>CM057092.1:4350000-4950000 GCA_029959045.1 Taenioides sp. WSHXM2023
TCTCCAGTGAGACTCCGCCTGATTGTTTCATCCTACACACGGTGAACTTCCAGGCTCTTCTCAACTGAGTTTTTTGCATCTCCACGTTGTCAGCGGAGTATTTTCCACTTACCTAAAGGCATATCTTATCTTATCTTACCTGCTTTTTGTCTGCTCTCTAGAGATCCCCGTCTACTCCAGCCCGATACTCACCCTCTGCATCCTGTTATCCACCCGGTCCAGCCTCGTTCCAGCCTGCTTCTGAGTTTTGTTAATAAATCACCTTTTCCTTTTCTTACTGGTCAGTCCATTTTTTGGGTCCCTCCACTGCTAAGATGTAACAGAACAATCTGGCCACATGGACCCATCGGACCAGGACCAAGACCCCGTTCTCCAGGCTCTGGCCACTCCGGGGGTCAGAGTGGGTTGTCACGAGCAGGTTTTGAAGGAAGTGACCGAAAGACTCAGTGAGTTATTTGTTAATGTAACTCAAATTACTACTCAAATGAATCAGTTTGCTGCTCAGCTCCCAACCTTGTTGCAACCGCCCGGCTGGTCAACCTCAAGCGACTGCTCCCCCTCTAGTTCAGTCTCTGCTCTAACCCTCCACCCCGGCTGCTCGTGAGCCTCACATGCCTACTCCAGAGCGCTACTCCGGTGATCTTGGAGCTTGTGGTCATTTCCTCCTCCAGTGCTCCCTGGTGTTCGACCAGCAACCCCACACCTACTGTACAGATAAGTCTCGTTTAGCATTTTTACTTGGTCTACTCACTGGCAAAGCGGCACAATGGGCTACGGCTGTTTGGGAATCTGGCTCCACCTTGTGTCACTCTTATGTTAACTTCACTGCAGAGATGAGAAAGATATTTGACCACCCTGTTAAAGGCAAAGAAGCAGCTAGATGTCTACTCTCACTCAATCAAGGCTCATTCTCTGTTGCCCAATATGCCATTGATTTTCGCATCCTAGCTGCCAAGAGTGGGTGGGACGACACTGCCTTGCAAGGCGCTTTTATGAGGGGGTTGAGTGATAGGGTTAAAGCTGAACTGGCTGCACGCGATGAGACCAACACTCTGGAGGAACTTATTTCCCTGGCCACCCGTCTAGACAATAGACTCAGAAAGGCAAAGAGAGAGAGCACGACAGCCCGCACCTCGTACACTTACCTTGCCTCAGATTACTCCCCCTATCTCTATTGCTCCCACTAACGATCCCCATGTGCATTCCAGTTCCCCTGCGCCCTCTACTGGAGAGGAACCTATGCAGCTGGGCCGTGCTAAATTAACACCTGCGGAACGGCAGCGCCGCCGGCGATCTGGGCTGTGCATTTACTGTGGACAAGCCGGTCACTACATCAACTCCTGCCTGAGATGGCTTACCAGTTAAGGGAGAGGTTCTGGTGAGCCAAACTACTTCTCTCCTGGATTTCACTCCACAAAGACTGCAGCTTCAATCCACTCTGCGCTGGTTGCGTGAGTCCATTCCCCTCCTAACACTTATTGACTCGGGAGCAGATGACAATTTCATTGACTCTAACGTTGTGTCTCAAGCTAATATCCCTTTGAATCCCATAGAACCCCCCCAGAGATGTTAATGCTTTGAATGGGGAGAGGCTGGCCAGGATCACACATCAAACTGTTAATCTAACACTGGTTTTGTCTGGTAATCACAGGGAGGTTCTTCGGTTTCTAGTGATTTCATCTCCTCATGCCCCTATAGTTTTGGGACTTCCCTGGTTAAAACTGCACAATCCTCATATTGACTGGGCTAAGAACAACATTGCCAGCTGGAGTACCTTCTGTCACTCCCACTGTCTCCAGTCAGCTATAACCCCCAGTAGACTATCATCTCCCTCTCCTCTTAGTCCTCCACATCTGTCTGCTGTACCCCCTGAGTATCATGATCTGGGTGAAGTGTTCAACAAACAGAAAGCACTTTCTCTACCTCCTCACCATCCCTATGATTGTGCTATTGATCTGCTTCCTGGTGCCTCCTTACCCTCTAGTCGCTTGTATAAACTTTCCTGTCCAGAGAGGGAGGCTATGGAGGTTTATATAAGGGATTCTTTAGCTGCAGGGATTATACGTCCATCTTCGTCACCTGTAGGCGCAGGTTTTTTCTTTGTGGATAAGAAAGACAAGACCTTACGACCCTGCATTGATTATCGTGGGTTAAATGACATAACTGTTAAAAATAAGTACCCTCTTCCACTCATTGATTCTGCCTTTGAACCTCTTCATCAAGCCACCATTTTCACTAAACTGGACCTAAGAAATGCCTATCACCTTGTTCGAATTCGACAAGGTGATGAGTGGAAGACCGCATTCAACACCCCACTCGGACATTTTGAGTATCTGGTTATGCCTTTCGGACTAACTAATGCACCAGCAGTTTTCCAGGCTCTCGTTAATGTGCTGTGGGATATGTTGAATAAGTTCGTTTTTGTTTATTTGGATGATATTCTCATTTTTTCCAGGAACTTCAAGGAACATGTTCAGCATGTTCGGCTTGTTCTGCAACGTCTCCTGGAGAACAAGCTTTTTGTGAAAGCAGAAAAATGTGATTTTCATTCAGCCTCTGTTAATTTTCTGGGTTTCGTTATCCAACAGGGGCAGCTCAAGGCAGATCTGGAGAAAGTGAGAGCTGTGGCAGACTGGCCCAAACCTGAAACCAGGAAACAACTGCAGCGTTTCCTGGGGTTTGCCAATTTTTACAGGAGATTTATTAAGGACTACAGCAGAAAGGCAGCCCCACTGACTCGTCTAACCTCTACCCTTACGTCTTTTTAAATGGTCTAGTGAGGCAGAAGAAGCCTTTGCTACTCTTAAGACTCTGTTCACCTCTGCTCCAATCCTAACTCACCCTGATCCCTCCAGGCAGTTCATCGTTGAAGTTGATGCTTCCGACTCCGGGGTGGGAGCACTCCTATCCCAGCGTTCCCCTAGGGACCAAAAGATTCATCCGTGTGCCTTTTTCCTCGCCGTCTGTCTCCTGCAGAGGTAAACTATGACATTGGTAATCGAGAGCTCCTGGCTGTGGTTCTTGCTTTGCAGGAGTGGAGACACTGGCTGGAGGGTGCAGAACATCCATTCATTGTTTGGACTGACCACAAAAATCTATCCTATCTCCGTTCTGCCAAAAGGCTCAACTCTCGACAGGCACGATGGGCGCTGTTTCTAGGAAGGTTCAACTTCATCCTGACTTATCGACCTGGTTCCCGGAATTTCAAGCCAGACGCCTTGTCCCGTCAGTTCAATCCGGATGTCCCAGAAGCCCTACCTGCTCCCATATTGCCTGCTACATGTATGATTGATGATCCAGATGACCCATCTGAGGTGTCTTCCGCTACTCACATTGCGTCAGTTCATTGGGAGATTGAAAGGGTGGTGCGAGAGGCTCAACGGTCCCAACCTGTTCCAGGTAACTGTCCACCAGGCTCTTTATTTGTGCCAGAGTCTGTGCGAGCTCAGGTCCTCCAGTGGGGGCATAACTCCAAACTCACATGTCACCCTGGTTTCCATCGGACTTTGGCATTCATAAAACAGAGGTTCTGGTGGCCTACTATAATTAAGGACACTCGGTCATACATTGCTGCCTGTACTACCTGTGCCCGAAGTAAGTCTAGCCATCAAGTTCCTTCTGGTCTCCTCAACCCCTTACCTATTCCCAGCAGACCATGGTCCCACATTGCCTTAGATTTTGTCACTGGACTCCCGAACTCTGACGGTCATTCTGTTATCCTCACTATTGTGGACCGTTTTTCTAAGGCTGTGCATTTTGTTCCCCTCCCTAAGTTGCCGACTTCCACTGAAACCGCTAATCTTTTGGTTCTGCATGTATACAGACTTCACGGCATTCCGGTGGATATTGTTTCTGACAGGGGTCCGCAGTTCACCTCTCAAGTGTGGAGGGCTTTTTGTCAGGCTCTGGGAACCTCAGTCAGTCTCTCGTCTGGTTACCACCCTCAATCCAATGGTCAGACGGAGCGGACTAATCAGGACCTGGAAACAGCCCTGCGCTGTGTCACAGCCCGTAACCCAGCCACTTGGAGCTCTTATTTGCCTTGGATTGAATACGCCCACAACTCCTTTATATCCTCTGCCACAGGTATGACCCCATTCATGGTTTCTCTGGGTTTTCAACCACCTCTTTTCCCAGATCAAGAGGGTGATGTGGCGGTCCCGTCAGTCCAGGCCAATCTATGGCGCTGTCAACAGGTATGGAGGACTGCTCATGCTGCTCTGCAGCACACGGCAATCCGGAATCAGAGATTTGCTGATAAACATCGTAAGCAATCTCCTCCTTACCAGCCTGGACAAAAGGTTTGGCTGTCAACCCGCGATCTTCCTCTCCAAGTTGACTCTAAGAAACTGGCTCCTAAGTTTATTGGTCCCTACGTCATGGAAAAAGTGATAAATCCTGCTGTTGTTCGCCTCAAAATACCTTCCTCCCTGAGAATCCATCCCTCTTTTCACGCGTCTCTCCTTAAACCGGTGTCATCCTGTCCTCTCAGCCCTCCGGCCGATCCCCCTCCTCCCACCCGGGTCATTGACGGCTGCCCCGCCTTCACTGTGAGGCGGATTCTGGATGTTCGGCGCCGGGGTAGGGGATTTCAGTATTTGGTCGACTGGGAGGGATATGGTCCGGAGGAATGCTCCTGGGTTCCTCGCTGCAACATCCTCGATAGGTCCCTCCTCCGAGATTTCTACAGAGCGTTCCCTGACAAGCCTGGTAGGACGTCTGGAGACGTCCGTTAGGGGGGGGTACTGTCATGACTTGTGCTCCCCTCCCGCCTTTCCCGTGTGTGTGTTTGTGGGCGGAGTCTCCTGGGACCTGTATCACTCCTCACCTGCTGTGCTCCACTCCTGAGACTCATCATCCAATCAACTCCTGCAATAAAGGCCCTGCTCTCCAGTGAGACTCCGCCAGATTGTTTCATCCTACACACGGTGAACTTCCAGGCTCTTCTCTACTGAGTTTTTTGCATCTCCACGTTGTCAGCTGAGTATTTTCCACTTACCTGCTTTTTGTCTGCTCTCCAGAGATCCCCGTCTACTCCAGCCCGATACTCGCCCTCTGCATCCTGTTATCCACCCGGTCCAGCCTCGTTCCAGCCTGCTTCTGAGTTTTGTTAATCACCTTTTCCTTTTCTTACTGGTCAGTCCATTTTTTGGGTCCCTCCACTGCTAAGCCGTAACACATAGAACTCTGCTCCAAATTCGCTCCTATAACCGCCGGCCTCAGTAAGCCTCATTTGACTGGAGCCGAACGCTATGGGTGACGTCACACTCCCTCAGTACACTTCTTTATACAGACTATGGTGTGAACAGAGCACATAGGAGTGTTCTGGCGTTCTGTACCTGGTTATTTCCTGGATGTGTGCGTGAATGGGACTCTAGTTAAATAATTCTCTTAGTGCATTTTCACATGATGTCAAATGACTGCTCACACTTGTCCTGGTTTAGTCATGGTCTGGCCTTGCTTTAGTTCCAGTTTAGTTTCATGTGGCATGTGTGACTGCAGACTACTAGGCAACACTCACTGAGTTGCAGTGGAAGGTAACAAAGTAAAAGTAGTAAAGCACTGTCCTTAAGTAAAAAATTTTTAAGTAGGTTTATTTGTATAGCAGAGTTCGCAGAATGAAAACCTTTCAGTCATATGCACAGCTAAACAGAACTGTTTTGAGCCTGGATTTAAACAGTGTCAATATAATTAACTAATAGTAAAATGCATAATAAGTGCTTAATTTCATCTTTGTTAGTATTTATAAAGTACATTCAATGCATTTTTGACTAAGGCCAAATTTTGCAAGTATTAAGCCTTTAATTATTTTCTGCCCATTAAAATAGTGGGGTTACAATAGATCAGGAGTGTCCAAACTTTTTCCACCCAGGGCCGCATATACAAATAATAGACAGCTGGTGAGTACAGTGAGACTTTCAAATGGATGCATTTTATACGAGTTTGACGGAGCCACAAAACCTTTAAAAGTCCTAGAATGCAAATTTTAGGTCTGTATCATAATGCAGTGAGTTGTTATTGAGGTTGCAGTGATAGAGATACCAGAATTTGAAGTAAAAAGTACTGCGCAATGGCTCTATGATCATACCATACCATACCATACCAATTAACAGCTAAATAACAGCCAATTAGCATACCAGTTACCATTTAGTCAGCCATTAATATGTGGTCCCTAAAGTGTCACCCTGTACTTTACTTAAGTACATTTTACAGTGGATACTTTTTACTTTTACTTCACTACAATTGAGAGCAGGTATCTGTACTTTCTACTCCACTACATTTTTAACTGGACTGAAAAGTAAAAGTATTTTGAATATATTGTTTGAGACCTGCTGAAAAGGCTGAGGGGAATGTTTAACACATTCATAATCTGAGCTAGCAAAAATATACAAATAAAAACAGATAGAAAAATTGATTCATTTCAGCACAAATCTGCTTGTCCTTTAAGTACATTTTTAAACGGGTACTTTAATACTTTTACATGAGTAGATTTTTTCATATTATACTTTACTTTTACTTGAGTATTTTACTGCTCTGGTATCTGTACTTTTACTTAAGTAACAAAACTGAGTACTTCTTCCACCACTGCTGGCCCGTATTGCACTATTTTCTGATCTATGTTATAATGTAAGGCAAGGCAAGTTTATTTGCACAGTTCGTACACAAAGTAATTCAAAGTGCTTTACAGAATAAGAAATACATTCAAATCACAATACAAACAAATCAAAACATAAATAATAATCATAAAATTAATAAGAGAGAGACATTAAATGAGAGAGAAGAGTGCAGAATGAAAACCTTTCAGTCATCTGCAGTTAAACAGAAATGTTTTAAGCCTGGATTTAAACAGCATCAAGGTAGAGGCCTGTCTCACATGTTCAGGAAGTGTTCCAGGTTTTAGCTGCATGAATCTGAAACTCTGACTCCCCATGTTTAATCCTGACTCTGGGCACCAGCAGGAGGCCGGTCCCTGAGCTCCTCAGAGTGAGAGATGGTTCATGTGGCACTAACATGTAACAGATGAACTTTGGTGCTTGGCCATGGAGAGACTTGTGCACAAACAGAGCTGCTTTAAAGTCTTCTCTGAGCCACAAGAAGCCAGTGCAGAGACCTGAGCACAGGACACATGTGCTCCTACTTCCTGGTTCGAGTCAGGACCCAAGCTGCAGCGTTCTGGATGTATTGCAGCTCGTTTGGAGTCAGCAGGCCATTACAGTAGTCTAACCTAATGGAGACAAACGCATGGATAAGTCTCTCCAAATCTGCTTTAGTCAGTATACCTTTGATTTTTGCTGTTTTTTAGGTGGTAAAAGGCTGCAGATGTTATTGATTTGATGTGGTTGTTAAAGTTCAAGTCTGAGTCCATTATTACTCCTAGATTTCTAGCCTGATTTGAAGGTTTTGGAGAGAGAGACTGGAGGTGACTGCTGACACTGTCTCTTTGTTTCTTTGGGCCAAAGACGATGACTTCTGTCTTGCTTAGCTGGAGAAGGTTGTTTTGCCTCCACACACTGATCTGTTGGATGCAGTGGCAGAGTGAGTCCACTGGTCCGTAGGACATATTATTGCTGCATATTAACTGGCCTAATGGCAGCATGTAGAGATTGAACAAAAGGGGCCCAGGATCGACCCCTGGGGCACCCCACAGGTCAGGGCCATGTGATCAGAGACACAGTTTCCAATTTCAACAAAATACTTCCTGTCTTCTAGATATGACTTGAACCAGTTTAGTGCAGTGCCAGATGCCCACCTTTTAGTCTCTGTAAGAGGATTCCATGATCGACAGTGTCAAAAGCAGCACTCAGATCTAACAGGATCAAGACTTTGACTTTGACTGCATCAGTGTTTAGGCGGATGTCACTTGTCACCTTGATAAGAGCCGTCTCAGTGCTGTGGTGGGCTCTAAAACCTGACTAGAAAACATCAAAGGAGTTGTTCATTTGGAGAAAGTTAGTAAGCTGTTGGTAAACAGGTTTTTCAAGGACTTTGCCAAAAAACGGCAGATTTGAGATAGGTCGGAAATTGTGACATCAAGACTGCTCTTCTTTAGGAGAGGCTTAATGACCACAGTTTTCAAAGCTCTTGGGATTGTTCCAGATTGAAGTGACATGTTAACTATGAGAGTGAGACGCACTTTAGAAATCCAGTTGGTAACAAATCAAGGCAACATGTGGATGAACTCAGACTGGTGACGATCTCTAAGACAGTTTTGTCAGTTACAGGTGCAAAGTGTCTCTGTGGCTGCATGATTGTTATTTGCGTTATGGAATTTATGGCATTTTTGATGCCCTGAACCTTGTCATTAAACGATACTGCAAATTCATTGCACTTAGATGTGGAAATTAGTTCTAACGGCAGTGGAGCTGGAGGGTTTGTTAATCTGTTCAGGACATGAGAGTTGTTACTGCAATTTCCAATAATGTCCGAAAAGTACCTCTCTCTTGTTCTACCCAAACTGTGCTTGTACATATGCATCTTTTCTGTGTAAATCTCATAACGAACCTGGAGGTTTGACTTGTGCCATTTCCGCTCGGCCCCTGGCACTCCCTTTTCTGTGGCCTGACCGAGTCATCAATCCTCCACAGATCTATTTGCTTATCTTTAACCATTTTAACCTTTACTGGGGCAATGGCGTCCAGAACATTCAACACTCAAAGTCACAGAGTTCAACAAATCATCAACATTAGAACATGAGGCAATTTCAAAGTGTATCATTTCAGTGAACAATGCACTTGTGTTATCATTTATGTGTCTCCTTCAAACAACTGTAGGACCAGCCGGTGGTTTGGGAATAACAGACAGGTCAGAGAAGACACAGAAATGATCAGACAGAACAACATCAACCACACTGACATTTGAAATATTTACTCCATTTGTAATGAGCAGGTCCAGCCTGTGCCCGCTGTTATGTGTGGGAGTCAGACCAAAAGTTTCAACGACAGCACTGAGCTCTTTAGCATTTTTGTCACACATTATCCACATGTACATTAAAATCACCTGTAATGACTGAACCATCAAAGTCTGTGCATACGACTGAAAGTATCTCAGTAAAATTATTAATAAAACTTTGACAGTGCTGAGGAGGTTTGTATATGACTATGTAGAGTATGGAGGGTGATTTTAGCTCCATTTTGAAGGAAACACTCAAATGATGAAAACACCCCAAATGAAACCTGTGTGTGACCAAATGATCTCTAAAAAATATTTCATATTCAAATTTGAAGTTGGGAGGGGCTGATTTCACTAGCACTGCATTACCTGTGTTTTTGTCAAGCCATGTTTCAGTTAAAAACATAAAGTCAAGATTAAAAGAAGAAATGTCAGCTCTTTGGTACATAAAGATCTGACATTTAGAACAGCAAGTTTCACATTAGTTTCAGTAGGACTGGATATTATCTTATTACAGGCAATGTGAACAAAATTTCTCTGATTAGACAGTCTTCTGTTAAACCGTCTACATGGTGTAACTGCTAATATCGCTCCATCACAGGGCCCCAGCTTGATATTACTTTTATCATGACTATGTACAGCAGAGGCCCTATGCATCCTAGCTTTTGGTGATAACAGCTCTGGGGGAAGGATTAGCTGGGAGGGCCTTTGGTGGTGAAACAGGCACAGTTTTGTATGGGGGACAAGTTCAACATAGTTAATGCCAGAACTCTTGACCGTGCTACATTAGGTGTGAGAGGAGCCATCTTGATTCCTGATCTGATGAGGCTTTCTAGATGGTTGGGAAGGGCCATGGGTGAAGGTGGGGAGGAGAAGGAGAGTAAAGAGTCTGTTGCTGGAGTAGATGTAGCAAAGGGGACCCCGGGCTGGTCTGTGGGCAGGGGAGGTGCTACTGGGTCTGAGACCTGACGCTGGTGATGAATCCTTCGCTGGGGTAGGTGGAAGTGGTGGTGGTGCTACTGACTCATTCTCTGTGGGATTGGAGGTGGTGATGCTGCTGAATCGTTCTCTGGAGGAGGGAGAGGTGGTTGTGACAGTGTTGGTGCTGTTGGTGGTGCTGACACGTTGGCTGGTTCTCTGGTTGGCGCAGCAGGAATGCTTCTCTCATTCCTTTTTTCTCTCACTGGCTGCACAGGGCCCTGTCCAGGCCAGTGCCTCAGAGCAGGAGGAGGTTTTCTGTCGTCACACTCACTCCACCTCTGCTCAGGTGTGGGCCATGTCCCTCAAACAGGTCCCACAGATTGCCCATCTGCCTGCACTCTTTTGCCAACTTCATTGTTCTTGTTTTGTGATGACAATTCATTTTCTGTTTGTACGTTAACATCAGTCTGTGACAGTGATGAAAATCTGTTTGTTAGCTTTACTGTGGGTGATGTAACGATATTAGCATTGTCTTTTATCACTCGCTGCGTTGGCTTAGCATTTTGGTCTGTACAAAGTTTTGGAAAAGACACAGTATCACTCAGGTTTAAGTTGAAAGTTTTTTCACCCTCTTCTCTGGAAGTAACTGTGCTCTGCTCACCACTGGAAGTCACTGGTAGCGTCCGATGAAGTCCTTGTTCAGTTTCTAAAGCAAATATCCGTGCTTGTAGCTCAGTCATTTCTTGTTGATAGTTCCGACACCACTCACAGATAAAATTCCCTTGGTTTCTTCCCCTCGACATGTTGCTGGCTCATCAGATGATTTGTTAAAAAAAAGTAAAAATGGTTTAACAGTTTTCGTTTACTTGAAAGACAATCAAAAATAGACACATTATCCGGAGTTGAGGAGGTAAGCTGATTGAAAAGCAAAGTAAAAGGAAACAGCAGGAGCAAGCAAAGACAGCGTCCGCACTCCTCAAAAGCAGGAAGCAGAAAGTTTCCTCATCACAAACACACCTGGAGTTGTGTTTTGTTTCATTCACATGTTTAACACACAAACCCTGCAGATTTAGGCTGAGTACTTCTCTCAAACTGGTCACATGATCGGCTGTGAGCTGGAGACATTTGTCACAGTGAGGGACATGAGGACACTGGACAAACTGCTCTCCATCATGGACACTCCTGCTCACCTACTGCACTAGACTATAGAGGGACAGAGGAGATAATACTCCCTACAACTGTACAACAACTCACCCACTGCACCAGACTATAGAGGGACAGAGGAGATAATACTCCCTACAACTGTACAACAACTCACCCACTGCACCAGACTATAGAGGGACAGAGGAGATAATACTCCCTACAACTGTACAACAACTCACCCTTATGTAACAGATAATACTCCCTACAACTGTACAACAACTCACCCTTATGTAACAGATCCACTCTGTGATGTCATGTGGTAATACAGGAAGTGCTCCACTGTGTTTTAAACTCCTTCACTAAAATCATTTGGATAATTTCAAAATGTAATTAAAAATAAATAAATTCACAGTATCAGTATTTTTGCACGAGAATTATTTTTCAATACATAGGTAAGTGCTGATATTTGTTATTGACCAAATCTACTTAGTGTGAGTATTACTACTGCAGAGAGCTGCTGTTACTGCGTCCTCTTCTCACAAACACATAACTGTTACATAACTGTGTACAATCCATTTGGAGCAGCACAAATATGTATCATGTGATCTTCTACTCATCATCTTTATGGAAAGGTGAAGAATACTGTTTACTACTGTGTCTACTACTAGTACTACTACTACTACTACTACTACTACTACTACCAGTCAGTAACTGTAGTTCAGCTGGTAAAGTGTTTGTCTAGTGATCCAAAAGCTGACAGTTTGAATCCCGCTCTCGTCATAAACATCATTGGTTGAGCGATCAGATCCAGTGATCCACAGGTTGGCGGTGCGATTCCAGCTTCCATAGATGAATATTGTTGTGTCCTTAGTGTCTGTGTACGCTGGTGTATGAGTGTGTGTGGTTCCTTGATGTAAAGTGCTTTTAGACTTGGAAAGTGGAAAAGTGCTATATATAAAAAAACAAAAAAACAAAAAAACATTTACTAATACTAAATTTACTAATACTGAAAACTTTTACTACTACTACTGTATGTCTTCTACTACGACTACTACTAGGTCTACTATGACGACCACTACTACTACTACCACCACCCACACTACTGCTACTACTATTATTACTACAATACTAGGTCAACTACTACCAGCACTTGAAATGCCTGATAGTACTTCTAACTTTTTGTGCGTAAAGTACTATAGTATTTTGTATCGTGAGAATCTTTGTAAGTAGATATTAAAAAAATGAGTCACCAGGCAACACACAAAGGTCTGATTTGAAATGTTGTTTTGTGAGTTTACAGTTCACACGTTTACAGTTCACACATGTCTGGACAGGAGAGGCTAACATTTGAAAACATGAGAAAAACACTCAAGTGCCATCTTAAAGCTACAGTGTGTCACTTTCTGGAGGTTAAAAAGTTAAAATCATAGTACAGAACATTCTTCATGGAGATACATTTTATGTCGTACAGTGGAATTTCCATGGAAACAAACTTTATTTAAAAGTCACAGAGTTTTACAGAGGGCAGGTACACCATAAAATAACAGTAAGTAAAATAGGGTCGTATTTTACTTACTTTTCTAATCAGGAGTGTGATTTCTTTTTTTTAAGAATCCACAGAGTCACACAGAGAGAAGGGGCTGGAGCCACACCCTGGAAGCACAGGTCCTCCCCAGTTTTAAACCTGTTTCTGGGACCACAGCAGGTTCTGACAGGAGGGTGTGTCCAGAGGAGTAGATTAACTGGGGGACTGCGGTGGATTGCTCTAAAAGTAACAACTTAAAAAAAAAATAAAAAATAAATCAATCCTGAACTTCACAGGAGCCAGTGGAGGGATGATAGAACCAGAGCTGTGTGTGACGTTCTGGAGGTTCCTGAGGCTGCTCCTGAGGCAGTGGAACCCAGAGAACCAAAATGTCATGTGATCTGAGGAGTTTAGTTTCTCAGTTTTATATTGAACTGAAGCTAGTTTGCAGTTAGCCACGTTTTGATGGAAGACAAACTATCTAAAAACATAAACAGAATGTGAAACTCTGAATCAAAGTCTGAGCACTTCTGTTTCACATCTGAGTACAAATGAGAAGGTTTGTGGACATCCTTCATAACGCTGCAGCAAACACAAATGTTCAAATCACTTCATATTGTCAACAACATTTTCATCACTTCTAGACTCACTCACAGTGGGAGTCAATAAAAATATCTCTCATGAAAGTATGCAGCTAACTATTCCACGACAAGGAGGAGTTAGCTCATCAAACATTAAAGCTGCATTGTGTGACTTTTCTCGTGGAAAGTCCGTCAAACGCTTTTCTCCGTGGAGATATTATTGCTTTGTCTGGAATGATAGTATGATAGTCTAGTATGATATTAAACATTTCTATCTTCATGGAGCCCAAACCAGACCAAGTTACAGGTCAGATCTGTGGAGAGGCGACCTCGCTCACAGTCAGAATGCCTGTTTTTCTAGGTATTTTTCAGCTCTAAAACCACCTGTAATTGAATAAATATAAAGTAGAGCTGTTTAATGTCATACTGTGGAACATTCCAGGCAGAGCAATAAAGTATCCATAGAAACAAGCAGCTGATGGACCCATAACCAAAAAGTTACACAATGCACCTTTAAAGATGCACTATGTCAATTTTCTGCTCTGCCCACCGCTTGTCTCCATGAAGATGTTGATAGTTTCCGGAGAATGTTCCACAGTATGGCATTAAACGACCAGACCTTCATATTTAAAGAGCGTTGGCTTGGCTTCTGTCTAAACTGAGGAAACAAAGAGACCAGTGTCCAGATTAAACAGGACGAAAACAGGAAGTGCAGTATCAGTCGTGTGAAGAGAGTCAAGCTGACATACTGCAAAATATATGACATTTTAGAAGGAGAGAAATTCTGCAACTACAGATACTACTACCACCCAGAAAGCATTCTGAGTACTATGAGATCTAAACCAGGTCTAGACTAGGACTAAACCAGGTCTAAAACAGAACTACACCATGACTACAGTAATTCACATAGTATAAAAACAACTTTGATTTTCTTTTCCACCAATGAATACTAATACTGCTTTTACAGCTCAAAAATACCTTGAAAAACACACATTCTTACTGTGAGTGGGGTCGCCTCTCCACAGATGTGACTTGTAACTCATCCTAGTGGCGTCACCTGCTTGTCTCCATGGAGGTAGACAAGTTTAATGCCATAGTGAGAAATATTCCAGGCAAAAGAATAACCATGGAGACAAGCAGGTAGAGGACCCTTCACCAGAAAAGTGCATCTTTAAAGGGCCTATATTACGCTACTTTTCTCATCACAAACGTACCTTCAGTTTTGTTTTGTTTTGTTTCATTCACACATGTTTAACACACAATTTTTCTGCATATTTAGGCTTCTCTCAAACTGAAAACACTTTGTGATGTCACGTGGTAATACAGGAAGTGCTGTAGACAGACTAGTAATAAAGGATTACTCAAACGTGTGAATGAAACAAAATTTCAGACATGTTTTTGAGAAGGTAACAACATTCTAACATGCCTTCTTAAAGGTGCATTGCGCAACTTTTTTGGTGCAGATGAGATGAGTGAGATGTTATTGCTTTGCCTGGAATGTTCCGTGGTATGACATTAAACACCGTTCTCTAGCATTTTGTATTAGCATTAGTGTTTCTGTTGCTCAAAAATACAATAATTCTCTCTGTGAATAGGGTTGCCTCTCCACAGATCTGATCTGTAATGTAGCCCATAGTTGTCAAGAGTCAATTTTGTGTAATATAGGAGCTTTCAAACCCTTTCCAAACTCTTGTGGATGTGCAGTCTTGTCTTTACGGAAACTCTCGTCGTTATCAGTGACTCTAAACTTAGCTCATCCTCTCATTGTGTGGACTGGTTTTGTTTTGGATGGCGATTCGTGTCTCTGTCTCCTCTCAGGACCTGACCTTGACCCCAGCTTCGAGCATTTCCGCTTTTTCACTTCCAAAATTCCCAAACCAGAATCTCAACGGTCTGTGGTGAATCTCAGAGGAGAGGGAGGAGGGAGCCATCTGGAGCACATCTGCAAAACTTCAAGTGTAAAAATGTGGGACTGAGACAAACAGCTTTACAGGCCTGTGTTGTGGTTTACTGCAGTGTTAGTTTGTCTGAGCAGGATTTCAATTTTGGTCTTATCTTATATTTTTACTGCACTATGTAAGTTGTCTAGTGTACGGTCGCCATGATGATTAAAACATTAAAAGGCTCATATTACGCCATTTTCTGATTTATGTTCTAATGTTGTTTCCTCATCACAATCACACCTGGAGTTGTGTTTTGTTTCATTCATGTTTAACACACAAACCCTGTGCATTAAGGCTGAGTTCTTCTCTCAAACTAAAAACACTTTGTGATGTCACATGGTAATACAGGAAGTGCTTCATTCTGTTTTTAAACTCCAAACACCTTCACTAGAATCATTTAGATAATTTCAGCCCTGGAATTGCTTTACTGGACAAAAGATAAAAGTAGCTGTTAACTTGAAAACTACCACTTCATGACATCACAAGGTGGAACAGAGTATTTTGAGCTTTGGAGATGTAGACAGTCTAATAATGCAGGATTACTCAAACATGTGTGAATGAAACAAAACACAACATCAACATCTTTGAGGAGGACACTACATTAGAACATGGCAATAATAGGACTAAAACTTTCTCCATGGAGACAAGCGGGTGAATCCCCCAGGCACAGATCTGTGGAGAGGCAAACCCATGAACAGCAAGAGTACATTAACAATAAACCATCTGTCACTGCATTCAGGCAAAAGATGAATTAATGCCATACTGTGGAACATTCCAAGCAAAGCAGAAACATCTTCATGGAGCACAGCTGATGGGGGACCACATACATGTCACAAGGTCATTTTAGGGTGCTCCCAGATCATTTGGGATTTCATTTTATGCAGCTATAGGCTTAAAAGTGCACTGTGTAACTTTTCCGCCATCTGCTTGTTTCCATGGTGATGTTATTGCTGTGCCTGGGATGTTCCACAGTGGCACTAAACAAATACTAGTACATCTTGTATTTATTCACTTGCAGGTGTTTTTACTTCTCAAAAACATGCATTCTTACTGTGAGCGGGCCCACTTCTCCTCAGATCTGACCTGTAACTTGGCCTGGTGATGTGACCTGCTTGTCTCCATGGAGATAGTTAAATTAAATGTCATACTGTAGATAATTAAAATAATAAAGAAAAAAAAAACAACATTTCCCTTTTAAAAAGCCTTGAAAAGACTTTGGTTCTTTCACAACCTAAAGAATTAAGTGTTCTGAAATGGAGCAAAGGATCATGGTCTATGTAGTTCTGTTTTTTAGCTCATGCTGCACCATAACAATGAATTTAAGAGACATGTGATTCAATATATTGTGATGGCCCACAATATCATCATTATATTGAAAAAAAAATCTTGCCTAGTTTCTTCTTGTTTTGAAATGTTGGTGGTTTATAATTTGATTTTAGCTGGTTGAATGCGAGCAGCAGATATGACATGTGTAGAGATCATTTCCTAACTGTGTTTTTGTACTTTTCAACAAGCCACCTGACTGGCATAAAACATTTACTACAGGTACTACACCGAACAGTCAGAATTAGAAAAACATGAAAACCTGTCACATGCACCTGAAGGCAACTGCTGTCATTCTAAAACTAAACTGGGAGAAACAGCAGGTGATGAACCCCTAACAGAAAAGCTACATAATGCAGCTTTAATGAAATGTTCTGTTACACAAAATGGATTCTTGTGAGCTTTATTGTTACTTCATCAGAAACATATCCAGAGGTGTGTTTTGTTTGGTAGTTCTCAAGTGAACCGTTACCTTTTACTTTTAGTTCAAGTTCATTCAAGAATGATTTTTGCCAAATGATTCTGGTGAAGGTGTATAGAGTTTAAAAACTCAGTGGAGCACTTCCTGTATTACCACATGGCATCACAATGTGGAACAGAACTCAACCTAAATTTGCAGGGTTCGAGTTAAACTTGAGAGAATGAAACAAAACACAACTCCAGTTCTGTTTGTGATGAGGAAAATAGTGTAATTAAAATATTGTGGAAAAAAAAACTTGTAGTACATTAGAATGATTTAAGATAAAACACTTTATTCATCTACACATTTACAATCTCTCATGAATCACTGCAGTACAGTAGAAGAGATGATTTGACACCAGTGATCAGAAGAACAGTTTTTAATAGGAATGATCCAGAAATGCACTTTATCAGGGCTGTGCCATTGGACTGAATATTGAAATTATAATGATTAATTTTTACAATGAGCAGCTCAATCCACACAGACAAGGACATTTATTTAAACACTAATAAAAACATTCAAATCTAAGTATTTTCAGTATAAAACAAAGCTGCTGATTTCTTTAACACTACCTTTCGCAGTTGACTGGTTCAGATCTGGGTTTGGTCCAGTACTGGTCTAAAAGGAGACTTCACAATAGTCCTGTTTTGGTCTAGTTTGGCCTCAGGGACTGAATGCTGGTCTCTGTAGTCCAGTTTTCATCTGGTTATAGTCCTGAATCAGAAGGAAAGGTTGATGAGGGGAGCGTCTTTCTCCTTTTTGTTGACTGGACTCCATTTGATCAGAGGAGAGCTCAGGTCAATCAGCTGCAAAACAAACACACAAATATGAGGGATGAATGAATCTAGAAATATGTCAAATGACACTTACAGAAAACATTGGCTCAAAAAATATGATTCAGATTTGAATAACCAGGAGCATAAACATGTGAGATCACTGAAACATCATGTGGAACTGAACTTCTGCATGAACCCCATGAACATCTAAACTCCAGGGTTAGCAGCTTTTCTACTCAATATGACACCATGGAGACACAGGGACATTCTCTCTGCTGAAATGTAGACTTTGTGATTTACCAGTTGTGAGAGTTCCAACTTTTAAGTATTTGACTCAGTTATGTTTAACATTTGTACCCAAACCTCTCTGTCAAAGCCTGATCTCATCAGATCTCAGAGGCTAAGCAGGGCCAGGTCTGGTTAGGACTTGAATGGGAGAACTCTGGTGCTGGGAGAATCAGGCCACAGGGGGGCGCCAGTGGCAAAACTATTGTTGCATCCTTAGGCAAGGCACTTCACCCACATTGCCTAATATGAAAGTGGTGTGTGAGTGTGAGTGATGGTGGTGGTCGGAGGGGCCAATGGTGCAGATTGGCAGCCTCGCTAGTTTACCACCACTGAGTGTAAAGTGAATGAATAATGTACAATTGTAGAGCGACTTTGAGCATCTGAAAAAGCGCTATACAAGACTAATGCATAATAATTATTATTGTTATAATATCTGATGTATATAGCGTCTTCTGGACACTCAGATGCTCAGCAGCTCAGTGGTGGTAAGATCCTACTGTACCTCCAGGCAAAATGAGCTGAACGGGACATAACTCCCACAAGACCAAATAGTGCATGAACATGAGCACTGTGGTTTGGGCCAAAGGTGAAGGTCAAAAAAAATAAAACAAAACATGGTGATGCTGGTGGACACTTTGTCCTTTTCTCTCTCAGCTGGATTCAATAAAAGTTCCATTTCTCTGCGTGTTCTTCTGATAGTACGTTTCAGATTTATGAATACGCCTGGACGTTTTGCCTTTTCCTGAGGGCTTTCAGCGAGAGTCGTTCCAGATTGAGAATGCTGTCGTGCTGGTGAATTGTGTGCACGTATATTTGATTATTTTGCTGTATTTTTGTACAAACTTTAGCATCCCTACAACTTAAACAGTATAAATAAAGAGTCAGAAAGCTCCTGTTGTTTCCCTGTGCTAGTAACCATGGTGACAGTGGTACCTCGGATGCGGAGGGGCAGGTCTTGGTTCGGATCAGGTCTGGGGTGTTGCTCAGGTCGATGAGCAGTTTCTCCTGAGGATGAGGAGCAGGAGCCGGGAGGTCCAGAAGTAAGATCTAAAACAACACAGTGGACAATAGGGTTACTAAAGAATCAGCAAGAAATACTTCACTACACAGAAAGTACATTAACTAAAAAAGTTTTACGACCAAGTTTTCAAAATCTGGTCTTTTGCCAATCATGTTATGGATATGGTGAAAGGTCACATTTTATATATTATACAAAAAGTAATATGTAATTATTTAGGAAAAAAGAAAATCAAAAACAATTCTCAGTATTTCCAATTATAAACCCTTTGGTAAACAGATAATTGATAATTGATAGATAAATGACATGTTTAGACTAATAATAACTCAAAGAGCCAAACTAGTTTCATTTGACCATGCACTTCCTCACCTCTTGTGTTTTGCTGATGCTCTCTGTTTTCAGCACCTGTGCAGTCTCTTTCCTTGTTTCACACTGGCTCAGACAAAGTGCGTCAGGTGCTGTGGTGCTCTCTGATTGGTTGGCT
Organism: Taenioides sp. WSHXM2023; assembly: GCA_029959045.1. Classification (NCBI taxonomy): domain Eukaryota; kingdom Metazoa; phylum Chordata; class Actinopteri; order Gobiiformes; family Gobiidae; genus Taenioides; species Taenioides sp. WSHXM2023. The sequence continues at coordinate 4,369,352 of CM057092.1, forward strand.
TTTGTGATCGTGGGCGGGGGCTGTACAGGCTCCTCCTCCTCCAGGTTAAAAGGCTGGATCATGGGAACCTCTGCAGGCTCTGGGCGTTCAGTGTGAGAGCTAAAGACAAGTGCATTTGAGTTTGTCAGTTTGTCTGTTCAGAGAACAATATCAACCACACTTTTGCCTTAAAGCTTCATAGACTGTGACGTCACATCGCAAAGCATTATGGGATACCCCCTTAGACAAACAAATTCTACTGTACCATTAGACTTATGTTCTAATGATGGTTCCTCCTCAAAAACAGACAAAACAGTTGTGTTTTGTTTCATTCACACATGTTTGAGTAATCCTTTATTATTAGTCTGTCTACATCTCCAAAGCTCAAATGCTCTGTTCCACCTTGTGATGTCATGAAGTGGTAGTTTTCAAGTTAACATCTACCTTTTACCTTTGGTTCTGTAGAGATTGGAAATTCCAAAGCTGAAATCATCCAAATAATTCTGGTGAAGGTGTATGGAGTTTAAAAACACAGTGGAGCACTACACACGACGTCACAAGGTGGAACAGAGTGTTTTCTATTTGAGAGAAGAACTCAGCCTAAATATGAAGGATTTGTGTTAAAACTTGTGTGAATGAAACAAAACACAACTCCAGGTCCTGTTGTGATGAGGAAACTACATTTTAACATAAATCAGAAAATAGTGCAATATAGGCTCTAGGTTTTTCTGTATTTTTCACCTTTTTGCAGCTTTTCTACACAAACCATCACTTGACTGGTGTAAAATTAATATATGATCTAAAATAAATACAGTGCCACCAAAAAGTTAAAAAGACATACAATTCTGTCATATAAACTCAAATGTAAAATCCGACTGGTCCTAATCATGATGTCTCTCGCCTTAGGGCTTGAGAAAGATATTGGATTGTGATTTTGTTAGACAAACATTGTGATTACTAGTTTGCAATTTCTGTTTTAATATTAAGATTCTGTTCAAAGTTCACATTTAAACACCTTCAGAAGAATAAGACAAGAAATTAATTCATATTGCGATTCAGGTTTGATTGCCATAACTCATGCATCCCTACTCCGGATCATGTAGAATTGAACATTTTCCAGAAGAAACTCATATGGCCTCAAACACCTGCTCTCTGTCTGCAGATGGTCTGGATGGAAGTGGACTTTAGTCTGGACGTGATCCAGGTTCTTCCCGGATGAACAAGGCTTTACTGTGACCTGGAGAACACTAACGCAGGGCAAAATGACGGAGACGCACTAGGCTCAAGACTTTGTGCTGAAACCTGGATGGTTTTGAGTTCATAGAGTTTATAATGGTCATAGCTAATATGCTAGCCACCACGTTCCAAACAAGAGGCGAGCATGGGCGCACTTCCGGCTCCATCAACTCTGGCTCCAATTTACTTTACATTGAAAAACTGTAGACTCATTGTGGAAAGTGTTTTTTACTATAGAGCTGCATTAAACAGAAGAGCACTCAATCACAATATGGTCATTTTACCAAAATAGCAGATTGCCAGTGTCCACACAGCTTTTGGTCCAGACCAAAACGTTTATATTTTCTGACAAATACATTTTATTACTTGTTAACAAGGTAGTGGTGTAAGAAACTGTCGTAACTGAATCCTACACATTCATTTAGCCATTTTTTTTTTTAATATCAATGCAGGTCATTTGGCTGCTGTGATTGGCTAGAACTCAGCTGAAAGTCCCTCCTCTTCCCAAACAACATCTACTGGAGTGACCTACTCAGAAAAAAATGGTCTTTTCCCACATTTAAGTCCAAACAAAAGAGCAGACTGCAGTTCTGACTTTGTGTAAAAGGACTTTTCTCTCTGGGGAAAACATCTGGTGTAAAGATAGTGTGGTTTTACTCTGATGCTGTTCTGTGTTTTACCTGGTGGGGGCGCAGTTGTGGGTGGGCAACACTCTGCTTGGTCGCACTTGACTTGTGGGCGTGGCCTGGGGAAGAGCCAAAAGTCTGGACCTAGAAGATATAATTAAGATACAACATAAATGTACGGAGAACAAGTGGATTTACCAGCACTGAGGAGGGCAGCAGTTTAGATCAATACAGGAGCTTGTCAATGAATGTGGAGAGGGCTGGTAAATGAGACACAAAAATCACTATTGCTCTGTGATCACAATTTTGATTTTATTTTGTCACAAAATGCCAAATGCTTTCACTGACAGAGGACTGGCTGTAGACCTCTCCACAAACCACCAACTATTGACAATTAGAAATTTAATTAGAATTTAATTTGCTTGCACCACACTGAATATAGATAAATAAATCAGTCAGTTTAGGTCCATAGTATAACACAAAAATGTGAGATGGTGCTCACCTGAGAGGAGTAGGCAGAGCCGAGGGTCTACGGGCCTTGAGCTGTAGTGCACTGCTGTGGCCACCAGAGGGCGAGAGAGTGGAGGGGGCAGGCTTCTGAGGGAGACTGAGGAGAAAAAGTCAATTTGAGAGAAAAAAATACACATCTTTATTAATAAAGCATGAACAAAGACTTCATTCATAATGAACAAACAGTTTATTAAAAATTATTCAGTCTTAGGAATTAAAGGGCCCATATCACACTATTGTTTGATCAATGTTATAAAACAGAACAAACAGACCTGGAGTTGTGTTTTGTTTCATTCACATGTTTAACACACAAACCCTGCAGATTTAGGCTGAGATTGTCTCTCAAACTGAAAACACTCTGTTCCACCTTGTGATGTCATATGGTTTTTAAACTCCACACACCTTCACTAGAATCATAACTGGATGTCTGTCCTGGAATTGCCAATCTCTACTGAACTAAAGGTAAAAGGTAGCTGTAAGGTACAGCTTCATGACATCATAAGGTGGAACAGAGCATTTTGAACTTTGGAGATGTAGGTCAATGGAGCACCAATATCAAGAAAAATGGGCTCAAAGTGTGATGTTTTTTATAATCTGACCACAGTCACAGTGTGCACAGACAAGAGTTTGATTTGGGACATGGAAATTTTCTGTTCATTCTGATCCGAGGAGCGAGAGGAAAGACCCGACTCCCCCCTCCTCTCCCACCCTTCTCCCTCCTCTCCTGGTCGCTTTCCCGGTCGCTCTACTGGCTGCGTAGTGCGAAGCTTGGCTCGCTTGACCCCTTCACAGTGCACTGTAGCCTTCTGTGTGCAGATTGTCTCGCTGTGCATAAAAGTAAAACTGGAACGGAACTCTTCACATATATAACGGATATTGGAGACGTGTTTGCAGTTTGACAGGGAGCAAGAGACAGGGAAAAGAGGAGAGACAGATGTGATGAAAGAGCGCAAAGCCAGAACCCACTGAAAAGCAGCTCCTCCTCAGAGTCCAAACCAGGGTCTAACTGTGCCCCTCACAACGGCCACACGATCATTTGAATGAAATAATGGCCATAGGCTTTTATATTATTTATGTCTTTTTGATGATTGCAGTCTCAAGCAACACGCGACTATAAAAGTCACTTTTTAAACTGTATCACACACAGGTGTTCTGACACAGGTGTGAGTCCACAGGCTGAAACTTTTGACTAAACTGTTTAGGCGTTCTTGGAGTCAAAGCTAAAGTCTTTGGTTTACTCAAACACGTGTGAATGAAACAAAACACAACCCCAGGTCTGTTTTTGAGGAGATAAAAACATTCTGACATGGCTTAAAACTCACAAGAGTCATTTTTGCACATTTTAAATTAAGGTTAGGATTAGGATAGGAATTACTAACCCTGAACCATTCTTTATAAAATATTTGTTAATTATGAATGAAGTCTTTGTTCATGCTTCATTAAGGGTTATTAAAGATAGTCATTATAAAATGAACCATAATAATAAAAATGTGCAAACTAAACCCAAGACTTACCTGTTGACACTCTTCACAGAAATCAGTCTCTTGGGTTTCAGCATGTTGGTGGCGTCTGGAGACGAAGACCCTGGGAAATAATGAAGTAGAATCAAACAATTATCGTCGTTTTGAAGGGTTGAAAGAACAGTATTGTCCAGTATTGTCCTGTTTTTGACTGTAATTAGATTTAACATTCAATTTCAATATTAAAACCAGTTTACAGCCCACATTTTAAACATGACCAGTAGCATTCACATTTCTGGAAGGACTGAAATGTGAACACCTTAAACCGAAACAAAACTCATAAACATTTCACAACACGATTGTAGACATCTAAAGATACAGGGTACAAGCATTCAACCAAGTTCACATTCTAAACATGCCCTTAACAATTGACAAAAAGACTGAAATATGAACTGAGAAACTAATACAAAACTAATAAGAATCACATTTCAGAACGTTTGTACAGACCCAAACTACAGGGTTAGGTTTTTATGCAGAAAAAGACAGGAAATGTTGCCGTTTGTGAAGGAAATGATGGTACTTCATACACCGTAGCCTTTGTGATTTGCTAATTCTGTCTAGTCAAATTGTGATTTTGTTTGATTGTGTGTCCTGATTATTTTTTGTAATCTGAAGAAGTAATTTTATCACCTAAATAACTGCAGTCTATGGTTTGATAACTTTCCTCATGTGCTTTTGTCACACCCACCTCGCAGTGTTCCATTGGGAGTGGGGGGTACCAGAGCCTGGGGTTTGGCTTTGGCCTTGAGTCCGCTCTGGATCTTGGTCACAGAGGGGACAGAGCTGGTCCGGTCTAAGCCCCTCCTCACTGGGGTCTGGACCGGGGAGGACTGGGGTCTCTTGAGGGGGTTGGGGTTGGAGGGTCTTCGGGTTTGGACGCTCAGAGACCTCCTCCCGGCTGCAGAGAAGGGAGGGTCTGAGGGTTGGACGGCCACAGAGCGACGGTGCTTTGGGGGCTGTGTGGGTTTAGAGACACTGCACTGAGAGTTCAGCGAGGAGTTCAGTTTACCTGGAAAAAGAACAGTTTCAGATCATCTGAAAAGGACCATTTTGTTTGACTTGTACATACAGAAATCTGTACATTTATTTTTACTACTTTATTTTGAATTTTGAGAGATGTCTAATTGTCAATCATCATCTTGGGTGTTTCTAATAGAGATCTAGAGCCAGTCCTCTGCATGAGGTTTGGAGCAGAGGTCACACATTAAAAGTCTGTATTTTTATCTTGATTAAATCATTACTAAAAGCATTTTTGTTCTGTGTTTGGAAAGATTAAAATAAAATTGAAACTCAAGATCAAACAATATGAGGAACTATTTCGCTCCCAGCTGTTTGAATGAAAAAGTAACATTCATGTGATAAACAGTAGCATAGATCTTTAATGACAACTTAATAGATTGTGACATAATTAACTCACACTTGAACAGCCCTGTATTTTAAACTAAAGAAACGGAGCAGGTGAGTGCATCAGGGGATTCTAGTCACACTATTAAAATGTATAAAAATGTGAGGTTGAGGTGCTCATCAACGACTAGGACACAATAGCTTGAAACTGTAGAAAAAGACTTGCAAAAATAAAGTGCTTTATTTAAATAAAGGACTCCTTTTATTATCATAAGGTAAAGAATACCTCAGAAGTATTTATGACTGCATTTTGCACCAGTACATGCGTGTTTATGTTTTGCAAGTCTTTTTCTACTATTTCATGCCCTGTATTTTACCTTTCGTGGCTTTATTGGCTGGGGAGAGGGAGATGCTGGAGTTGAAGCTGGACACTGAGGAGGATGACGAGGACGTGTTTCTGAGTCTGCTGCTGTCAGATGGAGCCTTCACTCCAGAGCGAGTCCGCAGCGTCTGGAAGAAAATGGACAACCAATCAAATACTTATTTTCAAGCATCTACTGATGTCTGTGGTCTATTCTGTGGAAAATAAGAGAATTTGAACAGACTTTTTGATACTAAGACTGTGTACTGGCAAAAACATCATGATAAAATGTCCATAATACATATCCCTAAAAAGGCTTTAAATTTATGTTTTTATTGTGCCGAATAGCAAAATATATTTTGTCTATTTTTTGTCTATTTTTATTTATCTTATTTTAATGCATACTCTTTTATTGCTACTGAATTTTTATTGCTACTGAATTTTGTTCAGTAGCAATAAAACTAATTCTGATAAATATCAGAACATGAAGAACTTTAACCAAGCAGCTTTAGCCTCAATGATGATAGTGTAGGACAAAGATGAAATGTATTTCCATTTCTGTTGTTTAATCGCACTCTGTGTCAATAGTTGTCAGAAAGTTCATACAGGTATAATGAGCGCGGTCCATGGCACAGCCCTGTCATTTAACACTTTCCGTACCAGGTGACATTTATTATAAACTGACATTTCCACATATTTGTGGAAGATTTAATATGAATAGTTTAAATGAGCGCTGTACCTTGGAGGGCGGGGCCAGGGCGCGTTTGCCCAAACAGCTGGAGTTCAGGGAGGAGTCGCTGATGTCAGAGGTCACACTCGCAGAGTCAGAGAGAAGATCCTCACATGAACCATTTCTGCTCGAGTTCGGACTGCGCCGCCAACTGGTCGACAACTGCATTACAACAAAAGTAGGTTTGCTTTTTTTTTGCAGACTGGGGCGTATCAATTTCAATCCATTGATGTTATTTTCTGGGATATAGCAACATTGTCCTAAAAACTCAATTATTGTACTTTATTTGATTTTTTAAACTGGTGTGGAAGCATTTTTGTTTTCCAGAATTAAAATGAGGTGAGAATATAAACCCCAGATCAATGTTTACATCACAGTACTTGTACTTTCACATTACAAGTCAGCTATGAAATCTGCTTATGGCTTCAAATTGATTACCTCTGTACAGTGTTGCAGCATAACCTTTGTATTATAAAATATATCACAACTAAAAATGGTGGTTGGATGACTATCAAAATGTATTAAGAAAAAGAACAAAAATCCAGCTGATCTAATCATATTGTATTGAACATATTTCTCATATTTCCAACTGTAAATTAGACAAGTTTTGAGATTTTTTTTTTATTGACTGGTACAACATTAATATTTCATTCACTTATCAGCCCAAAATAAAACTGTTGAAATCTGAATAGTGAACTAAGCTATAAGAAAAACCCAATATACTCCATCCTTAAAGGTGCACTTGTAACTTTTTGGTTGGGGGTCTGTCACCTGCTTGTTTCTATGGATATGTCATTGCTCTGCCTAGAATGTTCCACAGTGAGACATTAAACAGCTCTACTTTACATTTATTCAATTACAGGTGGTTTTATAGCTCAAAAATACCTAGAAAAACAGACATTCTGACTGTGAGCGGGGTCGCCTCTCCACAGATCTGACCTGTATCTTGGCCTGGTTTGGTCTCCAGGAAGATAGAAAGGTTTAATGCCATACTGTGAAACATTCAAGGCAATGCAATAACATCACATCATGAATAAAAGCATTTGAGGGACCCTCCACAAGAAAAGTTACACAATGCACCTTTTAAGTTTCACCACTTACTTTGCTGGGCGGCTGCAGTCTGGGCTTGACTTGGCTCTTGGTGGTGGAGCCTGTAGCAGTTGGTGCAGTGGGTCTGTTGGGCAACACCACACTGACTCTGGCTCTGAGCCCAGCTTTGGCCTGAGATCTCGTCACTGGACTGGCGACGCTCCTCGTGGCTCTTGAAGGTAAATGCTGCGTCGGCTGTGCTTTTCCAGTGGGTTTAATACTTGGTTTATTTCCTATACTTGATTTAGGGCTACGTGCTTTCAGGATGCGGTTTTGAATAGCAGGTGGTAACTGTTTCAGAGGGCTATCTTGTACACAAAACGTCTGTCTCTTTATGGGGCTAAGTACAGTAGGAGGAGGGTCACAGAGCATGCTTAGTTTAGCCTGTGAGTCTTGCACAAACTCATTCTTTTGTAAAACTTCACGATTTGGGTCAATGTTTTCAGATTCGGACTGAGCATGCTCTGAACTCTGCAGCTGATTGGCCAGTTTTTGGGCCTCTTCACAGATGGCTTCCAGTTGGTCTCCAGACAGAGGACTCCAGCTCGATTTTACGCAGCGGTTTTCGAGGCGAGACGCAACATTCACAGAAATGCAGCGTTCTGTGTGACCGATGGGACCAACAAAGACCTCGTCCTCAAAGTCTTCACCTGTGGAGCTGTGGAGGAAAAATGGACACTGATTATAACTGAGCTGAATGATACTGGAAAATGTGATTTTTATATTGGTAAATAAATCTTGTAGGCAAGATATCAGCAATGTCAAGATTTTAAAGGGCCCATGTTACTCAGTTTTCTGATTCATGTTATAATGTTGTTTCCTCAGCACAAACAGACGTGGAGTTGTGTTTTGTTTCATTCACACATGTTTAACACATAAATCCTGTATATTTAGGCTGAGTTTGTCTATCAAACAGAGACAACTCTGTTCCACCTTGTGACGTCATGTGGTAATACAGGAAGTGTTTCATTGTGTTTTTAAACTCCATACACCTTCACTAGAATCATTTGGATGATTTCAGCCCTGGAATTGTCCATCTCTACCCAACAAAAGTTAAAAGGAGCTGTTCAGTTGAAAACACTTCATGACATCACAAGTTGGACAAGAGCATTTTGAGCTTTGGAGATGTAGACAGTATAATAATAAAGGATTATGTGTGAATCAAACAAAACACAACTCTGGATACGTTTTTGATGCGGTAACATTCTGTCGTGGCTTAAAGCTCTCAAGAGTCAATGTTGCGTAATATAAGACCCTTAAATATAAGCATCGGTGAATACTGCCATTGTGTCCTTGGGCTGGACACTTGACATAAGTTACCTCCAGAATGTTTGGACAAAAAGAGTGTATTTATTGATGCACTACATGCTAATGAAGGAAATAAATCCTAAATGTTTGAAAAGGGTTAGTGGGTTTTATGCAAAAGACACATTGTTCTTTGTGCCCATACAAACTGCAAACAAACAAACAAAAAAGATATGTCAGAATCCTCAACTTTATAAAGCCTTTACAAGGTTACATTTGGAATTGATAAAGCCCAAAAGTGTGCATTCAGATCCCAAACTGATCATGAACACAGAGTGAAAAGACAGTTTTTAACATTATAATGATATCTTTATTTGTGTAGTAGTGTAGTTGTGTAGTTCTGTTCCACTATTGTGTGACTGATTGTGGGTATTTGGACAGAGGAACAGTGAAAATGTCTTCAACAGCACAGCCTTGACAAGAGTCCCCTCATTGTGATATTCTTTATGTCGGATGCGTTACCTGGCAGGCGACAGAGACACGTCAAAATCAAACTTTTCATCCGGTAAAAAGAAGACGTCTGTAGGAGGAAAAACACACGGAGAATGAGCTGAAGTGAAAGTCATTCTAGTTTGACCTGGTTTAACACTGAACCCAACTCACCGCTGTTCGCTCCACGGTCCATCCTAATTCCAGCTCTTTTCTGATCCACTCCAGTGCTGTAGATGAGCTGAAGGAACAGAAAACGGATGAAATATCTAAGACACAAATGTTGCATTAATTAGTGAGGTTAGCCAAGCGTCAGACTGATTTGAGGTGAGCTTGTTTTGCTCTAAAGAAACTGACGGTTAGTTCCATAAAGATTTCCATAAAGTTCCATAAACAATTACAGTTAACGATTTTCTAACGCGACAAGAGAATAAAATCCCTTTATTATCAGAATGTTGTCTGAATGAAGAAATACGCACCTGGGGAAGTTATACTGTTGTAATGTTTGTTATTTATTTCCTTGGAAAAGCGAAAACACGGCTCTCAATTCAAATCTGCGGCAGCTTACCACGTGACTCAGAGGCGCGTTCTGATTGGCTGGAGGTGTTTCTTCTGCGACGTGAATGACAGTTGGAGCATCAGCGCCATCTTCAGCAAAGGCAGGGAAGGACACCATCTCAAAAATGTTACTACGTTTAACAGTTTTGTGTTTTTATAGTAGTGGAAAGTAACAGAGGGACAGCATTGATTTTTAAAGAACACAAATGAACTCAAATACTTAAAGAACTTTTTAATTGTTCAACTAAACTGAAAATTTACTCGGTGATCACCTAGAGAATGTCACTTTTTCTTTGATTTTTCTTACCAAGAATTCAGGACTTTTTGAGTGTACTGGCTTTCAGGGTTGTAATATGTTGGGCCCTTGCTATTACAATCTTTTATGTATTATGTATGAGCTTAAATTAGTCAGTTCAGTTATTCTATAGGCCATCTCTGTTTAATAGAGAAAATGAGTATTCAGTGTTCAAGTATTCTACAATCTAGCTCCACATTTCACAGTTTCCACCAAACAAGACGACAGTTATATTTTAATAAAAACCTTTATTTTCAGCTAAAGTACACAAAACATAGGACACGTATGAACAAATATTAGTGAATACAATCTCTCACAAACACCTCAGAACAAACTCTTTTTTTTACATTTTAGATTTTTTTCAACAAGTTAAAAAAAAAAAACAACAATATTCATTTAAATACATTTTCAACTAAATTCATCTAACAATTTTAAAGCTAGCAACAATTGGTTGAACTGGAACGTAAAGCAACGCCATGCAACTTTTCGGTGGCGGCTTGTCTCCTGTATGGCACCATGGAAATTCAAAAGTTCAAACCCTACTTTGGAATATTCACCAAAGTATTGATACATTTAATGTCATACAGAGGAATATTTTATCTAAAACAATACAGTTTCCATGGTGACAAGCAGGTGGAAGCCTTCCTCCGGGCCATGTTTGAGCCAGGCTTTTATTAATTATTATTTTAACTTTTTTTTTTTTGTTACACTGTGGCTTTAAAGCTAAATATTAGTTGAGAATGAGAATGACAATCTAGGTCTAATAACTAAATGAATATGAAGTGGTCCAAAGCATTCAACTCTCGAATAATTGTGTGAATTGAGTCCACAGTGAACAGACTGTGTGACAGAGTGTGTGTGTGTGTGTGTGTGTGACAGTTAGAGGGACGTCTCGAGGCTGTGCAGGGGGCTTCCAGGGCAGCGCTGCAGTGTGGAGTTCCTGGACTCAGACAGGAGCTGGGGCCCGGTGATGCGTTCAGGACCTGTGTTGTTGTTGATGTTGGAATTGTGCGATGTGTTGGACAGGTGCGGCAGGTGTGGCAGGTGCACAGAGTTCCGGTTGGTGGGCGGCTCGTCCTCGTCCACCTCGTCGATCAGGGGGATGTGCGTCTCCGAGTCGTCGATCCTGAACTCGGGGTGAGTCATGAAGTTGTGAATGGAACTCCGTGACTCAGGCGTCTCCAATCCCTCGTATGGAGACACACTGTCTCTGAAGGCATTCACCACACGGATCTGAGAACACAGGGGACATGGGAACAAGTCACAAAAAAATCTCTATAATGTGCTAGTAAAACAGTATATACTAGTAGATCATTATAGGTGCTTGTCAATGCCGGAGCTGTGGGCATTGACAGCATTGCCACTGTGTTCTAAGTGAAGTTCACATCTGGGCGCTTCCGGCTCCTTCTGACCCTGGCTCCCATTGACTTACACTGGAATATTGTGGCCCTCTCTCTGTACCTGCTGCTGTGAGCCTCAGCATTTTGGTATTAAAATGTTCATATTAACCCACTCTACCTAGGTTTTCCTGCTGTTTTGTCTGTTAAAAAATCCTGTATATATAAAGCCTGGCTCCAAATTCGCCCCTTTAACCGTTAGCATCATGAGCTTCATTTGAGCGTTGCGGGTGACGTCACACTCGCTTAGTCCACTCTTTTATACAGTCTATGGTCTCCTCCACTGCAGCTGAGGCTATAATATTAGCTTACTACCAAAGAGCGTGGAGTGACTGAATACAGCACATAACTGTAATGCAAGAAAGATTGCAAAAGCACTATATAAGACTATTCTCTGCGTTTGACCCATTTAAATCTGGTCGACCTGTCAGGAGCAGTGAGCAACCACACAAAACCAAAGTGCAGTCAGGTTCTTAGTCAGGAGTACCTAGCTGGAGGATTAGCCTATTGATCATGTTTTAGACATTTAACAATGACTCTTGAAGAATAATCAACCCTCTGATCTCCAGAAATAAGAGGTGTAATAAGGTTTGATCAGGAGTACCTCACTTGCCCCTCAGTGTATAACATATTTGACCTTTTGACCCTTCTGTGTTGCCATAGTGACCTGTGTCTGTATGCGGCTGAGTCCTCGGCACCACAGCACGCGGCTCTTCTTCAGCTCCATCTCTGCGTGGTCGATCTCAAAGTCGTCCTCCTGAGGCTCCAGCTCCTCCTCCGGGATCTCGTCTCTCTGAGTGTTGTGTCCCGCCGGCTTCAGGCACGTCAGCATCCGCGTCGGGACACTCGTCACCACCTGGGGGTGCCGTAGAGCAAGGAGGAGATTTAAACCCAACACACAGAACCAGAGCAGGGAGATCAGGATTTGAACGTGAAAAAGTATGTGAAGGTAAGGTCTGGGTCATGAAGAATTAGTGTTTGTCATCATTTCAGATGGAGAACAGGGGCCACTACTAACACTACGTAGGCCTGTCATGATAACACATTTTGAAGTACAATATATTGCTGAAGAAGATATATGTGATAAACAATAATATGGATTAACTAATTTATGCCACTGACACAATAATCCTAAACCAGAATTCTCCCCCAAAACTATTCTAAATAGAGGAATGAAACACAGTGAGTTATAGAAGTTATTTATACAGCTCATCTAATCGTACAGAAAAATAACAAAAGGTTCACAACAGAAAAAGTACCCATGATACATATTTACCCAAAATATATTGTTCATATATTGAACAGTAGCTCAATTATTGTGACAGGCCTTCCACTAAGTATACTGTCATATTAGTAATAATACATATTATATACTAGTTCAGTCTACTCATATCTATTGAAATAGTTATTTATAAAGTTATCGTTCACATTTCTAGTCCGGCTCTCACAGATGCCTAAAATAGGTGCTAAATGGAAGTATTTGGTTGAAATCTGGAGACTTGTGTATCATGGTACATTGTGTGTAAAAGTGTGCGTTTGTGCCGGACCTGTCCCCAGAGCAGGCTGCTGAAGCCAAAGAACACACACCAGAGCCACTGGTCTATGCTGAGAGGGACACAGCTGAATGCCTTTCCCCCAAACTGAACAATGACGATCTGAAAATAGAGAGGGCAGACACGTGAGACAACATGATCAACTTTATCTACATATACAGTATAAGGTACTGTATGGTTTTTGAGGCCTGGTCATTCTCTCTATTAGGCTAAGAACTGGAACACAAAAGAAAAATGAATACTGTCAATTGGATGCAAGTTTTTCAGAGTGAATATATTTTGCCAGTAGCTTCTTCAGTTCTGACAGCATACTGATAAGCCATGGACAACTCAGCAATTACACAGACAAGTTAGAGGTAAAACAATATATATTTTTTCTTTCATTCTATAATGTTTAGTTTTTCGTGATAAAAAGAATATATCTGTACTTTCAGTCTACAAAATTTTCGACTTTTAGTATAGTTTTAGTCGATACCACAATGATAATAAAAAACTTTCTTTTCTATGTGGTCTTATATGTGTGTACTCCTCAGTGGTCCTGTAGGTTCCATAGTGGTCCATGGGTGTATACTAGTCTATGTGCTCTTATACTTGTTCTGATACAGCTCAACATCATTCTAAAGACATTCAGGAAAGGTTCACTTCTGTGCTGTGAATGGGACTTTTTTAATACAGTATTGATTAATACCTGATTTTAAAATATGACTCACTAATCAAAATTCTGACAAAATATTTTAGCTAGCTTAATATAGTTTATATAGTTTTGGTACAAATATACAAATAATACGTTTGTGAGTGTGCGGTTCACCTGCACTACCAGTGTTCCCAGGATAATACTGCAGAAGATGGGGTTTCTGAAGACCCCGTTAAACACATTCCTCTCTCCGTGGATCTTCCGAGCATTGAGTTCGTTAAAGATTTGCATCAGGACAAACATGTTGAAGATGATGGTGTAGTGCTCAGAGGGAGGCGCGTGGAGAGGAGCGTTTCTGCCACTGTCAATGTCAAACAGGAGCTCACCTGGAACAGAGAGACAAGCAAATTCTCATCATATTTAAATCAAATAATCAAAAATCTCACTGACAATTGAATCAGATAATTAGAAGCCCAAAATATACTGCTTTTTTCCGAGGTTTTTTCCCTCAGAGTGCTCACTCTAAGCTTAGGCTCCACCCCCTGCTGCACACACACACACACACACACACAGAGCAGCCCCGGGTCAGAGAGCAGAGGACACACACACACACACACACACACACACACTCACAGAGCAGAGGATTGCTACATATGGGCTTATTTTGGTGAAAATCACATTTGTAGTAGGCCCCATGAGTGAAAACCCGAGGCCCCCAAGACTGCGACAGCATTAACACAGAGGCACAACTTGGATTCTATCGGGCAGCATGTTGTACGTTAGTTCTCAGTCTAAGAGAGGAAGCTTCATGCTGCAGTGAGAGGACACTGTGTGACCAAAGCAAGCAGACTGTGTACAGGAGAGTTTTCAGCTTGTGTCACAGAATCCATGCCATGTTAAAGGTGCTGCGGGCACGCCCCTTCCCCTCTGTGTTGCACACAGCATGAACCCCACAGAGAGAATATTATTAATAATAAGGAATGCAACAAAATAAAGCATTTACAATGTGGAAGAATGAATGCAGGTCTGTATGAAAAAGGACATAGGAAGTCAATTTATATTTATAACAAAAATGAAAAAAAAAAACACAAAAACAAAACTGACCGACAAAGAGCAGGGTGAAGATGACGGTGAGCTGGAAGACGGCGTGTCCAAAGATGTTCTTCATCATGGTGCGTGAGATGAGAGGTTTGTTTCGTCCATACGGGTTTCTGCGCAGGAGTGACTCTGTGGGCGGCTCAGTGGCCAAAGCCAGAGACGCAAAAGTGTCCATGATCAGGTTTACCCACAGCATCTGCACGGCCTTCAGAGGAGAGTCCTGAGAAACAACACGGACATTTACCAGGGACACACAAAAACACTGGCCTACACAAAAAAAGAATTATGTAGGCTGCCGTTTTGTCCATGTCTAATTTTCAAATGGCTGATTCAGACAAGAAAAGCCCCAGGCATTAAAACTGACAATAAGAGGCGGTTAAAAAAACACAGGATTTTTCTGCATCCTTGTCTCTGTCTCCTTGTGGCAAAACAGATCCATACTGCAGTGCTGTGCGTACACCCTAACACCCTGAAACCCTGATCCAGTAATAAGTCTTGTACCTGGGTTATACAGGCTCCGGTGAAGGCCACGATCACAGCCACCACGTTGACTGTGAGCTGAAACTGGAGGAACTTGGAGATGGAGTCATAAACGTTCCGACCCCACATCACGGCCTTCACGATGCTACTGAAGTTATCGTCCGTCAGGATGATGTCCGATGCCTCTTTGGCCACGTCTGTGCCCGCAATGCCCTGAACACAAACACAAGGTCACACACTGAACACTGACTGAGGGAGTCCAACCTGTTCATTGATATGTGTATCACTCTGAATGGAGTTCTACACCTTTTCACGCTGGAATAGCTCTTGCTGAAAGTGACTGGGACCTCAATGCACAAAGCATTTCCCTCTGCACATTTTTCAAATTCACAATAGTCTGTATTAAAATGGCTGAAGTATGTATGTCAGCATCACTGTGCTTTGGCTTCTGCCCAAACCATAATCTTGCTCCATGACTGGTCCAGTCTCTGGCCCACCAGCAGCCAGATTCTCATGAGTTTGTGAACACACAAATATCACCAGAATTCATCTTGTAGCTCAAGGTTAAGGTGTAGCTTTATTTTGGTCTAATTTTGACCTTTTGCGATTTAAACAACAAATCAGTTAATAAATAGAATAATTGTTAGATTAACTGATTAGCAAAATAATCGTTCACTGCAGGCATAATTCTAATGAACTTGTTATATTTTATAAATAAAAGTGTTACCATGGCGAAGCCCACATCTGCCTTCTTGAGAGCTGGACCGTCATTGGTTCCGTCTCCGGTCACAGCCACAACCTGCCTCTGCTCGAGGATTGTGCTGTCGATGATTCCTGATGAGAAAGTGCCATGTTAAAAGGCAAACACACTATATAACATTGTACAGAGCAGAATATCTTTTCTGATCCAACCCTTTGACTTTAGATGCGTGGGACTGACAGTCGTCAAATCATACTCCACAGACTGTTAGAGTTCAGATCCATTCTAAACTTGGTACTGCATTATTCAGCATAATTAACAAATGACTGTGATTGGATCGTGGTAGCATTGAGGCTGTGAGGAGTGAATAAAAACAAAGTAGGAGCTCACCTTTGACCAAAGTGTGTTTATCAGTGGGAGACGAGCGAGCCAGGACTCTGAGCTTGGGCCAGATCTTGTCTATCCGCTCCTGTTCAATCTGCGGGAAGAGAAGACATGAGAATAAACAAGACATAACACCAAACATGAAAACATATATCATATAGTATTAGATGTTGCTTCACTGACGTCTCCACGCTCGTTCCTGATTCTTCGGTTGAACTCTTTTCCTTCCAGACATAGGAAGTCCTCTCCTGGAGGGAGGATCCCACACTTGGCGGCGATTGCCCGTGCCGTGTTGATGTTGTCCCCGGTAACCATTCTCACAGTGATGCCGGCCTGTTGGCACTTCCTGATGGCTTCAGGCACCTGCAACAGAAGAGGAGAGATTAATTCTAAGGACAGGACAAGAATTATGAGGATGTGGTCATTGTGTACATGGGGAGGGACAATGTAATAAGACCAGATGTTATGATGTCGATCCGGTGTAAGATGGTTTGGAGTGTTCATTATGTAACTCTTTTAAGGTCTTGAAAATGAGTCTCAAGAGGCTAACCAAATAAAGGATTGCAATTTGGATTTTCCTTTTCTGCAAACTGAACCTTACAGCAGTGTTTGATTTGTGGGATTCTGACAAAGGAGGTTAATTAACATTCTATTACAAGAAAATAGTGCCCCCTGACTGAAATTATGGTTGAATGGACTGAGCAGTTCTGGAGCCCTGAATTACCATCTTACCACTTTAAATCATGCCCCAGTGTTGCGAGTACCTCTGGTCGGACCGGGTCTTCGATGCCCACCACACAGATGCAGGTGAGCCCAGTCAGAATGTGAGCCTCGTCATCCCAGTCCGGCTCTCCCTCTGAGGCTGGGAACTCTTTGTAGGCCAAACAGATGGTCCTCAGGCCATCGGATGCCATGGGCTCGATCACACTCGTTACCACCACATCTCTGTCGCGCTGGCGGAAGTTCTTCGCCTCACCTCCTGAAGACAGGATCCTGCAGCACCTGGAGAGAAAACATTTCATTCAGACCATTAAACAGGAAGTATCTGAGTAAAAACATAATGGTACAGACAAGTATTTTTACATGCAATGCTCAAAATTTCACATCCGTCTCCCCAAAAAACACTTTATGTACCAGTAAAAAAAAAAAAAAAGTAGGCTTCCTGCAACATGGGGACATTACAGAGGCGGTATTTTACTTCTATGGGGTATTAACTGCCAAAACAACATATTTAGATCAACATGTTGCCTTTTATTGTTTTGAAAATGCTGTATTAGCCAAAAACAACGTAATAACATGTTTTATAAGTTCCACTTTCATTTCTGGAGCTCCCCGCACTAAATCATTGCTCCTTCAGAGCGCTATCACAACACAATCGGCTTGAATCTTGCTGATGAAACTACTGCATATCGCACCATGTTTGTCAAGTTGTTGTGTACAGTTTTGTATCATACTTTTGTATATTTATGGAATTATCGTCCGGGAGCATGGGTGATATAGGCTTGTGGTCTGAGCCGTAGACAGAATATTACAGCTAACCTTAACGAGGGCTCGAAAAGTGTTAAATAAGTTACTGAAACATGCATGGATGACATCTAAAACTTCTTCAGGCATGGTTTTGATGAGGGAACAACGTCATAACTTGCATAATACCCTCTCTTTTTCTTAAGTGGCTCAAAGGGTTCGTATTATCCCTCAGAATAGTAGTGTGTAGCTGAGTTACTCCTGACCCCGCCTAGCTCACGATGTTTAGATGGATCATCAAATGCTGCAGAATGCTCCTGACAGAAGCCTCATCGCTGCCGAGCACATGATCTTTGTTTTGATAAATAATTAGGAGGAGGATTATGGTGTCTACTACGCTGTCTCGTTTGGCTGCAACTTTACACGCTCCACATTGGATATAGTCTATTACTACACCACGTTTGGGAAACATGCTTTTACCAGGACGGAGAGGAGGAAGATGTTGACGGAGTTTGCTTCATGTTATGTGTTTGGCTTCAGCTTTACGTGGACACTGCATGTCACATTATGCTCTCCTGTTTTAGCAGTAAGATGACACACTGCACTTTGGACACATGTAGGACTATGTTAAACGTGAGTGCTGTTTCTGTGCTGTCCATGCAGAACGCAGTAACAGTTAGGAGGTTTGCACTATTTACGTTTTGCCATGAGTACGCCACTATTGGCATGCTGCTGGTCCTCCAATAACTACGTGGAGGCGTGTCTAACCCTGCTTCCTGCGAGCCAGTCCCAGGTCCTAACCCTGCCAGACCCCCTTGGAAGGTAGTACCTCCAGCTCGGGACCCCTGAAAAGTTTTTTTGAGATCCGAGGCTATATTGCCCCAGAGGCACTGAAGAATGGGTCAAATATGGAGGGGACAATAAAGTTCACCTTAACCTTACCTTAATGTTCTATGTTTAATTCTGCACACTTCACTTTATAATCTGTTACCTAATTGCTAAACATGATGTATACACTGCAACTGTGAACAAGTCTTAAATTTACAATAGCCCCCCATTACAGTCAAGGTTTTGTCTCGTACTCTGGTGCAGGACTCACTTCTTTAGGAGGATCTCTGATGCTCCTTTGCTGAACATGGTGAAGCTGCCATCGTAGTTGCGCAGCACAGTGCTCATGGACTTTCTCACTGAGTTGAAGGTGTACACTTTATACAGCGTCTCCTCTGGATACTGGTTGCGCATGGTCTGGTAATCACGGTGCAGGTCTGTGGCAAACCCCAAGAGGGCGCACTCCGTTTTGTTCCCCACTTGTCGAGGCAGTCCTCCGTCTTTCTCTGGAGGCTGTAGAGGGATCAGATTTCACATGTAAAACGATATGTTGGAATTACATCAATTATCACTTTGTACTGTTTATGTGGGATATGTGGTTGCTTTCATGTGACATCACAACTTCCTAGAATCTCAGTAGTCAGTAGTATTATGTCATTTTTTCTGTTAATGAGTATAATATGAACACTTAAACACTTATATTAATGAAACATCATATTTTAAAACATTACAGTACAACTACTGTGAAGTAGTCTATATATGAAATGCTTTACTTCATTTGGTTCAATAATTTTTAGCTTAGAATATTGTGCTTTCTAATGAGAACAGTTTTTATAATAGACTATACTCTTAATATGTACTGCTAAGGGAATTAAACTTAATTAATCAGACTTTTCTTTTTTGGATAAAGATTTGATGATTTATTTTGAATTATTTCTTTTCCACCTGAGTCTGACTCTCCACTCACTACATTTCACATGCCTGTGTCCGTGCTGCTCTGCCTCGTCGACAGACAGTAGCTCCTCCCCACACTCCTAATACACACACAGTGCTCTCTTATCTTCTTTCTGAACACTGAAGTTATGTTATATTATGTAGAAATGTTTCGATTTAAAAGTTCACATTTTTGTCATTTCTGGGTCTATCAAGGTAAAATAAAAAGTAAACTAGAAAAGCACTCAGAGAGCGCAGGCCTCCGCCAAGCAGCTCAGTTTTCAAAGTGATCCAGAATCCAGAATTTCTTCTGGATCATCACCAAAATTTAATCATCTGTTGGATTTACCATTAGAACATTTCCTGAAAATTTCATCAGGATCCGTTCATAACTTTTTGAGTTATCTTGCTAACAAACAAACAAACAAACAGACAGACAGACTCAGGCGAAAACATAACCTCCTTGGCGGAGGTAATGAAAGTAAATGTTTACTTGCTACATGTGAGGAGGATTCCATGTTAAGTGCTCCCTTCTGGCCCAAAATAAATGACAACAGAGTGTGCATGGAGGGAAACGTGTGTATCGAGCGAACATGTGTGACACCCATATTGAACGATTCGATATTATATTAAATATTGTTGCATCCCTAATTTTTCTTTTTACTGGCCTAGTTTAGCAGCTCTATTTAAAATGTGGTTGTGGGCAGAGTTTAAGTGTTCCACTTTAAACTCTGCCCACAACCACATTTACCATGATCTTGGTGGTACAGGCACTTTACCATGATCTTGGTGGTATAGGCGCAGTTGACGGCGATGCCCTTGATGAGGAGGTCCAAGGCATTTTGGGGGATAGCGTCTGGATGGGGGACATGTGTATAATAATGTCCCGTGATGTAGCACTGGACGACGGTCATACGGTTCATGGTCAGAGTCCCTGTTTTGTCAGAGCAGATAGCCGTCGCATTTCCCATCGTCTCACAAGCGTCCAAGTGTCTCACCAGGTTGTTGTCCTTCATCATTTTCTGAAATCAAGTAAAGAAGTGTAAAAAATGCACAAAAATACATGTATGTAGAAGTAGTGTACATAAAAGTATTTTTTTATATGTGGAGACAACCTACAGTCCCACTTTTTACAAAAAACAGTATTAAACAGTATTAAACAGTTATGAACCAGGTCTAAATCACTGTGGTTTATTTAGGTTTTTGTGTGACAACAATTTCAAAGATGTATATTACAAAAGACTACATTGTGTAACTAAATAAATAGTTGTTTTGATATTGCACCAAGATGACAGCTCATACACTTGTTTCCTTTTGCACTATTCATTCACTCCCCATAGTTGATCATGGTAAGCAAATAACTCATAGCAGAGCTGACATTATCCAAACATCTAGCGTGCCGATGTTTGGATAATGTGTTGTAAGGTCCTACACACCTTGACGGAGTAGGCCAGGGAGATGGTGACGGCCAGAGGCAGCCCCTCAGGCACAGCCACCACCAGCACAGTGACTCCAATGATGAAGAACTTGACCAGGAACTGTATGTAGATGGGAATGCAGTCGCTGTTCCAGGGGACTTGTTGAACGGCAAAAGTGTCAATGGCGAAGCGAAGAATGAGGATGATGACCGTGAGGACGGACATAAACAGACCTGGAGGACAGAGACACAGGGTTAAAACAGCTGCAAACACATAATGTATTTGAGAGATTCTTAGAACAAGCTGGACTCATTCTTAACGCGCTGATCTTTCTAATTACATGCAGACAGTACACAGAGGGCTTGTTCTGACCTCAAAAGCTGCTTATACAATGTACATTTTGTTAATTGTTAAATCAGCAATATGGATCTAAAATGTGCGTTTAGAAATAGGTAATAGAAACAGATTAATTAACGTCCTGTCAGAACTGAGAGGCTCCTCTGTTACATGTTTTTATTGTTAAAAAAAACTGTTATGTAACCTAAATATAAGATCCGCCAGAATTTTTGGAATAATCACACTAATCACACTATAGAGCATTGTGTGGAGATGGAGGTGATAACTTTCTGAAAATTTCAAGACTCGAATTCAGACCAATTCAGGATTACCTAAGCATGCATGGATCAATCAAAATACAACTTTGGAAAACCCTTATAACATGGTTAAAAGATCATAAAAGTTTAATTTAGCTAATACGTCCCCTTTAACAAAAGACGGTGTACCTGCTTTTCCGATCTGCACAGCCAGTCTAGTGAGCTTTCCCTGTAGCACAGACTTCTCCTTCTTGGGGAGGTTGGTTTTCTTCTCTGGTTCTCCATCTTTGAGCGGCTGCATCTCCACAGGTGCACCATCCTTCTGTTTGTCTGCACACAAGGCAAGACTCAACATGAGCTCAACGCACACATATCATATCATATTAGCAAATTTCCTAAGCAATAGAAAAATTAAAGCAAATATGATTTTTATGCATATAGACCATTAAGAAAAAGTAAACTGTGAGCCAGTTAAAATGTTTCTATCACTGTAAATTTAATGATCATTTAATGATATTTGAAACAATACATCATAGTAAGTATACTTTACCATGCCACCTATGTATTGATGTGACTGATGGCGCAGATTGGCAAAATAATTTTTACACATCATCATTTGTTGACTGTTAAACTGATATAGAGCTAGTGTAAATTCGGCTTGTAATTTACTCCTCCCGGCTGCCCACCACCACCACCCCTCCTCCTGTCGAATCAGCGCCCGGTCTGCCCAATTTAAAAGCCCATTACAGGTGCACAGCCGCTTCGGTTTGTGCCACACTCCACCTCCTCCCCAACACCACCTCGGCTTCTCTTCATCTCATCGTCCCCTTCACTCTCCTCGGCCTCACCTCTACCACCTCCAGTGTCCAGAACCCGAGGGATAACCTCTACTAAACATCATCTAATCTGCCAGGCCCTTCATCACAATGTCTTCTGCAGGGGTCTGAGTGCTAAAGTTCACTCATTCAATAAAACATCTAATACTTTCTCTCTGTGTCTGTCTGTGTCTCTCCAAGCTGAACTGGTCATTATAATAAACACCTTGAAAAAGAGATGGATCATCTCAAGAGGCTGTCCTTAAAGTGGAAACTAAACATGAAATCATTTTTCTTTTGCTACTAAACTATGAATATGGTGTTTGAATAGCATTGTCCACCGTTCCTACTTATTTTTTAGTTAAATGTAATCAAACATTTATAAAACTTGGTATGCCCTGGCTCCAGTGGCCACTGCCAATTTCAGGTATTTGGTGACATCACGTGCCTCTGCCTTGATTACAGACAGGGATAGCGGTTAGACCAATCACAGTGTTCTTTATACCCCCAGACCCCGCCCCTCCTCACCCGTTACTCTCGTTTATAGTCCTCCAGTTCAGCAGCTGTATTTGAAATGTGGTTTTAGGCGGAGTTTAGATGTAGTCTTACTTTAAATGAACTAATTAATGCCAGGCCTAAATATGACTGATAAACTGAGGTGGTTGTAAAGTCATGTGAGCGCTGATCCTTGCTCAGTGTGGCTGAAGCAGAGGAGGAGGACAGCTGCGGAGCTTAGGCTCTGATAATCTGCTTGTTCCTAATCGCCGTCACTGGAGTCAGAGCACCTGCTGCTCACTCACAGGTGAAGCCCTCCGCCTCCGATCAAAAGCCCGGCCACAACCAAACAGGTTGCACTTTGTTCATTCATAAAAGGGACTGCTTATTGTTTTTGGTAGTTTTCAGATTGTAGAAATGATGCAATGATGTCATACTCCCATGTGGGGGCAAGTGCCAGATTTTTTTTTTCCTATTATTGTACTTTGCCATAAAATATCCAATTGGTAAATTCACAAATATTGAATTATTAAAAAATATGGGCCTTTAGGGTGCAGATGAGCTGAGATTATATCACTATTCATAAACACTATACATCAATTTATACATCCTTAAAGAGGAAACTAAAGGGTTCATATGTCACTGTGATAAGTTAAACACAACTAATATTCACTGAGAGCATGACAAAGGCTGAATAATTGGAGGAGGGGCTGGGGAAAACAAAAAACTACTGATCATGACATGAAGATTTAACTAAGATAGTACATCAACAAAGGAATCAGATCATAATTAGATTTTTATCGTTGAAATTCCTAATCCTTCAACGTTACAGTGAAGTTTTGTATTGTCTTCGTGTGCTTCTTGGTATTATCGTCTAAACTAAATGCTGTGCCAAAGTACAAATACAAGCTTACAGTGTATTTTATGGACCCAATCTAAACCTCTTGAATAATGTTCATTTGGTGCTAGAAAATGTACGCAGATTTTTTAGCATTATTTTTTTTAACATGAAAAAAAGAAAGATTTCTGTTATTAAGTAAAGCGTTCTGATGCCAAATAATGTATTGCTTACCTTTTTTGGACTTGTCCTCCTTTTTACCTGTGGATAAGCGTAAGAATAGCAAAATTATTTTTTCATCTTAGAATAATTTTGACAAAAACAATGTATTAGTATGCTATTCTGCCTTCAAATGTGGTTCATTTGTTTATTGGTTTTGTTCATTCATTTTTTAACCACCCCACAAGCACAAGTTGTACTCAAGTAAGAAAAGTGGCTGAAATAATTACTCGAGACATACAATCAACTAACCATCACGAAAAGTAGCATTTTCAAGAGTACCACAAAAATGATCAACTGTAAACCATATGTGATTGTAAGGTGCAAGAAACACAAACACTGCAATCTTTAAATATTGTCAACATAAAGCTTTTGTCACTTAAAGACAACATTTTAAATATATGGTCTGATAAAACTACTGAGAAGTACAATTCCTTCAAAAATACTAATCTAAGCCTGACTTCCTGTTGTTTCACCTGCATCTGTGAAGAAAACACTCACTCTTTTTGTCTTTTTTACTCTTCTTCTTGCTCTTGTTGTTGTCGTTCTTGTCCTTTTCGTGTTTGTCGTCCTCCTCTTCGGCTCCCAGCAGCATAAAGATCATCCCGGTCTGAGAGTTCACGCCCACGGCCGTCACCACCATCTTCCCAGAGCCCTCCATCACATGAGTGCCTGAAAAACAAATACAGAGTTTACTTCAGCTCACTATGCACAATAACGTTCTAAATACAGCGTATTGTACACATAAATAATAGGGCTGTCGGTGAAATTTTTGATTGATTAAAGACGTGCCAAAGCTCACAAAACGATGGTATCTTGCACAACAACTATGTATACAGCAAAGGTCACCTAACGTTAAAACTGGATTACTTGATTTGCAAAGCGTAAAAAAATAATTATACATTTAACTAGTCCCTAGATTTCACTAACCTCTTGGTATTCACATGCTAGAATTATTTGGCCTCTGTCACAGCTGTAGAACAGGTTTTTTTTTTACAGAAAAGTGAAGCAGGGTGGGCCACAGCTCTCATCCCAAAGCTTCATATAGTGACTCACATGGCTCTTTCTTACAAGTTTGCAATGAATAAAATGTTTTCTAATTAGATGAAGACAGCATCTACCCATGTCAAAGTTCTGCTTTTACTATAAACTGTTAAAGTTTTTGGTATTTCATATTTACCCACGATTAAAAACAGCTGACTAAGGAGGAGTGGGTGGGGATGTGTCTGCGACTAAACTACTGGTAATCATATAGACAAATGATTGTCTGGATTTTGTGTGGATGCGCATGCAGCCTGAGTGCAGAAAGCGCTGCGGTCTGTGCGGTGAACATGAAGATGTAACACTCGCTAGTGCTGTTGTCAGCACTAAAACAGTTTATCACCGTGTGATAAAATAAGTTAGGTGCTAAATGAACATTAGTGAGTGGGATATGTCTTATGTGTTAAATGCAGGTGAGTGTGTAAATGACGAGAAGAAATGTCTCAAACTTCAGTAGCCACACATCCACTCAGACCTGATGGATACACCTAGCCCCGCCCCCAGGAGAGCCTGAAATCTGCTGAAATCCTACGAGACACAGACATGATCCCAGACAGGACAGCGGCTCTTTCTGCAGGAGACATGCGCAGTAGAGCGCCAAGTGATGTCGTCTGACGTAGTCATTCCATTGCCCTTTCACCTTTCCCCCACAAAATCATACCGAGTTAATTAGACATGATGAGAGCTTGTGTTTTGGCCTGACCTGAGAGCATCATGGGGTCTTTCTCCACAGTCTTCTTCACGTGATCTGACTCTCCTGTCAGAGAGCTTTCGTCGATCTTCAGGTCATTTCCCTGAATCAGAATCCCATCAGCGGGAAGCAGGTCACCTAAACATAGAGATGTCAATATCAGAAACTTTGTGTTTTCTTCTAATGTCAATATCAGATTTGAGGTCTTTTGTGATAGTGTGTTGTTTATTCCAGTGTTTTTCAAACTTCTTTGAGTCATGGCACCCTATTTTGGTTAAAAAGATTCCATGTCACATCATCCACTAAAATACTACCAAATTACATTGGTTACAAAAAAGTTTGCAGATTTTCATTGCCCCTGTGTCTGATTCCTTTTATTGAGCAATGATTCTCTCCTGGTTCAGAAGTTGCTCAGGACACACCATCATACTAAATTCATGTGTGAATTAACTTAACTGAACTTTTTTTTGTAAGTCACACAAGTGTTCCCCAGCACTCTGGTTGAAAATAAAAGCTCTGTTTGCTGTAGAGTCATTTTTAATGTTGACCATTCACTAATCAATTAAACAACTTCTAAGAAATATAACAAGTGCTGGAAATATTTATCTTGTCAAATCCCTCTGACCTGTCCATGCTGTCTCCTCTCTGTGCAACAATAGCCTGCTACATTTATAAACACAAGCACTGCACTGATATTATTGACAGGCAATCTAATTTAGTAATGTGTGAGAATCAAGTGATATTGGTTCCAGGTATCGGGACCACATCGGTGAGCATTGAGCACAAGCATCGAGTTGATGACCATATTGATGCATCCCTCACTATGACCCCCACCCGGACTAAAAACAAGCTAAGAAATAAGCTATCACTTTTTTGTTTTCACTTCTCATATAATCATAAACATACATGAAACATAATTATAAAACCACATAAGTGTTTAAGGATTAAATACAGGCAGTGACATTCATGTGTGAAACAAACAACAGTTCATTTTGAGAGCACTTGTCTTGATGAGTTTTGTCCATCCACAAGAGTCATTTAATAAGACTGAGTAAAGCCCTCAAAGCTCTTCTAACACACGCACTGCTCTCCAACTGTCACTAAACTCATGTGGAAGACCTGCATCTATCCACAACACTGTTTTTATACTGAAAGTTTCAAATAACTTCTAATTACATTTCTGGTGGAGGGTTCGCCAACTGGTTGTCTCCATAGAGATGTTAAGGTAAACTTTATTGTCCCTGTAGGGAAATTTGGCCTCTGCATTCTTCCATCCTTCAGTGCCAATGGGACAACCTCTCAGGAGCAGTGGGGACCCATCTCCAGATCTTGAGCTAGTCTTGGTCAGGAGGACTACCTTAGCTGGAGGATTTGCCAATGGGGCATGTTTTGGGTTGATGGGCAAAACTGGCCCCGTTCAGACACAGAGATAAACATGCAAACTACACAGTACACCTTTAATTCAAAAAGTAAAATGAAGTGCATGTAATAGTATCCTGTGGAGCACTCTCACCGTATTTGACTTGTAAAATATCCCCGACCACGATCTCAGATATTTTGATCTGTGTGACCTGCGCGGCTCGGACCACGGTGAACTTCTGCTCCTGCTCGATGCGGCTCTGGAGGCCTCTGAACTGCTTCTCTTTGCTCCAGTCATTGAAGGCGGTCACCAGGACAACACACACCACCGACAACAATATGGCTGCCCCCTCAATCCACCCAGCCTCACCTTCCCCCTCGTCCTCCACGCCCCCTGCAGCTTCACCACAACCTCAGGAAAACAGTACAAATGAGTTTATTACATGTTACATGCATTTAAGTCCATGACACAATACATATAGAGAAGTGTGACATTTCAGGTCATTTCCAGTGAATGCTTTCACTGACAAACTATGTAAAAAATGTTAGCAGATAATCTCGACTGGAGATACGCAGAACTTTGGGTGCTTGATAATGTAAAAAAATCATAATCCTGAATATTTGTGTCATAAATTGAAATTACAACTATTTATGTATCATCAAAAGTAAACCCTTATACGAAGAATGGACAGACAATGAGAAAAGGTTAAAAAGCTATCTGGAATCATCTGGACAATGGTTTGTTTTCTAGTCTTGCCATCCCTTCCCTTAGGGCAGTATAAATTAAAGCTTGTCAGACCAGTATCTTCAGATAGAAAACATCTTCTACCTTTAAAACCTTTTTATCCATGGACTCCCAACTACTTAGTATTTTGCAGTTTATGTTTTAAAATCCACTGTAGATGAAAAAATAAGACCAGAAAGATTTTGTTAATTTTCCCCAAATTCCTGTTATATGCAACATTCTGAGGACTCAACGAAACAATATTTATATAATGTTAGATGTTTATATAGTATACAATATTTTAGGCAATGCTCCTAATTATTTCTAGTTCTGAAACACATAGATATAAACTTACTTTGTCGTTCAGATCCCGGCGGGTGATAAAAAGAAAGGCCTAGAGAAATTACAGCTGCCACCTCGAGAATGATGAGCGTTACATCCTGCAGCGCTTCCCAAACTAACCGTAAAAACGTTTTGGGTTTCTTCGGAGGTATTGAGTTCAGACCATACTCTTGTTTTCTTCTCTCAATGTCCTCAGCGGTTCCATCTAAGCCTGAGACAGAAAACACAACACAATTAGATCTAGGCTTATGATGTTTTCACATTCTCACTCCTTGTTTGGGCCTGGTTTGAGCACCTGGTTTTGTCCTGCTCGAGACCTGGTTTACTCTCAAACTTAACGGACTATATAAGAACGTATATAATAACAAATAAATGAACAAGATGTGGGAGATACATCAAATAAAACATGATAATAATGCTAATTGTTGTGTTGGAGATATGCAAAAGGAAATAGAGTATGTGATTGTCTATAATGAAACTTATTGTACAGTAACAATACATTGCTTGGTCAGTCAAAACCACACTCTGATAGGAAGGACTGGCTGGTCAGAAATGTAAAGAAAATTGCAGTGTAGGTTGGATAAGGTTGGACAAGGTTGGGTAGAAATTGTAATTTGGCTTTTGCAAGGATATTCTGACAACAGTTTGACAGAAAGACTAATTCACTTCAATTCTCACCACTAATATTCTTTGTTTATTAACTTTCCTTACATTTTGACAGTGTACGTAAGATTGGGAGAGGATCATGGGGATAATGGAGGTGCCTGAGACAGAGGCACATGGTGCTGGCACAGTGTGAGGGGTTTTGATTTCAAGCTGCTGCTGACATTTCACTGCTCTGTGTCAGCAGGGGACGATAAACCGAAGATGCTGTTTATTGAGCGCACGTAAGATGGACAGAGAAAATGAATAAATGATAAGGAGATAAATGTCAAAGGCCTGACCAAACAGTTCACAAAGGCCAGAGGTTCAAGAAGAGGACAAGGTGAGAAAAGGTGGAGCGTCCTGCTATCATTTATTAATTACTCCACAAAATCCAGTCTTTTTGGCTTCCGATCTGATACAGATTTTTTTTTTTATATATATATATTGGCAATTCCCAATCTCATCCTGAGACAGATCTTCTCATTTTAATGATTTAATTTATACAATTTAGGCTGTGTCTTTATAAATAATTAAATATTCTATGGTGAATCTATTCTATGGTAAAAATTATTATAACATTATAAAATAATGTGTTAAACTTCATAGTACAGCAGGTTCAGACTATAGTCACAGAGACATTCGATTATATTTTAGCCTCTGTTTCAAAAGGCAGTGTTTTTTAACCATATGATTTATGTCTGAGGCCTGTAAAAAGAGCAGAAGTGTGCCCAAAGCACATGGCTACTTAATACATGTAAACAAGTTAGCATGTGGCTCTGTTCATCCACTGGATTTGTCCAAAGTTTGTTTTTCACTCTTAAGGCTCAGTGAAGACATCCCAGAGGTAAAATAAGCACTATCCCTGTAATTA
Source organism: Taenioides sp. WSHXM2023 (assembly GCA_029959045.1). Lineage (NCBI taxonomy): Eukaryota > Metazoa > Chordata > Actinopteri > Gobiiformes > Gobiidae > Taenioides > Taenioides sp. WSHXM2023. The sequence continues at coordinate 4,398,856 of CM057092.1, forward strand.
ATATTTTGTTGACTTTTGAGTCTCCTCAGTGTGTGTTTATGCAGCTCTGGGCATTTGCTGCAGCGTTACCAGTGAATGGATCAAACTGCACATTGTAGCTCTTACACGATGCATATAGTCATATTTTAGAATCATGACACACCTAATATTGATATTTTGCTGAAACATCACGTCGGGGGGTTCTGCATGTATGTCTATGGCAAAAATGTTCAGCAGTTATCATGGTGACACAATGAATACATTAGCAAACATGACCAAAAAGAAAGAAAAAATAATAAATGGATTTAAACAACACATTTTCAGGAGCCTGTGGTCATTACAAGCTTTCACTGATTTTCAACAAAAAGGGGTGAGAGTGACTACCTGAAAAACTGTTGATCAGATCCAACATTTGAGAATTTATCTTTTGAATATTTCATGGCAAACTATAAAAAGTAAACAACAGGGAAATCTGGCCCTTGCCCCCCATCTGGGAGTATGACAATCACATTCTAGAAGCTGAAAACCACCAATTTAATTTGTAAGCTTGTTTGCACAACAGACTTAGACAAACTTTATTGATCCACAAGGGAAATTACTTGGATATCAATATATCAATATCAATACACTGGAACTGAAACAAAATCAAAATTTGAGTTGGCACAATCATCAAAGCAATAATTTAGATAATAGGAAGTCCTGTTTTCATATAGAACATTTTGAAATGTTTGGTATATTTGTTTTAGTTTATTAGTTTATGTTTAAGTCTTCTCTCAAATGTTAATGCTCCTGAAGTTATTCCAATGTTACTCTGAACAGAATCCTACTTTTTAAACATAAAAGCTTGTCAGAAAAAATTGATAGAATTTTTTTCTCAAAATCCCAATTGGATGCTTCTACCTGGTTTATTCTAATAATAAACCACAGGCCAGCTGCACGCATGATAAAACAGTCCACTGTAACACTATTATGACCTTTTTCCCGTATTTTTCCTCCTGGCATGAAAATGTACAACCTCCACAAGCGTCTTTCATGTCAAGTTTTCACCTGAATTTCCTGGCCTCACTATATGACGATTTAAACAAGAGGGTCACTGCATGTGCATTTTAGTTTGTTCAAAAATCAGGAAGACTATATTACCTTGTGGAGTTATAGTACGACTACTATTATGTGTCATTTATTAGCTGAGCTTCAGGTATCTGCCGATACCTGATATCAACCGATACCCGTGCAGAGACTGAAAACAGCATTTATATCATTTATACAAAAATAAAAGCTCTTATTTATCTCTCATGTAACTACAGAACAGCTTTGTATAAACAGAAGTTCAATGATTATGAGATTTTCTGTGCCGACTACAACCAGTAAATAGTCTTATTACATCAATTTATTTGGCCAGTCAGGATATCGGCTGAACTGATATTTGGAAGCCGATATCTGATCCATCAGAATTTTCATTATCAGCACCGATAAAAGCATAAAATATGCATGCTAACTGTGAGCTTGCATCTCCACAACACAGACTGTTAATTGGCCTCCTGCTTGTTTCCATGCAAATGCTGTTCCTTTGGCTATAATATTCCAGTGGTATAAAACATATTTATCAAAATGAAGACTGTTCCAAAGTATGGTTTTAACTTTCTATGTCCATGGAATCATGCAGGTGACCTTCCACCTTTAGAAAGTTACATACTATCACTTTAAATATTTTTACCAAAATTGGTAGTCAAACCTATCATGTGCACTTAATGGATGAAGATGGATGACGTTAACATGAAAGATATATTTATTTATAATAGAATGCCCAAGTATTATAAATTGTGACTTATGTAGCACTAATAATAATACATATTCTGCTGGTCAAATTGTGAGGTGCCTCTGGTCAGAGGTGACTTTGGAGCAGTCTGCAGAGATCACACCATAGACCCTTAGACAAACCTAGAGCCACTATATTTAGAGCTGTCTCCTCTCCACAAGGAACATCTGCCCTTATCAAGAAGCACATCACATGCTTTCTGAAGGAGATCAGACATAGACATACACTGAACACAAAGCACCAGCAACAAATAGCCTTCAGGGCCACAACCACTACACTCCTATGCAAACAGCAATGGTAAAGGGGCAAAAAGTGTGATCGTAGCCCTGTTTTCTAAGTGCTACAGAAATATCATGCCAGATTAAAACAAAACAATCCTAAAGCCTGCTATTTATGTAAAAAAAAACATATGCTGGATAGAATAAAAAGCTTTAATATTTAAGTGTTATAATGTGTTATATAATGTCGGTTGTGTGTTCTCTTTTGCAATCAGTGCATTGGGAATTGGAGAAGAAGAGCCTTTCTTACTCCCCAGGGGCAGCAGGTAACACACTTTGTTTACTGCACTCAATGGAAAGGTTAAGGCACTATATTTGAAATAACTTTTAACTGGCCGTGTTGTTGCTGAGACTGAACTATTCCCATTATATGACTGGTGAAAATCAGACACCTGTATTAATATATCACCAGCTTAGTATAGTATAGTATAGTATAGTATAGTATAGTATAGTATAAAATATGCTAGAAATATACAGACATTTTTTGGGCCAAATTGAGTTTTCTGTCTCATTCTACTCTACAGACCATGCTGCACCTATGGGTGTCATTGGCTTCATCCTCAGCCAGTCAGACAGATTTTTACAGCCAAACACAACCCGCCCCAGTCATCTACTTGACATAATTTTCAGATTTGTGAATTGAGGTAAATTCACAAATGTTGAACCTAATCATTTCTATTACTGACTAGAACTCACCATATTACAACAGAACTCAGCATTTTAACAACGTTCATTTTTATCTGTCATAAATATTATTGTGTGATGTCCTGAAATCCACCAATATATGAATAAAACTTGTATGTGTCTTGTAGTTCTAAACACAGTGTTTCCAGCAGTACTTTATAGTTAGGGTGGGCGCCTTGACAACAATTGCCCCCCACCTTGACTACGTCCCTCAAAAAAAAAAAAAGATTTAACCTACAGATGCCATTGAATAGCTGCGTCATCTATCATCTAGTGTGCTACGTGGCCAACATTATTATTATCTGGATAGCTGGATGGCATACCTGTTGTCGTCGTGGGAAGGACACGTGAACCAGGCCGCCGATCAAAGCACCAGTACTAAGGTAACCCCCCCCCAATTCACTACCTTGACTAACCAATTTTCTGCGGGAAACACTGAAACAGGTAGGTGAGGTGTACCTTCAGTGGGCGAAGTGCGTAGCCGTGAGCACAGCCCGTTCACATCTCCATATAACTGTTGGATCTTATCTTTGGCCTCGATGCCTCGTAGCTCCATGAGAGAGCTCAGTTCCTTCATGCTGCAGGACCCCGCGGGCTCGGCCATGTGCTGGTTGGTCTCATTGTGGGACTTATGTCGCCCACTGCCTTTGGACCCAGGGAGAGAGTTGGACATTTTTACCTTTGATCTCTTTCCTTAACTTAGTAGCTGCTTCTGAAAGAGGCGGCTCTGCAGAGAATCTGAAAAAGACCTTTCAGTTAGTATATCACAAATATATAAATCCAAATCCCTATTTGACTTAGAGCAATTATGAAAACATAAAGGCTGCAGATTTTTCATAATAGAAAGTCTTGTGCAAAGAAACAAATATTTTGTTTATATAGAAAGATCTTTCGGTAATATCGTCCAAAAATTGTTCCTGTAGTTTAGATCTCTACAAACATGAAATGCATGGGATTCTTCTATTATCTTATTAGTTCGTATTTCAGTCTTCTCTCAAACTTAGACTTAGACTTAGACTTAGACAAACTTTATTGATCCACAAGCGAAATGATTTGGATACAGCAGCTCAAACATCACAATATAATATAATAACAGTAACAAAAATAGATGGTGTAGCAAAAAGAGCAAGAGACAGGAGTCAAATGAGACATAATTATAAAAATAAAATCCCTTGATATAATAATGATCCCTTGATTTTAGCCTGGTTTAGTCCCAGTCCCATATTAAGTATTTGTCAAAAATGCAGTGATGATGATCTAATGACTACATTTGCAACTACTGTACTTATGTCCTTGATGACTTTTCATTTGTACTCTAGACTTCACCTGATCCACTTGATTAGGTGAAGTCTAGAGTAATTTATGATAGTGTAACCTGATAAAATGACAAAATAACAAATCTTTTAGCCAGCAGTCAGCAATCTGAGTCTAAGTCAAAACAATAACATAATATGTTTATAATATTAACTTCATTTTCAAGATTAAAGTTATCAAATTTCCTTAAACTCAAACCTTCTGAACAACAGTGCCAGCCCAACTTTAGCACACTGCTCAGGTATGGTATAAACACTAAATTTAACTTGTATTTAAAACGTTGTGTAAATGCTCCAGATAAAACAGAAATAGCTCTTGACTTTGTTCCAAAAGTATTTCACAGGGAATACTTGAAGTGCAGTAATAATAAGTCCTTCATTTTGTCCCAAAGGCTGTGACCTGTGCGTCTTCAGCTATAATCTATGTCAATCAGTCACAGGCCTAATCTGGAGAGAGCAGCTATGGAAGTACCACAACCAGTACTAGCAACCTGCAGAAGTCATAACCTCTACTACTGCACAAGCATCACTGTACAACACCAGTACTTCAGTCATTTTTAATCAATAGTTCATCCATTGTGTGCGGCAATAATTCAGTTACACAGAAAAAAGAAACAATCAAACAGAAAATCAATGCAGGACTAACATTATGTACAACTATTCATGAGTTTCAGCTGTTACATGCAACATTTTGAGGACTTTTTCTCCATTCAAGACATAAGATTTTGCTTTAAATTGTTAATCACAATGGCAATGGTCATTTTTTTTTTTAAATAATTCTGAAACCAATGAATATGTCTTTTGTTTTGCATAAGTTACTTTAAAATGAAGAGTGGTACAAACAGAATGATTTCCACTGAACTGAATACACATGACTGGCCATTACATTAGTATTTATTACTTTAGCCAGTATTGTAGAGAAAGAGGAGAAAGAGGAGGGCGTACTTACACTAACTTCCCCCATGGCTCTGTTAGTAGGTGGTATTAGTATCAGTCCGATTACAGCGCGCAGCATCAGAGAGATTTACAAAAGCAGTCCATAACAGCCGCTCCAGATCGTCACGAACCTTCTCCAGTGAATAAAAGCTTAAAAAAAAACAGCTTTCGTTCTTCATTCAACGCAACATTTAGGTAGAGAGAAGTGGGAATAGCTCCATGGAACGAACAAACATGAGCTGCCCGGATGCTTATCTGAGGAAAGCCTGAGTTAATCTAATTAGACAATCTGTGGTAGAGCGCGCGCTTGGGGACCGCTCCTGCTGCTCCACACAAGACCAGTGTGAGTGAAGCCGAGCAGGGACGTACCAGACCCGGCTTCTGTCTGTGCCATCGACCCTGCCGGCAAGACTGCCCATTATCACCGTACAATTGGGTTAAAGTAAAGTGGCTTCCATTGGTCTGAATCAGATCTGACTGGAGACATAAACAAAAGACACCTAGCAACATGGACCAACTTCCTAAGCAACAAGGCAGTAATAGTAGAAATGAACCAACAAAATACAAAAAAACGCACATATTTTGGCCAATTCTTAAAATCATCATCCAACTATTTACACTCATCTCTGAAATCTCCAAGGGTTTTTCAGAATGGGGGAAAAGGACCTCAAAAAGTCAGATATAACAGGAAGGTGAAAACCATGAATAGGCTCAAGTTTGAGCTGGACAATATTGCAAAAATTATTATATTTTTGCCCTATATTGATGTTTTCTTTCCCCTTATTAATAACGAATAAATATGCCTTTAAATCCTCATTTAATGAACATAGATTACAACAACAGATCAGTGCCATATAACACAAAAACAGCCATTTTATTCCTCCAAAGTCTGAACTTTGCCCCAAATCACATGCTTTTAGTGATGGAGTACTGGCTTAATTACAGTATTGACTAATTGTTCAATATATGAATGCTAGAACAATTTATTTTGGGCATCAGTATTTATTGACTGTATTTTTCTTTGCAATAATTTGGATTTTTTTTTTTTTTTTTTTTTTGCCATTTTTATCTAATAATGTAAGATTTGAGCTGCATAGAGTAGAATAAATAACTGATATGGCTAATTATCAATTCATTCTGCTATTTTTCTTACAGCTCATGCTTTTTAATGATACTGCCTATTTAAAAATGGTTTACAGGCATTATCTTGCTTTGTGTCAGTGGCATAAAGTATTTTGAATATTATCATTTATCGCAATATTTCTTTGTAGCAATATATCATGCTTCAAAATGTGTTATCTTGACAGCCCAATATAGACCTCTCAATTAAAAGCACCTATATCATTACCATATCAGATATCATAAAGCCATATCACTGACGATTAGATCTCAGTTCAAATCCAAATAATTGTCTTGCTCTACGTAAAACAATCAATCAGTTCTTTATTTATAGAACCCTTTACAACACTCAGTGCTCCTTCTGCCATTTCCAAGCCCAAATAAACCATAACCTAACCTACACATCAGTTTGATTGATGTACAGAGTTACATCTATCAAACCTACTATATCAATGCAATGAGGCCGTTGGTTTGTGGCAGTAAGAATAAAGGGTACACTTGGCAACAACTAATAGGCCGATGTGCACACTTGGCATCAAGTTTACTCAGAAATCAATGAAACTTGGAGCATCCTTAATCTAAAGCCAATTACACTTCAGCCTTCTGCACACCAAAGTCACAGTCATTTCATTATGAGGGCTAAAACTACTTAACCAGGATTACAAATGTTAAATTCAATTCTTGGGCCCAACAGGCAAAACTACAAATAGATACAAAAGGTATTATTGTTGTTGTTTTTTTTGCTGAATTTATCACAAACAAAGAGATATTGTAATTTGATTGTCAAAATGAGCAAATTACAAAACATCCCTGTGTGATGAAGTAGCCTTTACGTGTCTGAGTTGTAAACAGCGCTCCCCATAAGACAAGCAGCCCTCATAACATGTGTATGCATGTGTATTGGCCCGGTTTAACCTGAGCTCACTGGGACTGTGTTGAATAAAACAGTGGCTCCTCTGGCTCCTCTGGCCCTCCTGAGCCACGACACAGGAGGCCGTGGCAGCGTGACGAGGCGGATTAAGACGAGCAGTGCCGTTGGATTAAGCGCACACACAAAAGCGCACACACACAAGCACGCACTGATATCATTGTCTGTTTTCAAACACTGTGACCTTTGAACTTCTGCCAAACCTAAGCAGATGCTATGGAATCAGACCTGTCATCTTTTAGTTCTGTGTATTGCCAAGTACCTCACGATACAATACGCATCCTGATACAGGGTCCACAATACGACGTATATCCCGATGCAAACATATGAATAAATGAATGAATAAAAGTCCACAAAATATGTTTTCATTACGTAGACCCACAAAATATGTTGGAATTTCATGTTCACAATGCCCTTAACATAAAAGCATATGAATAATTCACTTTTTCAGATACGCAGATTCAGCCTTAATGCAGTATTATCAGGTAGTTAAGAATTACAATGGTACTTATAATGAATTAACTTTTTTTTTTTTAAGTATTACAATACAGCATCTCGTATCAATACACACAAGAAGCCCATAACGCTATATTGCTGTATCGATGCCTACAGCCCTAACATGTGCAATGTTTCTTCTTAAAAGAGGAGACTATAGTGCCCCCCTTAGTCTAAAAACTACCTGCACTTATACTAGTACACTGGCATCACAAAATTATACTTTGTTGCTCATTGTTTTACCATAAACTTTTAAGATTAGACCATAAACTGCTTAAAGATTAAATATATACGCAATAAACAGTACTTATACTGAGATCAAACTATTCAAATGAAAATGATTTTACCCTGGAATATATGAGAAACATTGATGTAATTTATTGTCTATACTAATAGATAAAGAACTGATTATAGATTAGTTACATTTAGAATACAACAAGTGACTATGGGGGCAGATGGAATTGATACATTATGTAGTTTATTCTGGAATTCTGGAAAAAATAAATCGAATTCAATTTACAATTATTTATTTTTCACATGTATAGGACTTTTAATTGTCCTCTTGAGACAAATAAAGTAACCTGAATAATGCCTAATTCCATTTCAATAATGCTATGTCTATTACTTCTAAACTACAAACTATAAACAAGCTTTTATGCAGATTAATACTTTTACATTTGGAAATATTCTATAAACCTCAGTATCTGCACTGCTTTCACTTTCGACCACAGTAGGTGTCAGCAAAGAACCAAAACGTGAAGAGAAAAAAAAAAGCTTCAGTTTCCGCAAACAAAAGTCACGTGAGACAGACGTACACGTCACTCGCAAACATGGCGGACTGGAACAGAGGTAAGTTTCTCTGCGACACGTATTCACTTTTAAACAACTCGCTATTAATCGCATCTAGTGCAACGGCGTTTGTATTCACGAAAGTGCAACAGCTCACCGGTAGATAAGAGATAATATGTCCGTTCTTACAATCCAAAAGGCCGTGATTTAAAGCGTCCGTACAAAAACACAGCACTAACTACAGCTTTTCTAAAACCACATCTACAACAGAGAATAACAACGTGCATCAAAATCTCCCTAACGTTATGTCATTCTTAAAACTTATGTCCAAACCACCCGATCTCTTATGTTTTTTATTTATTTGTTTGTTTGTTTTTTCTCTTTTTTATTTTTTCGACAATTTTAAATTATAATCCCACAATAGGTACACACTTATACGTAAATATGTACAGGCCTTTGACGTTTATTATGTATGCCAATATGTGAAGCTTGTATAAAATGGACTCCATCACCACTACGTGATTAGTTTAATGGCTTGACAGATACTTGACAGATTCAGTTTTTGGTTAAAGTACAACAAACAGACAAGACAAAAAAATAATAAGAATAATAACAATTAGCTAAATGGATTACTCTCTAAATAAGTATGTATAGTAATGGTTAATAATGGTAATATAACTATAATATAATCATTTAGTTCTAACATACCCTTACATGTCATTATATTTCCTGGTCTTATTTATGACTCATTTTATGTATGAGTCATGACTTGTCACACTTTGCTTTGTGAATGAATGCAACAAGGTTTTCTCATAGACTTCGAGCGTTAATGAATGGCTGTCTATGGGTTTTATTACTTAACATGTAACTAGGCACTTAAGATATTTTGTCATGTCCTCGTCATGATTGGTTAAAATAGTTTGTTAAATATTAGTACAGTTCACTCGTTTTACACCTACATACAATAAAAGCTTTGGTGGTGTCTAATCTTTAACGATTTGACCTGTTCATGTGAGTTTCTCTCTTAAATGCATAACTGGAAAACACCTGACGCCTTTATTCAGGGACATGGTCAAATGCCTTCTCCAGATCCACAAAGCACATGTGGAGTGGTTGGGCAAACTCCCATGAACCGTCGAGCACCCGATGGAGAGTATAGAGCTGGTCCAGTGTTCACCCATCAGGGTGATGGACAAGTCCGCCTCTGAGTCCCCAGCCTCTGCTTCCTCCTCAGAAGATGTGACGGTGGGATTGAGGAGATCCTCAAAGTATTCCTTCCACCGTCCGACAACATCCCCAGTCGAGGTCAACAGCTCTCCACCCGCATCATAAACAGTGTTGGTGAAGCACTGCTTTCTCCTCCTGAGGCATCGGACGGTTTGCCAGAATTTTTTTGAGGCCGTCCGAATTCCTCCCAGCCCCGAGTTTTTGCCTCTGCGACCGCCCGGGCTGCAGCATGCTTGGCCCGCCGGTACCTGTCATCTGCCTCAGGAGTCCCACAAGCCAACAAGGCCCTATAAGACTCCTTCTTCAGCCTGACAGCATCCCATACTTCCTGGGTCCAGCACCGGGTTCGGGGATTGCCGCCCCGACAGGCACCACAGACCTTACGACCACAGCTACAAACAGCCTCATCGACAATAGAGGCCGAGAACAAAGCGCACTCGGACTCCATGTCCCCAGCCTCCCCCAGAATCTGGGAGAAGCTCTCCTGGAGGTGTGATTTGAAGGTCCCCTCTGACAGAGGGCTCTGCCAGATGTTCCCAACAGAACTTCATTATACGCTTGTATGTCGAGCACCCACCCTAGGCCTGGCTCTAGGGTGGGGCCCCAGTAACGCCAATCCGGGGGACATAACTGGCCTTGATGTATTTCTCGTCATGGGGGCTTCTGAACCGCTCTTAGTCTGTTTGTTTCACAGTGTGGCACTAAACCCATCTCTTCTTGGAGACCAAACCAGACCAAATTACAGGTCAGATCTATGGAGATCGCCACCTGTAATTGAATAAATGTAAGGGAGATCTGTTTAATGTCATACCGTGGAACATTCCAGGCAGAGCAATGACATATCCATAAAAACAAGCAGGTGATGGACCCATAACCAAAAAGTTACACAGTGCACCTTTAAGCTGAGTTTAACCCTAGAATAAAGATATGATGTTTATTAGAGTAAGAAAGTCTGCAACCGAAAACATCAGTGTAGCACACACCAAACTTTACTAACTTAGCCTTTGTCCTCTGTATGGTATTAAACTTTTATGCTGCATTTTTTCAAACACAGGTGTTTTTATTGCTGAAAATACAGAGTGACTAGTGAGTGGAGTTGCCTCTCCATAGATCTTAACTTGGCCTGGCGGCATCACCTACTTGATTCCATGGAAGTGTAATGCCATTTTATGGAACATTTTAAGCAAAGCAATAGCATCTCCAGATGGCGGACCCTCCACCAGGTGCACTCCACCAGTTCACCTTTAATATAACCCTGTGTCAAAATGTTTGCCTTTGTCTTTTAGGTCACAGTTCTGTGGAGGACATGCTGGATGCTGAGAACAAACGAATGGCAGAAAACTTGTCAGCTAAAGTGTCCAGATTGAAATCTGTAAGCCTAACATTTTTGCAAATTAAAAGTCCATTAAGTATTTTGTGTTAACTTTGCCAATGTCTCTGGTATTGCAGTTGGCTTATGACATCGACCGAGAGACAGAGGATCAGAATGACTATTTAGATGGCATGGTAAAATGATTTAGATTAAATTTTAACATTTAATCAGAACAGATACAAAATTATACAAGCTCATCCAAACTCATACTGGAACAGCTGATTTAAATAATTTTACCCTTGTGGTATAAAGTAAAGATTCCTACTGAACCAGGATTGATCCAAAGCTAATCCAGAACTGAAGCAAGTCTAACCCAGGACTAACACAAAAAAGTGCTTCCCTAGAGAGAAAGTCTATCTTCTGAAACAATACAACTGCTAAAATCATACAGCAGTTATCACTGTGTCATTTATTCTTTGTACTTTTTCTTCTGCAGGACTCAAACTTCATGAGTGCCACTGGTCTTCTGACTGGAAGTGTGAAACGTTTTTCAACTATGGTTCGCTCTAGCCGGGACAATCGGCGCATCCTTTGCTACATCTCAATCGGATTGGTTGTAGTATTCTTCATTTTGTATTATATTGTCATGAGGATTCACCGCTGACAAGAAATGGACTCTGTAAAAACATTGACAACAGAGACTTCACATTTTGTATTTATTAAAGTGGAAATGCAGGCATACAGGATGTTTGATGGTACCTTTGTAGGTGAGTAGTTAATGTGCCTCTGGTGAATGAGAAAAACAAAGATAGCGTCAACTAAGAAGATGGGACAATTTCATCGAGCTGTGTTGAGTGCAAGTATTAAAGACTCATTTTTAGGTTTGGCTGTGGCTGGTGGACTAAACCAGGACTAAAGAAGGGTATATGAGACCAGGACCAGAAATGGAGCCAGATTTAAGACAGAACTAAACTAGAACTACAGGGAGTCACAATTAAACCAAATTATAACACATGAAAACTTGGACTACACTGGTCTACTCCAAACTAATTCATAATGTACCCTACATATTTTCATATCTACTAAGAGTTACTGATAATTCTTTAGCCTGTTTTACTGACTGTTGATGATGTGTTACAATAAACATGTTTTCTCTTCCATAATACTGAAGCGCCCAATATTCCCATCCTGTGTTGTAGCCTACATGGTTCAACAATATAGATTTATTGATAACTGTTTAAAAGATTAAAAAAGATTGTTATTCCAGTCTGGTTTAAAATGTACAGTGAACTGCTTGCTTTTATGATATTTAAGACAAAAGTGCAGTCCCAATATTGTCAATGCGCACACAGACCTTGTTTACTAATACAGCCTAAAAATGAGACATATATAATTTTAGTTTTTTAAAGAAATGTATCTATTTTATACTTTTTATTTTCAATAAAATATTACCAGTATAGTTTATAAATAACAAAATGTTTGTAAGTAACAAATCATACACTGTTCAAATCTGGGTATCATTTTTAATTAAATAAAAATATTAAACTTTCTTTCTGTGTTTTTATTTGTAACTGGTATAGACTAAAACTTAAAAGTAATGCTCAGTCAAAAAACCCTGAACTATTTATTAGCATACTGTAAAATTTGCACATTGTGGAACAGATGGTATTTTCTTTTGGACCAGACAGACAAACAACTAATGATGGCCTACGTGGAAGAACTATTGTAAACACTTTTAAAAATGTAATTACTACTTATTTTATTACATACAACTGTTGATATTTATTCAAGAACTGTAAGTCACCCCAGATGCATGAGTACAATTCTATGGATAATCGGAGTTCCCACTTTGGCCGCTGGGGTCACTGTCTCTTCGGCTCAGCTCGTGATTTGTCGGCAGTCCTCGGCTCATCATTTGTGGCACAAACCGTAAACGTGTGCGCTTCTCTTTTGTGCTTTGTTTTCACGCTCTCTTGGTCATATATTCTTTAACTGAAACGATGTTCGGTCGTATAAACCTTAATTTGTGTGCTTTCTGAAGTTTTTCGCCGCTTACCGCGTGTACTCGGATCGTGCAGCCTCGGCACATTTCGGCCTCAGTGGCTCGGCTCCTCTCGGCTTTTGTCGTGCGTCGGAAGAATGGACGAAGCCGACTCGGCCACGAAGGCGCTCGGGCTGGATGAACCGCCCCTTACCGGGCAGATCCACGGGCCGCCGGGGGTAGGCTCGGACACGGAGTCGGAGGCAGAGGCACAGGCGATGGCGGTAATCACGGAGCCCGGAAACCTCGACATAGGAGCCGGGTCCCTGCAGAACTCAGACGAGGCCGAGGCGGCGTTTGCAGGCGAGGCCCAGAGCTAGTTAGCATTAGCCACCATCACTGTCAATATAGAAATACTGTCAACACATACATGCAGCTTACACCACGTTAAAGCTAGGGGGCGCTCCTGCATCAAAATAATAATTCACTGGGTACATTTACATAAACAATAAAAATCAGAAGTGCGTATTTAGACTTTGACTTAGACTTAGACAAACTTTATTGATCCACAAGGGAAATTATTTGGATACAGGAGCTCACTCATCATAATATAATATAATAACAGAGAGTAACAAAAATAGATGGTATTTACATGCACAAAAGAAATCTCACTTTCAAACATGTGGGGCATGTGTTAATCAATAGATACATTAGAATAGCAATTGTATTTGACCATGAAGTACAATGAATTAATGTATTTTTTCTCTTTTTCAGTGTAATCCTGGATAAGACTAGCACAGTAAAGACAGAGAAACAGTCTAAGACATTTGGACAATCACAAACGTTATTTAAAAAGAGTTAGAAATTATAGATCACATTTCCAAATTTTTTAGAATTTGTTTTAGAATATTTCAGTCTTTAACATTTTCTCTTTCATTTTTGTCTTTGGCACATTAGTTTGCCCTTTTTGCACAATTTTCCATGTCAAAATCTGCACATGTGTGAATCATACACAGATACTGTCACATCACATTTCTATAATCACCACAAATCAGATATTGATCAGATTTTTGAGGTGAATGTTAACATAGCCAAAGTGCAAAATCAAATGCACACTTTAAATGTACATGACATAAGAAATAAACACAATTAGTCCTTATTACTCCACAAATATTAAATACTTAAAGTTAAAATGTTGTTACCTCATCAAAAACATTCCTGGAGATGTGTTTTGTTTCATTCACACTTGTTTGAGGAACCCTTTATTATTAGTCTGTCTACATCTCCAAAGCTCAAAATGCTCTGTTCCACCTTGTGATGTCATGAAGCGATTTTTCAAGTTTTCAAGTTAACAGGTACCTTTGACCTTTTGTTCAGTAGAGATGGGCAATTCTAGGGCTGAAATTCACAAGATTTTTGTGAAGGTGTATTGAGTGAAGCATTTTCTGTGTTACCACATGACATCACAAGGTGGAACAGAGTGTTTTCAGTGTGAGAGAAGAACTCTGCCTAAATATTCAGGATTTATGTGTTAAACATGTGCGAATGAAACAAAACACAACTCCGGGTTTGTTTTTGATAAGGAAACAACATGCATCAGAAAACAGTGTAATATGGGCCCTTTAAGAATACATTACCTATTCTAGTGCGTGGGCTACCTGATACTGCTAAATTTGAGATTAAAGCATTGATACATGATTTTGCACTAAACGGATTACATATTTCTTTTCAATTTCATATATTCCCTATCAGCTGATTAAGACAGAGAAATCTCTCGACTATAATTTAGCTTAAATATTTGCTGTTCTAATTTTGTTGCTTTGTTGACAGAGGTGGCGCGGGTGACTGCTGTGTCTGTGTCCAGTGTTCATGGGGCGGATGACAATGTTTTCACCACAACAACCTCAGGGAGTCTTCCTGAACATGTGCTGGTGGGTTATTGCCTTTAACAACCACAATGGGAGGGCGAAGAGCTTTCATCACCTTATCATACACTGCCTTATTCATACTCAGTGTTGGGAGGAATACTTTGAAAATGTGTTTAGTTACAGAATACCAAATGTCTGCAGTAAAATATATTTTGCAATGTATTTCAGTTACATGATCTGTAATGGACCAAACAGAAGGGTTCAAATTTAATAAAGCCAAAAAATGTAATTTAACAAAGGCTCAAATAATATTAACAAAACTGAGTCCAACCAGACAAAGGACCAAATATGTTTAAATATAAGAGGACTAACCTAAAATGAACACAAGAGGGAGGTATTACACTAAAAGATAAACTAAAAAAACTACTAACTTAAACAAGGTTACAATAAGGCAAATAATTATAACTATACAGAAAATAATAACAGTGATTAGCTACTTAACTTAAGTAACTTAAAGCAAACTAAACTAAATTAGCAAAAATAAACTTAATAGTGTTCCCCCTTAGTCTTGGTCCAGGTGGGCTCTGCTAAGACCTTATAAGGGCTTCCTCTTGCTTGGGCCTTTTGTTTGGCAACTCAAAAGAAACAAGTGTAAGTAAGTAAAAAACCTTTTAAGAGCTGTGACACACGGCGTTCAGTGTGTTAGCCTTTAGCTAGCTCCTCTTGCACAGTCTACATGGACAAACAGTTCATTTCACACAATTCAATGTTAAGTAGTTTCAGTATTATTGTTTATCGTAGTATATCTCTTTATCAATATATCGAGCTTTAAATTGTGTTATCGTGATATGCCTTGCAAATGTTATTATCGGTTATCAGCCACAGTATCTATTAGCTAGACACATATCAGAGATCAGATATCGGTTCAAAAAATGTCACACTATCCCCTTTTCTCATCCCTGCTAAATGATTCCATATTGTATGTATGTGTATTAGAGCTTGTGTATTTATTAGTATGTTTGCCTGTGTTTCCCAGAGCGGCCGTACGCTGCAGCTCGGTGAGGGCCTGAACCAGAAGGCGACTCTGATCGTGGTGCACACCGACAGCAGCATCGTGGAGGCGGCTGGACTGAAATCCTCCTCCGCCATCGCTCCAGGTCTGAAAAGCAAAAATACCTCTTGTCCCTGGGGTTTACCTGACACAAGCAGACCTGGGGGCAGAGCACATATAGCCGACATTAAACTGTGTAGAATATGTAAATTAAGGGTGAAATATCTTACCACTGTCATGCAAAACCACCAAAACTAGGTTAAATACATGCTAATGAAGGAATGAGGTTTGAAAAGTTTGAAACATTTAATAATAGATCACTATGTAATGTTATTGCATTTTAGCTCATACAAATACCTTTAAATAAATATTCAGCTGCTTATGGGAATTCTCCTACAGTAATAACATGGGTGTTTTTGTGCATCACAATGGCAACGCGGTTAAAAATACAACATGGTTTCCACTGACTTTCTGATTGTTATAAGCCAAATTAATTTTGTGTTTCTTTAGGGGGCACTCTCACACCAAATTTGATTATTTCTAAATTAGTAGGTTTAATTGAGAACGTTTCACAGCTCTGTATGCGTGAGAACTTTAAACCCAGGCATGCACCTTTTTATTGAACGCAATTCGAGGAAGCCCTCTCACATAATTGACTTCTTTTCTCACTAATTCACTTCTTTCTCCCACTTCCCATCCAGTGCCACTTACTATCTTTGCTGTACATAGTTTATTTGTTCTGGGGTGTTAAGCCTAAACAAACCAATGCACACTGGACACACTGACGCAGGTCAGAATATACTTTTTGGATGAGGCACTAAGTGGCACTAGTAGGAGATACCCCATTCATCTCCTACTACACTTTCATATCATCCCGTCTGAAGAAGCCTTTATCATCAATGTCAAGTGGACCACAATTTCACTAGCCCTGCCATATTACCATATTTCTATTTTAGTCTTACTCATTCATAGAACCATAACTACAAATAATGTACCTTGTGTTTTCTTACTTTTAACCTGCTTCTAACTATGTGTGAATAATTATAAAGGGCTGTGGTAGAAAGCATTATGAACTACAACTAAGGGTTGATGAACCATTGGTTAATAATAGCAAAATAAATTCAATTCAATATCTTTCCTAACAAAAAATGCATCTTTCACTCCCCGCTCAAACCATTGCTTTTCTTTGGCTAAGATCTATACCTCAGTATCCTCAAAGCAATAGTCGCTTTGAGATGGAGATGCACAACAGACTGGGGTCTTGTGCTGCTCTCACACCGGTGTTGCTTTATTCCCTTATGGAGTGGCTGTTTAATATATAATGCTCACTGCAGTCTTCACTACACAGAATGGCGTAGACCACATTGCTTTGTCTGTGTCTCGGTGTTTTATTCTTTGAGTGAACCAGTTTCTGTCTCAAAGTGTTTGTAGATAGAAACAGACTGAGATTTCATGCTGTCTGAAAATCCTCTGAAGTTCTTCAAACACAGGCTATGTAGGGAATACACCTTTTCTCCTAGGTTCTGATTCTCTGTTATTCTATTTTTTAACTCTCTTTGTTGAAAGCTCATTTAGGATATCCACAAACAGCGAGGGCTTTCTGCACATGTTGTTCTTCTTTCTCTTTCCCTCTGTGCTTATAGCAACCTCTGAAGCCCTGTGTACGAATAACTCAGAGTTTGTGCTGCAGTGTGTGGTGTGAATCAAACAGCAGGTAGTGGTCGGTGTGTGTGGGCTTCCTGAAGACCTCTACCAGGAGTCGCTGTTCCTCTCCTATAGTTAGCACACAATCTAAGAAGGCAGTTTTTTCTTTGGCCTCTTCCCATGTGAATTTGATGTTCGGATCCACAGCATTAATATGTACAATCTTGAAATTTGATTTTAGCCCATTTGTCATCCACATAACGGTACCAGTGTGTGGAAAAGAAGCCAATGTACTCTGTTCTAACTGTTCCATATATAAGTTAGCAATGATGGGAGAGAACGGTGAGCCCCTGGCACAGCCGTGGATTTGCCTGTAGAAGTTTCCTCTAAACTGAAAATAAGTGGTATTTAAACACATTTCCAGCAGTTGTCAGATTTGGTCAGGTTAAAGTTTTGTTCTCTTTTCTAGCTTAGCATCCTGCAGTGGTCTCCTCCTTGCTGCTACTGATGTAGGGATACAGGTGAAAAGAGAGGTCACATCAAAGCAAACCATTGTCTGATTCGGGTCAAATTGGAGATGCTTGACTTTGCTAACAAGTTCTGCTGTATTCTCAATATGGTGTTCCGTGTTACCCACCAGAGGAGCAAGGATGGTCTTCAGGTGTGGCCACAATGTACGTGATGAAGTCTGTGCTACATACACTGGGTCTGAGCGCTACCTGTTTGTGAATTTGACGAGCTGCGAAACATCTTCACTCAAAAAACTTTTGTCTAGTTGACAGAATAAATTTTTTTCTTTTTCTATGGGTCTTACCTGGACCATTGAGGGATTACACAGACATTGGTAAATAAAAGCATTTTGCCTACAGTAATCGTGGAAGTTTAATAAGATTCTTATTATAGATCCATGACCATAATGTATCAAATTACTACATTTATATAGCATTATGTTCTAAAGCATTTAAATCACTCAATGATTTAAAATAATTACTAATAAAATGTTTTTCATTTTTAATAGATGAAAATTAACAGTTGTACATACATGTCATGAGTAGTGTATTAGATGCTTTTCAGCCATTTTGTGTGATTTCGTTTAACAAAAGACTGAGACAGAAGTTTGATGTGGATTTTACAAAATAGGGTTAACATGGGTGCATGGGGACAGAGGCAATTTACAATTGGTTGTGAACTTGAATTTTAGAACGACTTATTCAAAAAACAATATGCCAATGACACACGCTTCCAATACATTGAAAATGCAATTGTGTTCTCAAGTTCGCTATGTTCAGTAAATTATAGTGATGATATGAACATGAATAAATAAATATAGCCTAGTAATATATAAATCATAGACTGTAGAAAGAAATGGACTAAGGGAGCGGAACCTTATTATTAAAAGTCATAATTAATTGTTTATAATAAGAAAATATTCAATCCAATTGTTAAACAGATGATGATCAATATGACGGGAAAAAAAGATTCATTTTGTGTACACTGCTTGCAACAACATGGACACTAAATCACTAAATCAGCCTCTTCCTTTCTGTTGTAGTGTGCCCGTCAGGTGTGCAGGCACCCGCCACGGCCCTCTCGCCTCAGGACAAACCCTCTGGCTCCAAATACAACTGGGACCCTTCAGTTTACAACAACGAGCTGCCAGTGCGCTGCCGAGAGACCAGCGGCATCCTCTACAAGAACAGGCTCGGATCAGGTACCAGCTATATCAATATATCAAGCACCATTCAGGGTTTTAAACGACTTTTGGTCCTGTCATATACTATCATTTTAAATAATGTATATCTATGTAAAACAAGTAAAAATAAACATAAAATCCTTCAGACATTTTGTAAATTAAAGCCAGTGGGCCTCATTCATGAAACGTTCTTACAAACAAATTTGTACTTAAGGCCTTCCTACGGACACTTTTGGCATTCAAAAACTTTTTCTTAACGGAAAATTTTCTTCTGTAAGAACAAATCCTACAAACAGTCAGGAGCACTCGTAAGAACAAAAATTCTATTGTTTTAAAATATTATTACTCTGATAATGCAACAAAAATTCTAATTCCTCCATGATTGTAAGCTATATATTTTCTTAAATCATTTCCTATGAAAATATTACTATGTGATCCAATAACATTTATGAGGAGTTTTCTAGAGCCTGTGGTCTATTGGGTCTAACAAACCTTCTACAGGCTGCAATGAGCCTTTGTCTGTCCCAGCCCCAGTGATCTCCATATGGGACACTGTTACAGCCCTGCGTCTGGTCACCACGCTGGACTCAACACCCCCATCACCCCCTGACCACCTCATGACCCCTGACCCCCATGACCAGAGCACACTCTTATGTTAGTTTGGACATGTGAAATCGCCGCTGAAGCTGTAAAACAGCCGTAGTCTGTCGACGCGCTCCACCTGACCTCCTCGGTCATTCTCTCTCTCACACTTTCACACGTCATAATTCCAAAGCCATAATGGCTATATATGGAAGTTCAGAGGCCGTTTCTAACCAAATACATGTTAATTTTCTATGTAAATTAGATGTAAATGAACGCTAAGGTGTTCGTAGCTGGGTGTTGGTGAATTAGGCGCAACTGTCACTTAGAAGGAGTTCAGCTGCTTAAGAACGCTTTGTGAATGTGGCGCAGAGTTCTCACCACCTCTACACTTGGCTGTAAGTTATCCAGCTGTTATGATGCTGTAAATAAACCTTTTAATGGATTGTGTACGCAGGAGGCAAAGGGCGCTGCATCAAACACAACCAGCAGTGGTACACTCCCACAGAGTTCGAGGGTTTGGCCGGACGAGCCAGCAGCAAAGACTGGAAGAGGAGCATCCGATATGCGGGAAGACCACTGCTCTGCCTCATACAGGTACGTTTACAAGGCCAGCAAAAATCAAAGAACTAGAATAATCACATACAACTCAATTAAAGGCCCTATATTACGCAAAATGGACTCTTGTGAGCTTTAAGCCATGTTATAATGTTATTACCTTCTCAAAAACAGACCTGGAGTTTTGTTTCGTTTACATGATGTTTCAGAAATCTGATAACTCCTGTAATCAGATAATGATCAGAGCCCTGGTGTGTACATGAACACTGATAAAAAATCTGACACTTTGTTTATGGTCAAGGGAAACTATTTAGTTACTGCTATTTAGTCACCAGTAAATATCAAAAACACAGTAAAACACAAACATCCACATTAAAGGGCCCATATTATGCTCTGATTTATGTTGTTTCCTTATAAAAACATACCCAGAGTTTTGTTTTGTGTTTATTCACACACATCCTGCATATTTAGGATGAGTTCTTCTGTTCTTCTCTCACATAGGAAACATTCTGTTCCACCTTGTGATGTCATGCGGTAATACAGGTGCTCCACTGTCTTTTTAAACTTTATACCCCTACACTAGAATCAGTTGGATAATGTCACCCAGCCAATCTCTGCTGGAAAAAGGTAAAATGTAATTGTTAACTTGAAAACTACATGACATCACAAGGTGGAACAGAGCATTTTGAGCGTTGGAGATGTAGACAGACTAATAATAAAGGTTTACTCAACCATGTGTGAATGAAACAAAACACGACTTGAGGTCTGTTTTTGAGGAGGTAACAACATTATAACATGACTTAAAGCTCACAAGAGTCAATTTCGCGTAATATAGAACCTTGAAAGAAGCATTATGTACATATTTTTAGGTGGAGGGTCAGAAACCTCCTTTTCTCCTTGGAGATGTTGTTGTTTTGTCTGGCATGTTCTGCTGAACTGCATAAAACCACCAAACAAAGTATTTTTTGACAGATAAGTTTAATTCCATAATGTTACAAATTTCAGAGTAAAGAAATTAAATTTTCTGTCTACCTGGAAAACTGACATAGTGTCTGTTTAAAAACAAAACTGTGACCTGACAACACAAAGGTTGTGGGTTAAGTTCCTGGACCATGTGAGGATTTAGAGGAATTTTCAT
The DNA here is from genome assembly GCA_029959045.1 of Taenioides sp. WSHXM2023. Classification (NCBI taxonomy): domain Eukaryota; kingdom Metazoa; phylum Chordata; class Actinopteri; order Gobiiformes; family Gobiidae; genus Taenioides; species Taenioides sp. WSHXM2023. Next base: position 4,420,247 of record CM057092.1, read on the forward strand.
CTTCCTCCTGTGTCCTATACATGCCCATAGGCTTATCCTCCAGGTGGAGCTCCTAATCAAGTAATAAAACGGTTATCTGGAGATACTAATGAAAAACACTTGAATTTGCCCAAATGTGGAAGAATGGGTAATTGCAGAGGACCTTACCTTACTTCTATATTTTTCTGTCTCTTGTGTGTTTTTCTTTAGGATCGTATCTTGGTCCCTCACGCGGCCTCCTGCACTTGCGCCTCATGCTGTGACGACATCATTTTGGTGAGTCTGCATCAATATTAAAGGTGCATTCTGCTACTTTAATGATGCTCTGCTACCTGCTGGTCTCCATGGAGATGTGATTGCTTTGGCTGGAGTGCTGCACATTCTACAGCTAAAACTAATTTTGTGTTAGCTAACATTGTCATCTGAAAACATGCATTCTTGCCGACCTTTCACCATTAGTTCCTTGTTTGACTTCTCTTCTTGCATATTGCATTAATTTTAATTTAATTTATTCTCATGTCAAAACTAATAAGATCTCAAATAACCATTCAATCAATGAATAAATCTAAACTGTGTTAACATTGACCGTGTGTGTGTTTTCTCCCTTTTTTTCTTCTTTTTCTTTTTGCAGTGCGCCAAAGAAGGGGAGCAGATAGAATCAGAGCAAATCATTTTGGTAAGTTTGGTTTTGACATGAATGCTAATTTACATATGTCCTCGAACATTTATGTGGATAGTTACGTTTATATTAGTTGTTATTTGTTATATGGTATATTATTATAAATATAGATGAAATTACACAAACCTAAAATGTCTGTATCATATTGTTTTTTCTGTGTTTCAGGGTGGTCCAGTTCGTTTGTTTGTCCCGTACAAAAGGAGGAAGAAAGATGGAGATCCTCCGGTCATTCCCCCAAAGAAAGAACTGACCGTCCCCAAGAGCCTCACTCTCCCTCCAGGGACATGTAAGACTGTGTTCACATAAGTCCTGTTTTAGTTTGGATGTAGACTTGGTTTGGTCCTGTTCTAGTCCAGGTTCAGTTCTGACTACTGATGCGTCACTATATCAGACCAGTCCTGGTATCGGCTGATATTCATGCGATTAAGTGTTGTCAATTTTAGCAAAATGCACCAATACCACTTCCTCGATATTGTCCCCAGAAAATAAAGGCTTAAAGTGCAAAAGTAGGTGCACTTTTTAGAGCTTTTAACCATGTTATACTTGTTTCCACTTCTCACTGACCCTCTTGAAGTTGTATTTAGATTGATCCATGCATGTTTGAGTTTATACTCTTGTATTCAAGACCTCTTTGCTCTGATCAATCCCTGTGGTCACTGCCACTAGTACATGCTCCCTCTGTACTTCCGTCATTCTCCAATATGATTTTCATAATCGGTGATGTGCAGCTTTCCATCAGAGGTGCCGACAGGTGCATGCCTCTTTGTTGTGATGACGCTGAGTTTTCTAACATGGAAGTCAGAGAACTCATTTCTCTTATTAAGTCATTTTAAATAAATACTGTGATTTAAAATTTTAACATAATGATCCACAGGTGTCATAAATTATAACTTAAAGCAGACTCAAGTACAAAATGTCTTCTTTTAGGATTATGCCAAAGAACTTCTATTAACACATTTAATTAAAAGCCCGTAATTCCATCTCATACAACAGTAGTTCCATATCTCTTGTTTGCTGTATCCTTAGATGCGTCTCTGTGTAACCCCTCATTTGTCCACATGATTCTCTGTTGTGTTTTCAGTCACAGTCACGTCCACTGGACACCTCGCCACGACGGCAGGAACCTTGAGTTTTGAACGGGCATCGGGAGAACCCTCTGCTCTAAACACACCCCCCGAGGTCTTCGCCAATGCCACAGGTGAGCAGACATCCTCAGGCTAGTTCTTCCTGACCCGTGACGCAGGTTAAAGGGACAGTATGCAAGATTTCAATTTTTGTAAATGTGACCTACCTGTGTCCCCAGATGGCAGACATGTAATAAAAAATTACTTTTGCAAGTACTTATAGTACTGCTGAGTAAGACAAGTTTTTGTAAAGAACCACCTTGAAAAATATGTATTCTTACTCTCGTTGGAGATACTGTATGTTAAATGCTATACTGTGGAACATCTCAGGCAAAGCAATAACGTCTCCATGGAGACAAGCAGTTGCCGGACCCCCTCAGAAAAGTTAATTTAAATCAGTGAAAGACATAATTGTCCTTCAAGTTTTCAAGCAGTTTACTCATTTCAATTTATAAAAAATGGTTCTTATCTGTAAATTTTAAAGGCAAAGAATTATATTACAATCTTCCCACTAAGTTACCATAATGAAAAAAGGCTCAGACCTCTTGAAAGGTCCGATATTACACAAAACTGTGAGCTATAAGCCATGTTAGAATGTTGTTACCTCCTCAAAGACATACCTGGAGTTGTGTTTTGTTTCATTCACACATGTTTAAGTAATCCTGCATGATTAGTCTGTCCACATCTCCAAAGCTCAAATGTTCCACCTTGTGATGTCAGGTAGTGGTAGTTTTCAAGTTAACGGCTACCTTTTACCTTTTTTCAGTAAAGGCAATTCCAGGTCTGAAATCATCCAAATGATTCTAGTGAAGATATATGGAGTTTAAAAACACAGTGGAGCACTTCTTGCATTACCACATGACATTACAAGGTGGAGCAAAGTGTTTTCAGTTTGAGAGAAGAGCACACCCTAAATCTGCAGAGTTTGTGTGTTAAACATGTGTGAGTGAAACAAAACACAACTCCAAGTCTGTTTGTGGTGAGGAAACAACATTAGAACAGAGATCAGAAAATAGTGTAATAGGGCCGCTTTAAATGAATTGTATACATTTATATAATGTTTATATTTTTACCTCAAGTTTCTTCTTAATGCTGTTCCTAAACATAGAAAGATAAATGTTGACATATATGGCTCCCTGGTGTCCAAACCTCTGCTCAAAGTTAACTCAAAGTCATTATTGCATTGATCAATTGTCCGCTCTGTCCTTCATATAAATGTATACGTCCTTCTGTTTTTAATGAGACGTCCTGGGGATTTCCCATGATCCCCGGCAGCTCCGCACTTCACCGGACCATCCATCATCGCCCCTTAAACCTTCGCCTGCTCCTGATTGGATGGTTTTAACGCTGTGGGAGGGTCTAGCAGCAGATTGGATTTCTTCTTGATTTTGGTTCTGTTGATGAAAACTAGTACATAACCAGTGCTAGGTGAAGGGCAGGGCTTCTCCTTATTGGTTAAATTCACCTGTCACTAAGGATGCACCACGCCAGTTTTTTCAATACCAATATCAATATTAATACTTTCTTTCTTTAAAACACTGTTAACTTATTACATTTATTCAGTCATTTATCCTTCAAATAACTACTGAACAGGTTTGTATGAGTGAAATATTATGAGACGTTCGAGGACAAAATCAGTTTTATTACATTCTATAAAAGGCCCAAACAGGATATCGGCTTAAGCGATTAACATGGAACCGAGACCCAATCCAGCTAATTTTTCAGTATTGGTGCTGATATTCGAAGCCAGTATCGGTATCAAATCATCAATAGTAGGAAAAAGAAGGGAAAATTGTTAGCATTAGTTAAATAGATGGGTTAACTATAAAGGTTTAAGTTAAGGTTTCATTTATTTATTTTGTATTTATTGAGGAAAAAAAGACATGCTTAAAGGTGCATTATGTAATGTTTTTGTTTGGGGGTCCATCACCTGTTTGTTTCTATGGCTATGTCATTGCTCTGCCTGGAATGTTCCACAGTATGACATTAAACAGCTCTCCCTTACATTTATTTAATTACAGGTGGTTTTATCACTCAAAATACTAAATTCTGACTGTGAGCGGGCTGTGAGCTGTGTGCCTCTCCACAGATCTGACCTGCAACTTGGTCTGGTTTGGTCTCCATGAAGATAGAAAGGTTTAATGCCATACTGTGAAACATTCCAGGTAAAGCAATAACATCTCCATGGAGAAAAGCATTTGATGGACCCTCCACCAGAAAAGTTACACAATACACCTTAAAAGTATGCAACTTTATGTAAAAGTATGTAACTAACTATGTAACTTTTCTGGTGGAAGGTCCATCACCTGCTTGTCTCATGAAAATCTTACTGCTTTGCCTGGAATATTCCACAAACTTGTCTGTCTTTCGTTTATTCAATTACAGGTGTTTTTATTGGTTTGGTGGTGATACCTGCTTGTCTCCATTAGAGTTCTCAAGTGTATAGAAAATCAGAAACCAATCATTACTAAAACTAGTATCAAAACTAGATACTCATTTGAGCAGGTATTGATACTTAAAAGTCACATTCACAGCACAGAAATGAACCTTTCCTGAATGTCTTTAGAATGATGTTGAGCTGTATCAGAACAAGTATAAGAGCACATAGACTAGTATACACCCATGGAGCACTATGAACCTACAGGACCACTGAGGGATTACACACATATAAGACCACATGGGAATAGAAAACAAAGTACTATGATTTAATGTGGAAAATCACATTATATTGTCTAAATAAAGTGTGTTTTTTTATTATGGTGGTATCGGAATCAGTATTGAGTATCAAGGTCATTCCTCGTAGTCTTGAAATCGAGTAGTCTCCATGGAGATTGCAAAGTTTAATGTAATTTGGCGGAAAATCTCAGAGTCATACACAGTGGGATTTTAATTAGGGATACAACTTTTGGACATCATTAAACAAACAGCTTGTGCGCTACTTGCTGTGACCAATTTAGACTCCTCAGCATTGTTCAGAATCAACCAATCAAAAGCCACCTGGAGTGTGATGTCAGCGTGTCCACTTGGGTGACCTACATACCCCTCCATCTTATTAAAAAGAAATATATATCCCTCTATCGTCCTCTCTGCGCCTATCTTCAGTTTCTCTTCTTCAAAACGAGAAAAAGTGTGACAAAAATACTTAAAATAGCCTCTCATCGATCAGACGCTGTGGTCGGAGAAGTGCTGCGGGAAACACAGAGCTTCATTCATCATTTTAACAGCGTTTGGGGAGAAATAGCCCTAATCTGTGGACATAAGTCATCCTGTTAGAATGCTTTAAGACACTATTAAATAACAGTAAACAGGTGTACAAGGAAATGCATGATGGGAAAGGTTTGGGAGAAGTTTAAGTAATTAGGGCTGCAGTGATTAATCAACTAATCATGACTATAAAAAACAAAACAAAAAAAAACATTGTAGTGGTATTTTAATAGAGCGCAATTCTGGATACTGTTGTCACCATACTAAAATGTCAAACTCGATTTTGATACTAAGGAATGGAGCCGATACTCGATACTGATTTTGATACTTTGATGATAATAAAAAAAAAAACACAAATTATTTAGAGAGTAGAATGTGATTTTGGTAAATGGTCATTGTCATTTTTATATAGCACTTTTTCACCTTCAGGCACTTTACATCAAGAAACCACTCACCCGTTCACACACACATCACACACCAGTGTACGCAGTCACTGGGGGTGAGGAGGGTTAAGTGTCTTGCCCAAGGACACGAGGACGGCTTTCATCTAGCTGGAATTGCACTGATGTTTATGTCAAACACACCAACCGAGCTACTGTCTCCCATTTTACAACATTAAATAATAGTAATTTCTTTTTTTATTACCATGTGGCAATACGCTTAAACGATTCTTATTTTCATCTATAATACACTTTATTTGCAAATATTCTTTATTTAGAATCCATCAGTCACCACATTTCAACCGTTCTATTTAAAATGTGTTTAAAAAGTACCCAAAAGAAATAAAGGATTGCTCACTACTAGGATAATTGTTATCTGCAATCCTGTTGAGGCCACTATTAAAAAACAGTAACAGTAAACGTGTATATGAGGAACAGCATCATGGGAAAGTTTTGAGAATGTCAAGTAATGTATAGTAATATGAAAGCAGTGACTCCATACATATTAGCATACATACTAGAGCACAAAGATTAATTGCACGTGGAAAATCAATTTAAATGGAGGTGATTATTTAGGAGGTGTATTACTCTCTGCAGAAAATTCAAGGTCTGTTCATTCTTCACAAGGTCTGTCTATGGTTCACCGCTTTAACACCCAATTTAAGGTATCGCTAAGCTGGTCGTTTACTAGAGCTTAAAGGCACATGGGAATATTATGGCCAAAAGGAACAAGATTTCCATTTCCAAATAAGAGTCAGGTTTGCCCACTCACAGTAAAGTGCTTTTATTTTAGTCAATTTATTTGCTAAAAGGTTACATACTGTGGCTTCAAGGATTTCAGTTTAATTTCAGGGCATTTAAAACTGTCTAATTTACAAACATTTCTTTAATAGTGTAAGTTTGCTAGTAGGGCCCGACCAATATGGATTTTTTTGGATCCGATATGATACCGATAAAAGGGGCTTTGGAGCTGCTGATAGTATAACTTTATAATCTTCAACTCATTATAAAACTTAAATTTACTCTATTGGATTATAAATTGGGTTTATTTAGGCAAAATTTACTGTTATTTTGTCTCTCAAACTCAAAGACAGTTGGTGGACACTGACCTGAGCTGTGCAGAGGCTCCACTTTTGCCTTTGTTTAAAGTCAATGCCCTAGTCTTTGGAGAGGTTACTGCCCAAAGAGACTCCGCTGGGGCTAGGATATAGTCCTGGTTTAGTCCTGGTTTAGTCCTGGTTTAGTTCTGGTTTAGACCTGGGATAGTCCTGGGATAGTCCTGGTTTAGTCCTGGTTCATCTGCTCCTGGTCTTTTCTCCATTTTCCTGAAATGAAACTAACTCAGCTGTGGTTTAGGTGTGACGGAGCAGGTCTGTGTCTGACTGTATAAGTAACCAACTATGAAAGTCATAAAACTTTTGAGATTATTACAAATGACGTTTAAAGGTTCTATATTATGTAAAATTGATTCTTGTGAGCTTGTTATCTCCTCAAAAACATACCCAGATTTGTGTTTGGTTTCATTCACACATGTTTGAATAACTTTTCATTAGTCTATCTACAAAATGCTATGTTGTGATGTCATAGAGCAGTAGTTTTGAAGTAACCAGCTTCCTTTTACCTTTTGTTTAGAACAGATTCGCAATTCCAGGGCTGAAATGATCCAAATGATTGTAGTGAAGGTGTGTGCAGGTTAAAAATACAGTGGAGCACTTCCTGTATTACCATCGCAAGGTAAGGTGTTTTCCGTTGGAGAGAAGAATTCAGCCTAAATATGCAGGGTTTGTGTTAAACATGTGTGAATGAAACAAAACACAACTCCAGGTGTGTTTGTGATGAGGAAACGACATTAGAACAGAGATCAGAAAAAGTCTAATATGGGCCCTTCAGTGGACGGCGTGGATTGGCAGCCTCTCCTCCGTCAGTCTGCCCCAGGGCAAAAAATAAATAAATACATTTTTTCAGATACATACTGCACAGAAGAATTGAAATGTCCACATATGATATAGAAGACATAAACAGCATTGGATCTTAATTTATTTTCTCTGTTTCTCCCCTAGTGTTGACGGCTTTACCTGCATTAGCCGTAGCCCCACAACCGGTCCAGACCAAAGTGTCTCTGGGGGCGGGCTCTTCTCTGCAGGGGGCGGGTCTATCACACCAAGGGGCGGGGCTAACGCTGGAGGTGGGCTCAGTGGGCGGAGTCAGTCCCACAGGTAATCAGGTGGACAAAAACACCTGGATCTACCTGGAGGAGATGGCCAATACTTTACTGAGCAACGTGCAGCAGCTGAAGAGCCTGATCGAACAGGCCAAGCAGGGAGCAGCGATGGGGAAGGAGTCCAGGAGAGAGGTGAGTCCCCTGGTGGTCAAGATGTGAAATAATATTGTGATAGAACTGTGGTAGGCAAGCTCCTTCAGGTAGTACACATTTCATCCATTTGCTTAATTGTCAATTAAATTCACATTTTTGTCCTCTTTCTTCGTGTTTTGAACCAGTATATTAACAGCGTAGTCCTGTTTTAGACCTGTTTTTTAGACCACTGTTAGGCCTGTCATGATAATTACTATATCGACTGAAAGCCGGAACACTATATTTTGGGGGTCTGTATTTATTGTGGGGACTCAGTTTTTAGTATTAGTGGGGAACTTTTTGTTATTTATCCTGTTTTATGATAATATTTGAGCTGTAGGGGGTTGAATAAATAACTTCCTTGACTCATTATAGATATAAACTAACTACTAACTAACTACTAGTTTTTCATTCTCCTGGTAATTTAGTGCAGTTTGTGTTTTAACCAAATTATAGATTTAGAATAGGTTTTTTGGGGAGAATTCTACTTTAGAGTTTTTAGGCCTCATTCATGATGCATTCTTACAAATTTGTACTTAAGGCAAAATTTTTGGCATTCATAAAATGTTTTCTTAAGTGAAAATGTTCTTCTGGAAGAACAAATCCTACAAAAGTCAGGAGCACTCGTGAGAACAAAAATTCTACTGTTTTACAATATTATTACTCTGATAATGCCTGCCACCTGCTTGTCTCTATGGAAATGTTATTGCTTTGCATGGAATGTTCAACAGTATGACATTAAACTTATCTATCTCCATGGAGATGAGCATGTGACACCACCGGCTCAGATCTGTGGAGAGGAGACCAGTTTTTCAGTGTATGGTTTGAGCACTGAAAATATAAATAAATGCCTGATACATTTATTACTGTACTGTGGAACATTCCAGGTAAAACAATAACATTTCCATGGAGACAAGCAGGTGGCAGGCCCCTGTCCAGAAAAGTTTATAATAACCACACCTTATTTAGCCTTAAAGGTCCTAAATCACAGACATTTGACTCTTGTGAGCTTTAACTCATGATATAATGTTGTTATATCCTCCAAAACAGACCTGGAGTTGCGTTTTGTTTCATTCACACATGTCTGAGTAATCCTTTATTTTATCTGTCTGCATCTCAAAATGCTCTATTCCACCTTGTGATGTCATGAAATGGGACTTTTCAAGTTAACAGTAGAGATTGGCAATTCTAGGTCTGAAATTATCCAAATGATTCTAGTGAGTGTGTGTGGAGTGTTTTCTGTCTAAGAGAAGAACTCAGCCTAACTATGCAGTTTCCAGGTATAAAATAGCATAATATGGCCCCTTGAATAAACTTTTTGGTCATCATGAATCAGGTATTTGTGCGTTTTTAAGGTGTAATATTTTACAGTGGTACAGAAGTTCCATAGGACACTTTTAAGATAAGAAATCCTTTATTTGTCCCACAGTGGGGAAATGGATGTGTGTTATTCTAATACTGTTCCATTTTGTTGCACAAAGCTCAAAAGTCAGACTGGTGGATTATGGTCTGGCTGTTTACCTCACAGTAATTGGTAAACAGCCTGACCGTACCAGTACTGTACCAGTGTGGACATCTGGAAATGGTTCAGGATGTTTTATTTTTGTACCAAAGTGCATGTTCTCATTCCATTGACAAATCTTGTTAAAGCCCTTTTCTGCACGCACCTCTTGAAGAATTTAAATCCAGTTAAGTCATTGGGCTTACATGTGGAAACAGTTGGTTTTCAGATTCTAGAATGTGATGAGGTCAGACTCCCAGATGGGGGCAAGAGGCAGGTTTCCTTATTGATTACATGGCATTTTCATTACAAATATCTGAAAGGTGAATTCACAACTGTTGAACCTGATCATTTCTATGAGTGACAAGACCCTAGAACTCATGAAAAATCTACATTTTAACTATCTGCTTTTATACGCACACTGCCCTCAGCCCCTCCCCCCTCCCTAGCTCACAAACATCTCAGTGACAGCGTGAGGTAAGTTTACCACACGTGTGTCTGTGATGAGGACCACTGTGGTGTGTTATAATAAACATAATAATGTTTAATTACCCTCTAATTATCTATGCATTTATTTGAACCTTTCCTGCATTTATTGAACACAAATAATAGGATCATGAAGTGAAACTAAAGTGGAAGTTTTCATGGTGTCAAAACGATAGTGAGCCTATAATATTTCTAATGAATAAATGTATGTGTTATGTAGTGTTATGTTGAAGTATTGATTTGTAGACCATCCTAGAGCATGTTTAGGGCCCTGTGACACTACCTGATAATGTACAATAGAGAATCATAAATGTTATCACACTTGAGCCAACGGGAATACATTCAAATGCAGGAAAACTGTACAGAATATTCAACATTTTCTGGGGGAGTTCCTATAACCCATCCCCCTGTGGTTGATAATCAGAAAAGTATTCTTGCCTGTTGGCTGTGGCTATTGGTGTTCTCTCTATAAAAGCCTTTGTGCTGTCTGGTGTGTATATACACATATAGTGCAGATTGTGACAGTTGTGTGCATCACGTTTTACAATGTCAATAATCCACAGTTTAGCTCGAGTGGCTCTGTAGTGGCGAGGGCCCATAAGACAAATTTTGCTTAAAGCACCCTGAAGGTTAGTTGGTCCATAATAGAAATGATCAAGTTCAACATTGTGAATTTATCTTTTGGATTGTTCATGGCAAAGTAGAATCTAATCAATAGGAAATCTGACCTTTGCTCCCATCTGGGAAATCTGAAAACCACAATTCACTGTTTTATTTTTTTTCTATTACACAAAGTTTGTCATTGATTGGAGCATTGATCGTAAACAGGATGACACAGGCTGTATCCCTCTCTCCCTCTCTCAGTGCTCCTTGAACCAGTCTTTCGAGTCTCAGTTGGGATTTCCTCATTCAGACGACTCAGACCCAAAGAGGAGCTCGGACCTCAACGAGATCATTATGAACGTAAGAAAAACAAACACGCATTTGCACAGAGAACACGAAACAGTCACTCTGTTCATGTAAAAGGCCTATTCTCTGTCCACTCCCTGTACCAGCTGTCCCCATTCGCTCAGCATTTTAACCCGTGAATTTCCTTTTGTATTGTTAGTTCCCCTGTTTACGCCACTGTTTTAGATGGATGTAAAAATAGAAATCCGATTTTTTTTTTTTAATTCTAATTCAGTGTTCTTATTCAGTTCTGACCAAAAATACAAAAGTTGGTTTAAAACATTTGTAATTTTAATATTCCTAAAGCCATAATTGGTTGCCATAAAAAAAAAAATAAATTCATATTGGTTTTACTTTTTATTACAGTAATAGGTATGTCATTTTATTAACTTATTTGAAAACCACTGCTTTTTTCAATGTTTTTTATGCTAATTTTATAGGTGCATTGTGTAACTCTTCTCTTTGAGCGTCTGTCAAATGCTTTTCTCCATGGAGATGTTATTGTTTTGTCTGGAATGTTTCACAGTATGGCATTAAACCTTTCTATCTTCACTGAGACCAAGCCAGACCAAGTTACAGGTCAGATCTGTGGCGAAGCGATCCCACTCACAGTCAGAATGCCTGTTTTTTTTTGTTTGTTTGTTGTTTCATTTCTGAGCTATAAAACCACCTGTAATTGAACAAATGTAAGGTAGAGCTGTTTAATGTCATACTGTGGAACATTCCAGGCAGAGCAGTGACATCCCAATGACCCCCAACCAAAAAAATTACACAAAGCACCTTTAAATGTCCCTGCAAGGCTTTTGTAGTTGAAATTATTATTTTTTGTGTGTATAATTTTGCTGGTTTTGTCCTGCAGCAGATGTGTGTGAACTGTGGTCGCGTGGCCATCAGCGAGTGCACGGGCTGTCACAAGGTCAGCTACTGCTCCAACTTCTGTCAAAGGAAGGTCAGTAACACAGAGGGAACAGAACACATTACATCCATGGACTCTAGGCTTCTTAAAGGGGCACCGTGTCCTCTATTACACAAAATGGATTCTTCTTCACATGTTTGAGTAATCATGCATGTTTACACTGCGTTCCAAATTATTATACAAATGATATTTTTCTCTGATTTTACCACATTGTCAGTATAAATGACAGTCATCATAATTTTCAGGTCATCAGCCTTTAGAGAACAATTTGAATGTTATTGAACAAACTTCCCAATGATAACAATATTTTTTTCAAAAATAAAAACTTAAAATGCACTGTTCCAAATTATTCTGCACAACAGAGTTTCAAATCATGTTATTGTTGTAAAGAACTGAAAATGGTCATTTGTTTATTTTCCAATTAGAAGCATTAGCATATTACTGAAATCAAAAGCTTTTTCAATCAAAACATCTGAACAGGTCAAGTTCCATTTGAACATAGGAGCCCTTATTTGATAGGAGCTTCACAATTCTTGCATCCACTGAACTTGTGAGTTTGTGGAGAGTTTCTGCTTGAATTTCTTTGCAGGATGTCGGAATAGCCTCCCAGAACTGCTGTTTGGATGTGAACTGCCTCCCGCCCTCATAGATCTTTCACTTGAGGAGCTCCAAAGGTTCTCAATAGGGTTGAGGACAGGGGAGGATGGGGGCCACACCATGAGTTTCTCTTCTTTTATGTCCATAACAGACAATGATGCAGAGGTGTTCCTTGCAGCATGAGATGGAGCATTGTCAAGCATGAAGATGATTTTGCTACAGAAAGTACAGTTCTTCTTTTTGTACCATGGAAGAAAGTGGTCAGTCTGAAACTCCACATACTTTACAGAGGTCATTTTCACACCTTCAGGGACCATAAAGGGGCCGACCAGCTCTCTCCCCATGATTCCGGCCCAAAACATGACTCCACCACCTCCTGGCTGATGTCGCAGCCTTGTTGGGACATGGTGGCCGTCCACCAACCATCCACCACTCCATCCATCTGGACCATCCAGGGTTGCACGGCACTCATCAGTGAACAAGACTGTTTGAAAATGAGTCTTTATGTATTCCTGGGCCCACTGGAGCCGTTTCTGCTTGTGAGCTTTGTTTAAGGGTGGCAGAATAGAAGGTTTATGCATGACTGCAAAGCCTCTGGAGGATCCTACACCTTGATGTTCGTGGGGCTCCAGAGGCACCAGCAGCTTCAAATACCTGTTTGCTGCTTTGTAATGGTATTTTAGCAGCTGCTCTCTTAATCCGTTTGTCTGGCAGAAACCTTCTTCATTGTGCCTTTATCTGCACAAATCTGTGTGTGACTCTGAATCAGCTACAAATCTCTTAATAGTTCGATGATCACGCTTAAGTTTTCATGAAATATCTAAGGTTTTCATACCTTGTCCAAGGTATTCAACTATTTCACCCTTTTCGGCACTAGAGATCCTTTTTCTTTCCCATGTTGCTTGAAAATGTTGCTCTGCTTAATAATGTGGAACGTTCTTCTTAAGTCGTTTTTCCTTTAATTGGACTCACCTGTAAACTCATTGGCTCAGGTTTGTGAGATTGATTTCACTGAGACACAAGAGCATCCATGAGTTTCACTGGAAAACTAAACATTTGACACTTAAACACAATTTGCATAATAATTTGGAACACGGTCTACATCTCCAAAGCTCTAAATGCTCTGTTCAGCCTTGTGATGTTTACCTTAAGTTCAGTAGAGATTGGCAATTCCAGGGCTGAAATCATCCAGACGATTCTAGTGAAGTTGTATGAATTTTTAAAACACAGTGGAGCACTTCCTGTATTAGCACATGACATCACAAGGTGGATCAGAGTGTTTTGACTTATGTTTTTGATAAGGAAACAACATTATACCACAGATTATAAAATAGCATAATATTGGCTCTTTAAACTAGTGAGCTGGGGGAACTCGAGCGTGCTTTAAAGGTGCATTGTGTAACTTTTCTGGTGGCGAGTTCGTCAAAAGCTTTTCTCCATGTAAATGTTATTGCTTTGTCTGGAATGTTTCACAGTTTGGTTTAATACCTTTCTATCATCATGGAGACCAAAACAGACCAAATTACAGGTCAGATCTGTGGAGAGGTGACCCTGCTCATAGTCAGAATGCCTGTTTTTTGTAAGCATTTTTGAACAATAAAGCCACCTGTAATTGAATCAACATAAGGTTTAATGACATTTTCATAGAAATAGAAATAGATAGGTGACAGACCCCCAACCAAAAAGTTACATAGTGCACCTTTTTAGATACTGTTGCGCCTTGAAAGAAAAATCCAAGTTATTTAAAGGCCCTACATTACACAAAATTGTCTCTTGTGAGCTTTAAGCCATGTTATGTTACCTCCTCAAAAACACACATGCAGTTGTGTTTTGTTTCATTCACACATGTTTAATCAAGTCTGTCTACATCTCCAAAGCTCAAAATGTGTTAAACATTTGTGAATGAAACAAAACACAACTGCAGGTCTGTTTGTGATGAGAAAACAACATTAGAACACAGATAAGAAAATAGGGTAATACAGGCTCTTTAACACATGGATCTTAATTTAATTTAATCTCTTTTCAGATTTGATACAGATTTGATTGGGTAATGGTCAGGTGGTGTGCTGCAGAATCTTTTCAATCAAAAAAAGTGTGCCATGACTCTGGAGAGGTGAAAAGACTTCTCTGTGTAATTGTTTTGCTGGAGGGTCCGACACCTGCTTAGAGATAGACATGCAGTGTGGAACAGTATGGCATTAAACTTGCCTATTTTTCATTCTTACAGTGTTTAATAATGAATACATTTTATACAAACAGTGCTTTTTTTCGGGTGCTCAAAGATTCTTTACAATTTTATGCATTATTCAGTCATTCCATACTTGGTGGTGGCAAGCTATTTTTGTCACCACAGCTGCCCTGGGGTAGACTGATGGAAACAAGGCTGCCAATCTGCCCCTCCGTTCAGCACCATCAGTCACACGCACGCACGCACGCACGCACACACACACACACACACACACACACACACACACACACATATACACATTTATACATACAAGTGAGGAGGGTCAAGTGTCCTGTCCAAGGATGAATCACTGTGGTCACTTATCTGTGCTGCTGACTGCTGTCCATATATTCTACTGGACATATCCAATAATAGGGCCGGGTATCAATACGATATATTTCAAAACGATTCAATACGGTTCAGTAAATAACAAAGACTAAATAATTGCTGTGATACTAAAAGTCTTTATTAAACCACTAAGTTTGTGCAAAGTTAATATGAAATGAAAAACACCCATTTCACTCATCAAAACAGTGAAAACGTCAAAGGTATCGCATAAACACGTTTCCTTTCTCCAAACAAACAACTCAATTGTAGCTCTTTCACAAAATAATTATAATAATAATTATAATAATTATAATAATTATAATAAAATACTAAAAAAATACTCTTGATGATATATCGATACAGCAGCCCACGATATCGATACTGTAAAATCAAATTAAATAATACGATATATCGATATTTCAATATTTTTGCACACCCCTATCCAATATCTAATCTCTCTTTCATAGTTTAATATTTGTAGTCTACTCAGATACTTTTTATTTTCAATCTTAGGTAAAAATTAGGTTTATTTTGTTCTGGCGTATTCAAATGTCTCCTGTTGTTGCCACCTGTTTGCTTTTTATTATTCTAACGCTCTTCTTTTTACTTTTTACTTTTCTGTTGGAGCATCACCATTATGAAACAAATGAAGGTCTTCCTATATTTTCTCCTACAGGACTGGAAGGACCACCAGCTCACGTGCACTGGAGCTGTTCAAGTGGAGGACCAAATCCCCTCTTTGACCATGGACAAAGTCAAGTGAAGATTCAAATGGAAGAAATAGGAGCATCAGCGTTTTACTCAGTACTATCAGCTCCCCCAAAATAAGCTTCGATGGACATATAAAGCTGTGATTTCCAAGTACAGTACCTGCCAGGACCCTCAATGTGTCACTGTAAGAAGATGAAGTAAAGTGTGAGTTCAGCTGTGTGGATATTGGCTCAGGTTATTGCTTAAAGGTGCACTGTGTAACTTTTCTGGTGGGTGTCTGGTCCCTGCTAGTCTCCATGGCGATGTAATTGCGTTGACTGAAATGTTTCATGGTACAACATTAAACCATAGACTGTCTGAAGAAGTGGACACCCATAGCATTCAGCTCCGGTCAAATGAAGCTCATTGAGGCTAGCAGTTATACGGGTGAATTTGGAGCCAAGTTCCAGCCTGATTTGTCTGTTATTAATGTTTGTATCTATACAAACATTTTAAGACCAAAATGAGGAGCCTGACAGCAGCAGTTACAGAGAGAGGGGTGACGTTTTTTCAGTACAAAGTGAATTGAGTCGATGGAGCCGAATCGCGCCCATGCTTACTTCCTATTTGGAATTTTTGGATATGTCTATACATTACACTTTTCCATCCAGCTTTTATTCAGCTACTGGTGTTTTTTTTATTGCTACAGATACCCTGAGAAAGATACCCTGTGAGCAGGCTTGCCTCTCCACAAATCTGACCCATAACTTACATAATGCACCTTTAAGGGCTTTGAGAGATCATGAGTGAAACCCACTAACTCCTCCAACAATTATTTATTTTGTACCTTTTTTACTTTTACTCGTTGAGTAATCCAATATCTAAGTGTTTGTACAGCACAACCTACTATTTGTAATAGAAAGTTAATAATGAATACCTTTTTTTTTTTTTTTTCTTATTCTGGACAAAGTAGGACAAGATCTCGCAAGACAAAATTGCCACAAGACTGTGCATACATGTGGAAAATGATTTTTACATTTGCCTTGGATAAAAGGGGGTTAATTTCGCAGAGTAACTCCTCTTGAGAAGCTGTAAGTCCAAAAAGCAGTGCCACAATGACGGCAAAACTATAAAATGAAATAAACCAAAAATTGTGAAGTCAAAATTGTGAATTGAATGGCACGATTAATTTATTAAAAAATATATACATATCTCGTCTTGTCTCGTTCTCGTGAGCCGAATCTCATGTCATGTCTTGTCTTGTCGATACTGTGTCTCGTCCCATCCCTAATCTTGAGTTTACAATTGTTAAATTTGTAATAGGGTTGTCAAATGTATCGAAAATGAGACACTAATTGATGCTCAAACATACCGAAACTTGTTATTCATTTTTCGCAGGTATCGATACTAAAAAAAAAGTCCTATTCACTGGACAGAAATGAGCCTTTCCTGAAGCTTTAGAATGATGTTGAGCTGTATCAGAACAAGTATAAGAGCACAGAGACTAGTATACACCCATGGAACCTACAGGGAATAGAAAAGAATTTTAGTATTGTACACACACTACATAGCAATAGATAGCTACAGGTAGAAGAGTCATACCAAATTAGAATTCTCAAGAAAAACCCAAAGATTAGATATGAAAACTTTTATTTGCAAAGTATCAGCTGAATATACAAAATGCATTTATTTTTAAACAGAACAGACTTTGCTGTCGTCAACATTATTGTCCATATCTCTTTGTAACTGGCGGCGTTCACGTTCTAGGATTTGATGAATTTGAGATGGAGGGCAGGGGCCTATGTAACTATCCCTGTTTTTGAAAGAAATTTCTAAACTTTTGATTCACAAATGTTGAACCTCTGAAACCATATACCATAACTTACCACATTAATCTTGTGACTTACAGGGCCCATATTATGTTTATTTTGAATCTATGTTATAATATTTCCTCATCACAAACAGACCTGGAGTTGTGTTTTGTTTCATTCACACATGTTTAACACACAAACCCTGCAGAGTTCAAAACAGAGTGTTTTCTGTTTGAGAGAGGTGAACAGAGCATTTTGAGCTTTGGAGATATAGACAGGCTAATATTAAAGGATCACTCAAACGTGTGAATGAAACAAAACACAACTCCAGGTCTGTTTTTGAGGAGGTAACAACATTCTAACATGGCTTAAAGCTCACAAAAGATTCAATTTTGTGTAATATAGGACCTTTGCAGTTCTTTTGATTTACAACACATCTTTAGGGCTGAATAATGACACCACTTTCTGAAGCCATTGTAAAAAAATCATTTCACTTTAGTTTATTAATACTGACAGAGAAGGCGCTAAACTTGGTGCCAGTTTTTGTTTCATGTGAATAGGCCCAGTAATTACAGAGATATGAACCATAAACCAGGTCAACACATCTCCAATCTGACAGCTAAAGGTCCCATATTACACAAAAGTGACTCCTGTGAGTTTAAAGTCATGTTAGAATGTTGTTACCTCATCAAAAACAGACCTGGAGTTGTTTTGTTTCATTCAATAATACTCTTTATTATTTGTGTGTTAAATATGTGAATGAAACAAAACAGAACTCCAGGTCTGTTTGTGATGAGAAAACTACATTAGAACATATCAGAAAATAGCGTAATACAGGCCCTTCAAACAGCAAATTCCGCTATAGAATTCTAACCTGTCCTCCAGCTCCGTTTGAAACTATAGGAAATCTACAATGCTGTGATGTTATGTGAACGCAACCTCTTCTGTTGACAAAGTTCATATATCGGGGCAGTTCACGTGTAGAAGGAAGAACAGCATCTTCGCAGACACTTTTTGAAGTAGTTTCTGAATTCGGTGTTGAAGACGGTGTAGATGACGGGGTTGAGAGCACTGTTGACGTACCCCAGCCACGTGACCACGCTCATGAGGACAGGAGGGATGTGGCAGTCCTGACAGCGGGCTCTCAGTGTGTGGAGGACGAAAAATGGAGTCCAGCAAAACAGGAAGCAACCTACGGGAGACACAGAGGGACAGCATGAGTCAATGCGCTTTACTAGTTCGTTGCAAAACATTAGAAAGTTGTGAAAAAGGTTGATATTTTTTGTCAGTCATTTCGGAAAGTCAAACCAAGTTACGAGCTACAGCAGGTACTCTTTGTCTTCACTTGTAAATAGTTCATATGGTCTAATTTAAGTGTCAAAACACTTCACCCACATTGCCTAGTAAAAAAGTGGAGAGTGTGTGAGTGTTGTGGTGGTGGTCAGTCTACAACAGTAACTTACCACCACAGAGTGAATGAATAATGCTGTAAAACACTTTGGGTGTCATGAAAGGCACTAATAATTAATTAAAGATTAAGTTCTAATTTCTAAGTTCTAAGTCAAATTTGTGAAGAATGCAAAAGAAAGCACATTATGTTGAATTAGAAGAGGAGGTGGGATAAAATAAGTTTTTTTTTTCTTTCTTTCCCACTCCTTTTTGGGCACATTTGTTGTTCTTGTTTCTGTTGTTATGATTGCACTAATGTCAATATGGATGATACAATATTCCATTGTAAAAGAACCTAAAATGCTTACTTACACAAAATAAATACATACAAAATAAATAAATAAACCTATATATATTTATTTCATGAATTTTTATGATGAGAGCTTACAGATAATGAAAAACCAACATTCTGTGTCTCAGAAAATTTGAATATTGATGCAGTAATTCATGCCAAAGGAGGCCCAACCAAGTACTGAGTGAATAGAAACGAACATACTTTTCAGAAGCCTGACATTACTTTTTAAAATAATATCATTTTTACATTTTTTTATGTTATGTAATATTCAAATTTTCTGTTTTTTCATTATCTGTAAGCCACAATCATCAAAATTATAAATAAACTCTAGAAATATTTCACTCTGTCTGTCAGAGTCCATATACAGTAATATATGGCTGTGACTTTCTGAAATGAGACAAAAAATATTAAATTTTTTCATCCATCCATGTCTCCCGCTTAATCCGGCTGGGTCGCGGGGGCAGCACGCTGCCCATTACTCTGTGCACCAGACCCAGACCCCTATGAACCCCTCTGCAGGTGGTGAGCCACAGGAGGGAGGAATTCCTTGACTGTATACTGTTCATGGGGTGTTGCATGTTTTTGGTTGATGGGGGGAAACCGGAGTACCCGGAGGAAACCCATCCAGACACGGGGAGGAAACATGCAAACTCCACACAGAAAGGCCCGGGCGATCCGGGGATCGAACCCATAACCTTCTTGCTGTGAGGCATGAGTGTTGCCACTCAGCCACCGTGCCACCATAATTTTTTCATGATATTCTAATTTTTTGCAATGGACTAGTATATCTATAGCACATTTTACAAGCAAAGGCCATTTACAGAATACTCAAGCTATACTTTCAGACACAATAATTACTATATTGACTTGAATATATGAAAGCTGTTTACACTACCAGTCAAAAGTCTGGACACACCCTCTCATTCAATGTCTTTTTCTATATCTGTACTTTCTACATTTTATAGACAGACAATATGATATCAAATATGAAGTAAAATATATGGAATTCTGTAGCAAAGAAAAAAAAGAACATCTAGTAAGTATATATAATAAAACTAAATATAACTTTTCTCTACTAAATAATTCCATACACCTTGCTTCTTATAATTGATGTCTTCTGTGCGTATCTAAAATGTAGAAAGTAGTAAAAATAAAGAAAAAAACACTGAATGAGATGGTGTTTCCAAACCTTTGACTGGTAGTGTATTTTGGGGCTCAAAATGTATCATGTATTGTATACAATCTTTATGTAAAAATAGAGAGATTTGGAGTATTTTTGTCGCAGTACGATACAATTTGAGTTGTAGAGGGTTGAAAAAAAAAAAAAAAAACCTTCTGTGCTAATTATTGCTTCATTCTGCTGTCTATCCATTTAAAAATGGTTTACTTGGATTATTCTTGCATTATAGTTTTTGTATCGTTATCATTTATCGCACTGTGTCTCTGTTGTGATATATCGTGTTTCAAAACAGGCCTAAACTGCCAAAAGTTATATCAAAGCAAGTTAAAATGACTTCAATTAGGAACATTTGACTTTATTTGAGCAGATTCAACTTGACAAGTAAAAGTATCTACCAATAGAATAAGCAACAACATTTGATTTGGTTTCTTATTTTAATCTTATCTTAAGTGTAGCTAGACGCATTTTCATACTTTCATACTCTCGACATAAACGTCATTAGTCGAGTGGGTGCAGCTCCCACAGATGAATGCTGTCGTTGTGTCCTTGGGCAAAACACTTAACCCACCTCGTACACTGGTGTGTGTGTGTGTGTGTGTGTGTGTGCGTGAATGAGCGAGTGGCTCCTTGATGTAAAACACTTTGAGTGCCTTGAAGGTGGAAAGGCGCTGTATAAAACTGACCATTTACCATCATTTTACTTGTCAAATGAAATTGAGTCAAATAATGTATTATATTATTTAGACTCTTCAATTTCGCCTTCGCCCTTTTCTTTGTTCACTGATTTACACACTCACAAATTCACTAATGAATCCTGACACGACACAGCTGTGAAGTGAAAACCATTTCAGGTGAATTCATCATCATGTTCATTGAGAGAAGGCCAAGGCGTGGATACTTTGAAGATTCTGAATGAAAAATATTACACATATTTAGAGTCATTTAACGTTTCTTTGCTACATAATTCCAGACCTCCTGCTTCATTTATTCACTGTCTTCAGTATCGTTCAGTATATGAAAGCTGGAACTACTGTATATATTTTTGGGCTCAGTATTTATCATGTGTACATTTTCTTTTTATATATTTTTTATTTTCTTGCTTTCTTTTTTTTTTGGCCCTATGATAAAAATTTGTTATTGTGACTGGTCTAGTAAATGGTAAATGTCACCGTTTAATATATAGCGCTTTTCCACCTTCAAGGCTCAAAGCGTTTTACATCAAGGAACCACTCACCCATTCACACGCACGCACGCGCACGCGCACGCACGCACGCACGCACGCACGCACGCACGCACGCACACACACACACACACACACACACACACACACACACACACACACACACACACACACACACACACACACACTGGGGGTGTCTTGCCTAAGGACTAACAGTATTCATCTGTAAAAGCTGGAATCACACCACCAAACTGTGGGTCAATGCATCTGAGTGCTCAACCGGTGATGTTTATGTTGAGAGCGGGATTGATTGATTGATTGATTGATTTATTTCGAGCAAGTGAAAAAAAAAAATATATATATATACACATACTTATATACATACTTATATATACATATATACATACACACACCTATATACATAAACACATATATATATACATACATATAATATAATTTAATATATAGTCCGCTCGAAAAGGAGTGGGAAGAAGAAAAACTTATTGACTCCCACCCCTAATTTATTTCTTTATATTAAACCATATGGTTGCCATCGTTAATTCAATTATTATAGTTATACATTCATATATTTTATAATTATATACTATAGATTAATATTTTCAATAATGTTAAAGAATATTCCAATGCTATTACTATCCCAGTCATAGATTAATTATATTAATAACATGATAGAATATCATAATACTACTACTAACAATCCCAACATCATAGATTAAGTATATTAATAACATGATAGGATATCATAATAATACTACTAATCATATGAATAATAATATATTTACAATAAAACCATCATTATAACCACATTTTATGAAAGAAAACAAAAAACAAAAAAACAAAGCGACATTTAGAGCCCTTCCTCAGCCCTGTTTTGTGACATCACCATTTCTTTATAATTTGCTTTAAATTGATGGATGTTTGAGCATTGCTTGAGCTGGGTCCCCAAGCCATTCCAAAGTCTGACTCCACACACAGATACACACAGGCTTTTCCTGGTAGTTCTCACCGCTTGTACTTTAAAGTTACTACATCCTCTCAGGTTATAACCCCCCTCTCTTTCTGTGAAGAACTTTTGGATATTACCAGGTAATATATTTTTACTGGCTTTATACAAGAGTTGTGCAGTATAAAAATCAACCAAGTCAAAGAATTTCAACAGTTTAGACTTCAGAAATAATCCATTTGTGTGATCACAATATCCAACGTTATACATGTTTCTAATTGCACATTTTTGGAGTTTGAAGAGGGGATGTAGTAAGGTTTTATAGTTATTCCCCCACACTTCTATACAATAAGTTAGATATGGCATAACTAATGAACAATACAATATATACAGAGGTTTATATCCCAGAACATATTTTGCTTTATTAATTATTGAGATGCTTTTGGATACTTTATTTTGAATGTATCTGATGTGTGGTTTCCAACTTAATTTGCTGTCAATTGTTATTCCTAAAAATTTAATTTGTGATACTTTTTCTAGTACAATACCATTTATATTTATTAATAATTCTAGATTTTCTTTATAATTACCAAACATAATTACCTTAGTTTTATTTAAGTTAATAGACAATTTGTTCATATCCATCCATGCTTTTAGTGTAATTAACTCACAATATACTGTATTTATAAGATTATTATAATTGTCACTAGAATAGAATATATTTGTATCATCAGCAAATAATATCAATTTCAATAACTGAGATACATTGAATATATCATTTATATAGAGATTGAATAACTTGTAGTACCGAACCTTGAGGAACCCCACAAACAATTCCCAAACATCTTGATTTAAACTCGCCCATCTTCACAAACTGCTGTCTCTCTGTTAAATAACTTTTAATCCAGCTCCAAGCCACACCCCTAATACCATATCTTTCCAATTTAGTGAGTAATATTGAATGATTTAGTGTATCAAAAGCTTTTTTAAAATCAATAAATATTCCAATTGCATATTTCTTTTTATCTATAGTGTTCGTAATTTCTTCCACTGCCTCTATTATGGCCATTGTTGATGACATTTTTGATCTAAAACCATACTGACTTCCATTTATTATGTTACATTTCTCTATAAATTTATCTAATCTTTCATCAAAGAGTTTTTCTAGAATTTTAGAGAATTGGGGCAGCAGAGAGACAGGCCTATAGTTGGTGAAGAGGTGCTCGTCTCGGTTCTTGTACAGCGGTATTACTTTGGCAGTTTTCATTTTGTTTGGAAATGTACCAGTCTGAAATGAAAGGTTACATATATAAGTGAAGGGCTTTAAAATACTGTCTATTACTTTTTTTATTAATATCATATTTACGTCATTACAATCTGTAGATGTTTTATTTTTGAATTTATTAACAATTGTTTTAATCTCAGCTTCACTTACGTCAGAGAGAAAGATAGTTTTTGGATTACTTTCTATTAGTGAATCGTTCAATAAGTTATTTCCACACTCAGGAATTTTCGCTGCTAGGTCAGGTCCAACATTAACAAAAAAATTATTAAAACTATTTACTATATTATGCATGTTATAATTTTCACCATTGTTATCAATAAAATAGTCTGGATATGAATTATTTTTTGTGCCATCTTTAATTATTCTATTTAATATACCCCAGACCCCTTTGATATTATTTTTATTATTATCTATTAATTTTTCAAAATATGATTTCTTGCTTGTTCTTATTATACTAGTCCATTTATTTTTATATAGTTTATATCTTTTTTCAGCTTCTTGTGTTCTTTGTCTAATGAATTGTTTATATAAATCATTTTTCTTTTTACAAGCATTTTGCAGTCCCCTTGTTATCCAGGGACATTTTATAAATTTATTTTTTTTATTGTACTGGTGTACGGGACAGTTTTTATCATATAATGAACAAAATATTTCTAAGAATATATTGTAGGCTATATTTACATCCTTCTGTCTGTACACAGAAGTCCAGTCTTGTATTATTAGCTCATGATTGAATGAAGTAATTGCCTCTTCTGTTAGTAGCCGTTTATATATGTATTTTTGGGGTACTTTTTTATTGATATTAACATAGTCATACAGTAGGAAAACAGGTAAATGGTCTGTGATGTCACAAATCATTAGGCCACTGTTCTTGGTATTTTCAATATTGTTTGTGAAGATATTATCAATAAGAGTGGCACTGTGTGTAGTAATTCTCCTGGGTTTAGTAATGGTTGGGTATAGGCTCAAACTATACATACTATTCACAAATTCCTCTGTTATTTTATGTTTATTTGGATTCATCAAATCTATATTGTAATCTCCACAGATAAATAATATTTTGTTACTTTTTGCAGAAAACATTTTTTCCATCCAGGCCATAAATATTTCCACACAGGAACCCGGTGACCTATATATACAACTTATGATAATATTTTTCCCTTTTTCATTGTGAATTTCAATTGATATACATTCAAGTACATTATTTATTGTTAGTGTCATATTGTCAATTACTTTAAATTTAATATTTTTTTGGACATATATAGCAACTCCCCCACCTGGTTTATTTGTTCTATTGATATAACTGAGATCATAACCTTCTAATTCAAAATTAACACCCTTGTCCTCATTAAACCATGTTTCAGATATTGCTATAACACTGAATGGATGTTTAAATTGTAATAAATATTCTTTGATTGAAATGAAGTTTGTATACATGCTTCTACTATTGAAATGTATGATTGACAATTTTCCTTCAGAATTAACACTATTATTGTAGGCATCTTCGGTATAATAATTACAGTTAGTATTAATAGATGAAAAAAACATATTGTCAGGATCTAGCTCATCTTCTAGATCTTGCGCTTTATGTTCAGTATATTCAAATGAGTTCAGATCCAGATGCTCATTTTCCATAATTCTTTGTTGTAGCTCTAAGTCACAAATGTTTCTTAAAGTAGATGAAGTTTTAAACCATCGACCTTCGAATCAGTGGACAAACACTCTTTCCACAATTTTTTCACAGTAGTGTAATAAAACCGTCTATATCACATAATAAATGAAATCATAAAATGAGTGAAAAATAAAATGATAAAATAGACTAATAAAAGCAATAAAAGACAACAGAGGTCTTCACAGTTCACGCGGTGTTAAAACCCAGAGAATAAAAGGAATATTTTGTATTTACTGCTTGCCTAACCATAACCTAAAAGCGTATATGACAGGACCCCCAAACTGATGGAGAGCTGGAGCAGGGTCCCCCTACTATAAATATTGTATACAGTTGTGTTTTATATTAAATTGGGCCTAGTGTTGTGTATAAACAGAGCTACTTTGTTATTGTACATTCAATACTAGGGGGGTATTCCATCGAAATCGCTTAACAAGTCCAGGTTTATCCTGAAATCCTGAGCTGAAACTTGCTCCATCTCCAGTTTAAGCCTCAATTTGTTCCATGACAGAAATAAGTCTGAGTCTGACCAAAGCTCAGGCCTGAAGTTTAAGCTGCACTTTGTGCTCGCGGTGACTCTGGGGAGGCCAGAACAATGGAGCAACAACATCACAGAAAACTGGCTCAAAGTGTGACTTTTTTAATGATCGGATTAAACAAGAGGAGCCACAGCGCACGGATAAGTTTGATATGGACCACTGAACTTTTCCGCTCATTCTGATCTGAGGAGTGAGAGGAAAGACACGACTCCCCCTCCTCTCCTGTTCGCTCTCCCTCCTCTCCCGGTCGCCCCGTGGACAGAGAAGAGGCTGGTTGTGGAGTGTGGAGCCTGGTTAATACGGGCTGGGAATGAAGTCGTCTCATCCCTTCCCGATGTGTGGTAGTACGTGTGGAGCTTAAGTTCCACTGTGTGTAAAAGTGAAGCTGTAACTGAACTCTTTACATGTAGCCGAGAAGAAAAACGATAAAATCCAGGCCGATGTGTTTGCAGTTTGACAGGGAGCGAGGGACGAGGTAATGATGAGAGAAAAACAGACGTGATGAAGAAGCGAACAGACAGAACCCACTGAAAACCACTTCATCCTCTTCATTCAAAATGAAGAAATATATATATAAAAAAAAGTCTAATCAACCAAAGATTTCACGACCCCCCTGTTGAAGATCTCTGGATTAGACTATAAATTTCACTCAAACATAGTTAACACCGTCACATTTAAGATTTGACTCAAAATCTTGTCTATAATCTTTTCTAGTTTTGCAGTTTAAGATTATAATTTTACATCCTGGTTGGAGAGGACATACATAGAGATACAAATCATTATTATGGATTTCAGGAATTCCATTTGGCTGCTAGATTATTTGCAATTTCAAGGGTTGCACATGGTAAACATATACTGAATTAACATAATGTCCCTTCTTATAAATCTGCTTTTGAGTAATATATTTCTCCAGTTAACTTCCACTCATACATCAGATATTACAAACTGTTACTATGACAGTTACTCTTGAGTAGTACTTTTTTGAGTAAAACTTTATTATTAGTCTGCTCAAAATGCTCTGTTCCACCTTGTGATGTCATGTAGTGGTAGTTTTCAAGTTAAATGATTCTACTGAAGGTGTATGGAGTTTAAAAACACACTGTATTAGCACATGACATAACAAGGAGGAACTAAATATACCTAAATAAGCCCAAATATGCAGGCTTTGTGTGTTAAACATGTGTGAATCAAACAAAACACAACTCCAGGTCTGTTTGTGATGAGGAAACAACATTAGAACACAGAAAATAGAGCAATATGGGTCCTTTAATGGCATCCAATTCAGTGTGTCTCTTCAGGTCAGTTTTGGGGTCACTACTCTCCTCTGGCCCCACCTGTCTCCCCTCCTTCAGGTGAGCCAGTACTGCAAAGGCTCATGGGAAATCTCCTCTCTTGTGATGTCATGATTGGATTTAGATTAGCTGCATCAGATTAGAGGTGTGTGCTAAAGGGAAGCACTTGCGCATTAGGCCAGACGCAGGGCTAAATATAGGGGCCGTGTGCTGCCAATGACCCTAGGCAGAGGGGCCTCTCCTGGGCACGCAGTGGGAGAGCCTCAGCCTGTCTGGAGGTGCTCTGGATCAAATGAAACAAGGTCAATGTCTCAGCAGATTTAAGCACCTGATGTCTGCATTTAGGACAGGGAAGTTAAGTTTTCAAACTTGTGTGTGTGTGTGTGTGTGTGTGTGTGTGTGTGTGTGTGTGTGTGCGTGTGCGTGTGCGTGTGCGTGTGCGTGTGCGTGTGTGTGTGTGTGTGCGTGTGTGTGTGTGTGTGTGTGTGTGTGCAGATTTGAGTTCCCACAATGAACCCATCTATTAACCTTTGAGAGAAGATAAAAATATGAACTCTTAAACTAATACAATAATCACAACCATTTATCGGATTCATACAGCATTTTTTTTTTTTTTGGACACTCAAAGACGCTTTGTACAGAATTATTCATTTTATTTCATTTTATTCATTCATTCATTTATTCATTCATTATTCACTTATTCAAGGGCTTATGGTGAATGCACTTGCCTCTCCACAGATATGACGTGTAAATCTGTCTGGGGGTGTCATTGCTTGCCTACATGGAGATAAGTATATTCCAGGCACATAGCATCTCCATGGAGAGAACTGGAAAGTTACATAGTGCACCTTTGATGCTCCTGAACAGTTTCATACGTGCACTCTAGACTAAATGTTGATCTTGAAAGCTTTTTGTGATTATGTATCTAAAAAAGATTTTTGGTCAAACTGCTCGACCCTACTACACCGTACTATATGTAGAACCCTGAGGGTCAAACACAGTGACATAATGAATGGTTTGTTATGGCTGACTGCTGTGGGATTCTGGGTAAAAAGAATGTGGGCCAAAGGTTACACCTGCTCGACCTGGATTTAAACAAAAGGAGGTTCATATTACGTCAGAACAGTCTCAAATGAGGTGCAGCCTGGAGGCAGGATACATACAGAGACTACTGTTATTTTGTGTTGAAAATGACATTATATTGTACATTGATTTTTATGATCATTTTGGTATCAAAATTGAGTATGAAGCCTGCTCTTTGATATTGAAACTGAGTTGAAATATTATTAACATGATAACAGTCCCTGTCTCAAGTGGAGGAGTTCAAGTATCCCCCGTGTTGCCCCCGTGACCTGGCCCCGGATAAGCGGAAGAAAATGGATGGATGATAACATTATGTGGTTCTCCTGATTATGAACTAGTTGGTCGATACCACTATATTTGGTATTGATACACCACAGTATACCAGTCATTTTTCTGTATCGATACTGAACTAGGTCCAGCCCAGGTCTAACCCTATGGGCTGAAGGTATTTCAATACAAAATGGATTCATATTGGCTGTAAACGACAATCAGCACATCACACAGATGGATCAGCCTGTGCTGTTGGAGTAGAGGGGGACAGAAAACAGTGAAGAAATGACCCAGTACAGGGGGTTCTTCTGCAGCCTATATGAATGCACATGAGCATGTTGAGGGCCAAACCTTAAGACCATAAAAGTGTTCTGCAAATAAATGTATCATTAAAATGACTTTAAATATTGGGAAATTGACACGATTCCTTCCCATCTCCCGATTTTTTCAATACAATATGTAATTTAAAAAAAATCTTATATTTTCAACATATATTATATATTGATACTTTATGATACTTATCCCTACTACGTGATCCTAGCCTAGCTCCAGATGTGGAGATGGTCCCTGGGGACTGCTCTGTGTGGCTCACTGCTTCTGACAGTTTTCCCCAGTCACTGAAGGATGGGTTACAAAAACTTTTTGTCAAGGAGTGGTTCAAAAAACACAAATGTTTAAATAATTTCATGTTGATAACACAGTTGGAATAGTAACTAAAACATTTACTCAAGTAAAAGTACTGTTACACTGAAAAATATATTGCTGAAGTTGGAGTAAAAGTATGGTTCATAGAAACTAAACTAGTACAGAGAAGAACTCAAGTAAATGTAAGTGAGTACTACCCACCTCTTGTCACTATAGTTGTCAAAAGTATTCAGAATCTGATACCAATTGATACTAAAACTAGTATCAAAACTAAATACTAATTTTTTTCGCAGGTATCAATACTAAAAAAAAGTCACATTCACAGGAGAGAAATGAAACTTTTCTGAATGTCTTTAGAATGATCTTGAGCTGGATCAGAATAAGTATAAGAGCACATACAGGAGACATGGAGGAAATAAGTATTTGATCCCTTGCTGATTTTGTAGGTTTCCCCACTGACAAAGAAATGAACAGTCTATAATTTTAATGGTAGGTTTATTTTAACACTGAGAGAAAGAAAATCCAGAAAATCACATTAAAAAAATATATATTAATTGATTTACATTTCATTGTGTGAAATAAGTATTTGATCCCCTACCAACCATTAAGAGTTCTGCTCCCACAGACCAGTTAGACTCTCCTAATCAACTCTTCACCTGAATTAGACTCCTGTTTTAACTAGTCACCTGTATAAAAGACACCTGTCCACAGAATCAGTCAATCAGACTCCAAACTCTCCAACATGGGAAAGACCAAAGAGCTGTCAAAGGACTGTAGTGGAAATATTTTACATAATCATTTTGTGTTCATTTATGTGGGCCGTGCATAAGTTGGCTTTCTGTATGAAATGGAGTCCTTCTGTTTTTGATGGCTCATGGTTTACAACAGACTACATCGCCATGTGTGGCGCCTTTTCTAATGACTCTAGGTCAACATATATCTCGACCCTAGTGGTACGCCAAACATGTTTTTCACCAGACCTGTCTTTAATAAATGCTGCTTCACATGATTGCTTCACGCACTGCCCCTACGACCTTGGATAATCGATCTGTGTATAGATGATGTATCTCACTTAAGCATCTGCACCAGTCTCATGTCTCTTGTATAAATACTCTGTAAGCTTTATTGTGGTTAGCAGTCCAGGGACAGATGCCTCTGTTAGGGACAGCTAGGGTGTGATTGTATGTACAATTGCTTTAATAAATCAGACTCTTTAATTCAAGACAACTCTCCAGTTTTATTCTTTGCAGCTTAGAAATTCCACAACAGGACGTCAGGGACAAGACTGTAGACCTGCACAAGGCTGGAATGAGCTACAAAACCATAAGCAAAAAGCTGGTGTTAAGGAAACAACTGCTGGTGTAACTGTTCGAAAATTTAAGAAATACAAAATGACCATTAAGCCACCTCGGCCTGGGGCTCCACACAAGATCTCACCTCATGAGGTTTTAATGATCATGAGAACAGTGAGAAATCAAGGCAGCTGGGACCACAGTCACTAAGAAAACCATTGGGAACACTTTATGCCGCAGTGGATTCAAATCCTGCAGTGCTCACAAGGTCCCCCTGCTTAAGAAGGCACA
Source organism: Taenioides sp. WSHXM2023 (assembly GCA_029959045.1). Taxonomy (NCBI): domain Eukaryota; kingdom Metazoa; phylum Chordata; class Actinopteri; order Gobiiformes; family Gobiidae; genus Taenioides; species Taenioides sp. WSHXM2023. Next base: position 4,450,963 of record CM057092.1, read on the forward strand.
TGTGCAGACCCGTCTGAAGTTTGCCAATGAACACCTGAATGATTTAGAGAGTGACTGGGAGAAGGTGCTGTGGTCAGATGAGACCAAAATCGAGCTCTTTGGCATTAACTCAACTCGCCGTGTTTGGAGGAAGAGAAATGCTGCCCAAGAACACCATCCCCACCGTCAAGCATGGAGGTGGAAACATTATCCTTTGGGGGTGTTTTTCTGCCAAGGGCACAGGACAACTTCACTGTGTCAACGGGAGGATCGATGGAGCCATGTACCGTTAAAATCCTGAGTGACAAATACTTATTTCACTCAGTGAAATACAAATCAGTTTATATATTTTCTTTAGTTAGTTATTTTCTGGATTTTTTTTGACATTCTTTTTCTCAATGTTAAAATAAACCTACAATAAAATTATAGACTGTTCATTTCTTTGTCAGTGGGCAAACTTACAAAATCAGCAAGGGATCAAATACTTATTTCCTCCACTGTAGACTAGTATACACCCATGGACCACTATGGAACCTACAGGACCTCTGAGGGATTACACTGATACACATGGAAAAATCACATTCTATTGTCTAAATAAAGAGTGCTTTTTTATTATCATCATGGTATCAGAATCAGTATTGAGTATCAAGACTATTCCTTTGTATCAAAATCAAGTTTGAATTTTTAGTATCGTGACAACACTACTGGTCAACAAACATTACAGTGACTCACCCACTACCACAGGCAGCACCTTCATGGCCTTCCTCTCCCTGTTGTTGATTTTGGCCCTCTTCCTCCTCCTCGGATCCGTGTCGAATTTGATTTCCGCCAGACTCACGGCCCTCATGCGCCCGTCGGGGAACTCCGAGGGGGCCAGCGATTTGTCACCTGGCTCCTCCGCCCCAGGTTCGGCCAGGTCCCTCTCGATGATCGGGGGCAGGAGGGGCGGCAGAGACGCTAGCGGGGGCAAAGAAGCTGCTGCCTCCTGAAGCTTCCGACACGCTTGAATACTGTTCCGTAACTTGGCTTTCCTCGCCTCCTCCCATCGGCGAAGACCTCGGAACATGGCGAAGTAAAGAAGAAGCATGATGGGGCAGGGGATGAAGAAGGAGCAGACCGAGGAGTAGAGAACGTAGTCGTCGTTTTCCAGTTTGCACTCGCCTGGGTCGCGATGGGGCACGTCGTTGAGTCCGAAGATGATGGGGGAGGCTACGGCCAGGGCCAGGATCCAGGTGGCGGACAGGAGCACACACTGGCGCAAGTCCACGCGTTTGCGGTTGTAGTTCAGAGGGATGGAGACGGCTATGAATCTGGAAGAAAATTAAAAGAGAGTATTTATTTTAAGATATATTATACAAAATTGACTCTTGTGAGCTTTAAGTCACATTAAAAGTGATTGTGGGGTCCATCACCTGCTTGTTTCTCTGGACATGTAACTGCTCTGCCTGGAAAGTTCCACAGTATGACATTAAACAGATCTATCTTACATTTATTCAATTACAGGTGGTTTTATTGGTCAAAAATACCAAGAAAAACAGGCCTTCTGACTGTGAGTGGGGTTGCCTTTCCACAGATCTGACCTGTGACATGGTCTGGCTTGGTCTCTGTGAAGATAAAGGTTTAATGCCATACTGTGAAACATTCCAGACAAAGCAATAACATTGCCATGGAGAAAAGCATTTGACGGACCCTTCTCCAGAAAAGTTACTCAATGCACCTTGAAAATGTTGTTACCTCCTCAAAAACATATCTGGAGTTGTGTTTTGTTTTATTCACACGTTTGAGTAACACTTTATTACTAGACACTCTGTTACACCTTGTGATGTCACGCGGTAAGACAGGATGTATTTTAAAACTCAATACACCTTCAATAAAATCATTTGGATAATTTTAGCCCTGGAATTGTTAATCTCTACTGAACTAAAGGTAAAAGGAGCTGTTAAAAGTAAAAGGAGTCCATTTTGCATCATATAGAACCTTAAAGCCTTGGTTTAATCCTGGTTTAGTCTCATCTGAGGTTGGTGTTTCCGACCTGTTTGGCCCCAGGCGTTGATGAGTAAAAGAGATAATGGTTACCAGAGCAGCCAGTCCGACCTACATCCTGTTCGAATCCAGAAGGGTCTGGAATGGGCCCATAGAGCGTGACAAACCTGCATCCTAACATGAGACCAGTGATGTGATTGTTAATGAGTCAGCTCTTTTGAACGGTTCCTTAATGTGAACCGCTGGAACTGGATCTCATTTTTATAAAAGAAGTGAATCTCTTTGTTTCTAATTTGTATGCATTTTTACCCTGATTAACCCTGAACCAACAGAAGAATCTGCACAGAAGCAGAGCAGGCAAAACCAGTGAGAGCTTTGTGCATAAAAACATATGGGATCATAACAGTTTTAAAATAAATGTTTTTGTAGTGCAATGTTTTATTTAGATGTAGAATTTCAAAGGGTAAACACACTCCCACTCTCAGTTTGAACCATTTTAAACAGATTTCAGCCTTGGTCATTTCTCTCTGTGATGAGTTTGTAGATCAAATGAGTTCTCACACTGGTTTCTGTCATATAAATAAACAGCAGTAATAGTCTTTTGAACAGTTCTTTGATTTGGATCCTATAAAGAGTTGAAAATCCCATCACTACATGCGACTCCAACCACAGTCGCTAAAAGAAACAGGTCCACTGAATTCTGTGTTGAAAACTGTAGTGCCGATGGGAGCTAACGTCGCCGTAAACGTCATCACAACAAAGAGTGGTGCAGCTGTCAGCACCTCCGATGGATAGATGCAGATCACAATAGCGAGCAGCAGATTTTTTTTCATTTGTACAAAAATGGCTGCATGACACTGCTGAATCCTACGTGCATCACAGATTAAGAAAATAAAATTGGAGAATGAAGCAAGCACAGAGCAGTGAGAGTGTACCGGTGGCAGGGAAAACAGATATGTGATTAAAGATTGCTCAAACATGCACAAGTCACTCCAAAATACAACTTCGAGAGGGTAAATGAGACGAAGAAACAATTATACAATGGTTAGAAGCTCAGGTCTGATCTCTTGTGTTTGAATGTAACGTGTATGCTGTATTAACATGTATGAAAATATAGTCCTTTGTACCAAACATTCATGTCTTTCCAACTACTCCAGTACAATCAGACACAAATGTAAGTATTGCAGGATATTTGCCATATTCTTTTCCCTTCAGACCTCTCAATGCCATTAACAGCTCCCTGCTTCACGGCTCCCATAGGAAACACACACAGCACGACTAATTGACCATCAGCTCATGTCCTGTTTAACGAGAGTAGGTTTATTATGTCATACACTGTACTTTATGTGCTCCTCTCCAGCACTATGGTTTTTTATAATGATAATAATTAATAATTAATAATGATAGAAACTGACCCCATCTTTAGTGGTTTAGTCCTGGTTTAGTCCTGGTTTAGTCCTAGTTTAGTCCTAGTTTAGTCCTTTAGTCCTGATTAAGGTCGTCTACTGTTTAAAGGGCCTCAGTTCTGTTGTTGTTGTTGTTTCCTCACCACAAACAGACCTGGAGTTGTGTTTTGTTTCATTCACACGTTTAACACACAAACCCTGCAGATTTACACTGAATTCTTCTCTCAAACAGAAAACGCTCTGTTCCACCTTGTGATGTCATGTGGTAATCCACTGTGTTTTTAAACTCCATTCACCTTGACTAGAATCATTTGGATAATTTCAGCACTGGAACTGCCAATCTCTATTGAACAAAAGGTAAAAAGGTGAACTTGAAAACTACCACTACATGACATCACAAGGTGGAACAGAGCATTTTGAGCTTTGGAGATGTAGACAGACTTATAATCCAGGATTACTCAAACATCTGTGAATGAAACAAAACACAACTCCAGGTCTGTTTTTGAGGAGGTAACAACATTATAACATAACTAATACTCAGTTTTGTGTAATATAGGACCTTTAATGATACCCAACCCTTCAGTTTTGACTTTGTTCTAGTTTAGACCTGGTTTAGATGTGGTTTAGACCAGCTTTTTTTTTTTTTTTAACAAATATTTCACTCTGATTTAGCCTTGACCCACATGTGCTCCTCAAATGAACCTGTAAGCTTCCCGTGTGAGTGCGAGTGCTTATCGATGATGCCACTGTCACCCCCTCTGCCCTTTCCTCCCTCAAACAAGGACTTGTCTGGGACTATAAATGATCCTCATAAACCCTCCATATTTGTAATCATTTATCTCTATGACCCCAGCACTAAAGGTCACTCCACACCGGTGTACTGACAGATAAGGTACCCCGATCACCTGGTTTACTCCATGTTTGCCCCCAGAGGTGACAGCAGAGAGTGATGGTGGTCCCCTATTCAATCTCACCTGTCTGTGCATACGGCATAAATCTACAGGGAGGACCCGTTCATGAATAAGGACAAGTTCAGAACACTTTAAAGTCTGGTAGCATTGCGGGTTCAGTTCAGACTAAGGACAAGTTCCAACCTCTTTTTATGCTACTCATGCTCTGGCAATTTAGTCTGGGCTTAGTTCTTATTTTGTAATATACTTTTTTGTGATATACATTTACAATAGACCTGGTTTAGTCCTGGTTTAGTGCAGGATTAGTTCTGGTTTAGTGCAGGTTTTGTCCTAGTGCAGTCCTCATCCTTCTCTGGTTTAGTACTAGTTTTAAGAAGATCTATTGTGCTTGTGTCTGCTATATATTTATATCTATGACACCTGTGACGCAATATTCATCTAAAACAACTTAACTGGAAAACGTAAGTAGAGAGCAGTAGGTGTGTACCAGTGGCAGTGAAAACGGGGGTTGATGGCAATATTGTGTCTTGAAAATAAGCGATTAAAGAAGCACATGCACGAGAATCACTCCGAATACAACTTCAGAGGGTCAGTGAGAAGGGGGATGTAAATATAGCATGGCTAAAATCTCTGAAAAGTTGTTTTCGCAGAATAGTTCTGCTTTAACAGCATTTCTTCCTCTGGACTCTGTTCCAAATCATATGCTTTAAGTGGAATAGGTAAAATGGTAAATGCTCACAGTTTTATACAGCACTTTTCCACCTCAAAGCTCTTTACATCAAGGAATCACTCACCCATTCACACACACATTCATTTACCAGTGTACGTAGACAATGGGAGTGCAGAGGGTTTAATGTCTTGCCCATGGACAAAATGACAGCATTCATCTGTGGGAGCTGGAATCGCACCACCAACCTGTGGATCAGTGAATCTGATCGCTCAACCAGTGATGTTTATGTCGAGAGCGAGATTTGAAGTGGACAAACACTCAACAACTGAGCTACTGTTGCCCCCAGTAGGCAGTCAACCTCTCCATTAAAATCACCCCCACATATGACGATGATGATGATGAGGCAGGACTGAAACTCGACTCTCTGATTTAGTGCTTTGCATCAGATTTAAACTGTTTTCTGTGGTTCCTATGAAGCACTTTAGATAATGTTGGTTGCTGTAAATGTGCTAAATACATTTGATTAATTAATTGCTATGGTTGAATTCTGTTTTAGTTCTTGTTTAGCCCTGGTTTAGACCTGGTTCATGTCTGGTTAAGTCCTGATTTAGTCCTTGTTTAGACCTGGTTTAGCCTTGGTTCAGTCCTGGTTCAGTCCTGGTTTAGTCCTTGTTTAGACCTGGTTTAGTCTTGGTTCAGTCTTTGTTCAGTTCTGGTTCAGTCCTGGTTTATAGATCATATACAGCACTTTGCGAAAGTATTAGCCCCCCTTGAACTTTTTGACCTTTTGCCACATTTCAGGCTTCAAACATAAAGATATAAAATTTGAATTTTTTGTGAAGAATCAACACCAAGTGGGACACGATCGTGAAGTAGAATGAAATTCATACAATATTTTAAACTTTTTTTTCAGGATTAGGATATAAAAAGATTTCACAAGCTTTAAACATCTCGTGGAGCACTGTTCAATTGATTATATTGAAATGGAGAGAGTATCAGACCACTGCAAACCTACCAAAACCCGTCCCTCTAAACTTTCAGCCCAAACAAGGAAAGCACTGACCAGAGCTGCAGCCAAGAGGCTCATAATCACTCTGGATGAACTGCAGAGATCCACAGCTAAGGTGGGGGAATCTGTCCATAGGACAACTATTAGTCACACACTGCACAAATCTGGCCTTTATGGAATAGTGGCAAGAAGAAAGCCATTTCTCAAAGAAAACTATAAAAAGTCCCGTTTGAAGTTTGCCACAAGCCACCTGGGAGACACAACAAATATGTGGAAGAAGGTGCTCTGGTCAGATGAGACCAAAATTGAACTTTTGGGGCTAAATGCAAAATGTTGTGTTTGGCTTAAAAGTAACACTGCACATCACCCTGAACACATCATCCCCACTGTCAAACATGGTGGTGGCAGCATCATGATCTGGGGCTGCTTTTCTTCAGCAGGGACAGGGAAGATGGTTAGAGTTGATGGGAAGATGGATGGAGCCAAATGCAGGGCAATTTTGGAAGGAAACCTGTTGGAGTCTGCAAAAGACCTGAGACTGGGACGGAGGTTTACCTTCCAACAAGACAATGATCCTAAACATAAAGCAAAATCTACAATGGAATGGTTCAAAACTAAACATATCCAGGTGTTAGAATGGCCAAGTCAAAGTCCAGACCTGAATCCAATTGAGAATCTGTGGAAAGATCTGAAAACTGCTGTTTGCAAATGCTCTCCCCATCTAACCTTATGGAGCTCGAGCTGTTTTGCAAGGAAGAATGGGCAAAAATTTCAGTCTCTAGATGTGCAAAACTGTTAGAGACATAGCCCAAAAGACTCGCAGCTGTAATCACAGCAAAAGGTGGTTCTACAAAGTACTGACTCAGGGGCGGTGAATATTTTCGCACGCCCTACTTTTCAGTTTTTTATTTGTACAAAAATTTTAAAACATTGAATAAATTTCGATTCACGATTGTGTCCCACTTGGTGTTGATTCTTCACAAAAAATCCAAATTTATATCTTTATGTTTGAAGCCTGAAATGTGACAAAAGGTCAAAAAGTTCAAGGGGGGCTAATATTTTCACAAGGCGCTGTATAAGATTCAGACCTGTCGATGCTGATGGCGCAGAGGTTGAAGATGGAGGCGGTACACAGCATCACATCCATGGTCATGAGACAGTCGCACAGAGTCGTGTTCAGAGTCCACACGCCGTCCTCAAACTGCAACACACACACGACAAATAGAAATAAGCAGATGGTATTAGTGGTGGTTAGTGGTTCGGGAGGACTTTTATCTGGAACTTTGTAAAATGTCAGTGCTTCTCAAACTCTCCACACCAGGTACTGCCTATAAACATTTGGCTTTCTGAGAACCGTCACCCAGGTCTAAAACAGGACTGTTCCAGGTCTAAAACAGGACTTGTTATAGAATTTCCAATGGAGGACCAAAATGTGGATATTATTGACCATACATTTAGCAAATATGAGAAAGGTATCAGGTATCAGAAAGAGCGTCGCACACCACCGTTTGAGAAGCACTGACATACACAAGATCATTCATCTACATTTTGTTTTTTGTAAAATAAAATATTGAACACAAGCAGCTGAACAAGTCAATTGGCTCTCAATTCAAAACAAAGACCTGATTCACTGTTGTTTTAAATGTTTTTCTTTTAAATTTTTGTCAGAAAGCTGCAGAGGCTGCACTAGCACTGATTCCTGACTGGTGCAGGTGCTGGGGTTTAGGTAGTGACCATTCAGATCAGAGAGAGGCATTTTAGGTTTAAAACACTGAAAATGGCAACCCAATGAGAGACTCATGTGAGGCTCATTCTGCTTTCTGATTGGATAATCATCTTGAGAACCAAAACACCAAATTGTGATCAACTTGGCCATCATGTCCAGTGTTTTTGTAATCAAGAATAAATCCTCATTACAATCGTTATGTGAACGATTACATACAGTTACAATGTGTATAAAAAGCGGATGTCATTACAATGGACAGAAATTTCCATATTTGACCTCCGACCTCTCATGTTTGGGGTCTTATTGTCTGAGAGGGGCCTCAGTGTGAACTTAGACCCCTGGACAGATTCCTACACTGTGCTGCTTCATTATGGGACAAATATTCACTCATTTAAAGTGTGGTCAGTGGAGCCAGACTTTAATGAGTGGTTTGGGTGAAAAGTTCACAGACAGAAGCAAAAACAGGGCTGAGTTTGGGCTGTGGAAGAGACAGACAAAAGCCCCATAGTAAATACAACAGTCACAACCCTAACACAAAAACATGTGCTGAGAGTTTCACTCAGTGTGTACATGGTGTGTAAGTAATATCAAATACTGATAATATTTGTGAAGATATGCAAAACATGAACATGGAGTATATTGTTTAAAATAAGTGATGCAAAGAGAAGTGATTCAAAATTAAATAGGAAAATGGAACATGTCTAAATAAGTGTTTAATGATATCTGTGCCCTTGTGTGGGTCGTTTACAAAATAAATGGATACTTCAAACTCAACTCAACTAATAGATTTAAAGACATGTTTTAGCACATTTGTCTTTGATCAGGTACTGCTGTGGGGAGCAGAACCTTGGCAGCAAGATGATTTCTCATGATTTTTGTGAGTTCCCAAACTCTAACAATAAGCTCTGGCTGGAGCGTGTGCATGTGACAGGGTTTTGTGGAAACTAACCAATCACACAGCAGCAGTGTAGTGAACAAACCCAAACAAACATGGCGACACCAGCAGACATAAAGCAGGTCAATAAATATTTAGTTTGTGAAAATCAAGCATAGGGTAGCACTTTGTGCTTATGTGGACAGGAAAGATGTCTGTGCTTTGCTCTTAACTGGATGTAACTAAAGTTTGACTTTTTGTCGTGTTCCGCTGTTGTGACGCTTTAACCAAACAGCGTGAAGTATTGTTTGAACGGCCCGATCATTGGTTCTGATCTCTTTCAACGAGAGCTGTTCCAGACTGATGCATAGCACTCTATTCAGAGGGCTCCACACATCAGTCTGACCAGAGTCTCGTTAGAAGTCACATGCACAAGTTCAAGTTTCAGTGTCAGTGTTATTCTGTCATTATTATTATCATATTAGGTACAGTAAAACAGTGGCTTTGCACTCAAATTAATCAAATCAATTAAATCTTGCTTCAGTTCTAAACAAACATGCATTGTTACAGTGAGCTCGCCTCTGCACAGATCTAACTCATGACAATTATTTATAGTTTATACATTTAGAAGTCAAGTTGACAGAGCAATACAATTCTGTGTGCTCTATGTGTTGCCGTATTGCTATCTCAGGATAGTTTCATTAAAATATCTATAAATGATCAATTATCATAATCAGGAAGTTTAACAGCTCCTGATTGTGAACATCAAAGCCTGCCCCATCCCCCGCTGAGGTGTGGAGCAGGTGTTATGGCGAGGGGGCGTGGCCGATTTAAAAGGTCAAAGGCAGGTCAAACACACTAATGAGCTGACAGCAACTTTCACCCACAACCTCAGGCCTCAGAAAACTGACTGAACAGAGACACATGTCTATTCTCATCAGATATTTGGGGAAAAGATAACGGCAATGGTTTGGACATGTACAGAGGAGGAGGACAGTGAGTATATGGTACAGAGGAGGACAGTGAGTATATGGTACAGAGGAGGACAGTGAGTATATGGTACAGAGGAGGACAGTGAGTATATGGTACAGAGGAGGACAGTGAGTATACGGAACAGAGGAGGACAGTGAGTATGTGGTACAGAGGAGGACAGTGAGTATATGGTACAGAGAAGGGACAGTGAGTGTATGGTACAGAGGAGGACAGTGAGTATATGGTACAGAGAAGGGACAGTGAGTGTATGGGTAGAAGCTGACAAGAAGCCAAACGGGAAGGAAAACCAAAGGAGATTTAAAGTCTCGGCCTGTTTTCAGTCTTCCCTCTGTACGTGTACAAACCACCTCAGTGTGGAAACTGAAAAACACCGTGTCCATGAGGACGGAGGAGTGACGTCATTTCAGTACAGTAGTCTACGGGTTTCAGGCATAGAACTATAATAAAATCTTATTATATTCGTATTATAGATCCATGGTTTCAGGTGTCCCGTAGTGTTTCATTACCAGTTGGGGGATCTCTAAACAGAAACTACTAGGGATGTTTTGAGAACTTCTCTTCCTCCGTCCTCCTGAGTGTGACTTTAGACGCTGTAATAGCATCAGTGACCTGCAGTTCACAAACTGAAAGTGGTGCCACAGGTGGTCTATCCCCTCGTGCCCTTTGGTCCGGTTTAAGCGCCTTATTCACAGCGACACGCGCACTTACCTCTGAATACACAAACAGCGGCAGCACGAGCACCGCGAGCATCAGGTCCGCCACCGCGAGGCTCACGATGAAGTAGTTGGTGGTGGTCTTGAGCGCGCGCTCCGTGAACACGCTCAGACACACGAGCACGTTCCCGCAGATGATCACGATAATAAGCAGAACCCCGAACACGAGCGCGGGCACGTTATGGCCGCTCACCGCGCGCTCCAAGTCCGCGTCTGCGCCCTCTCCCACGGTCCCGTTAACCACCATCTCCACCGCGGCACCTCCGCCTCGTCACTGCTCATCAGGTCCGCTCCCGGTCCGTCCCCGGTGCCGCCATGGCGTCGGTGAAGTCCTGGGACACAGCTTCGTGCACTTTGGCTGTGCGTAAAAGACGAACCGAACCAGGCGCACGCTCCAAACTCATGCAGTCATTGTAAAACAGAAATAATCTTCACAAAAACAACACAAAACTCCTTAAAACGTATAGAAACAATGTCTTGGAGTGGAAAGTCTTCGTCCAAGTTTTGACCAGCCGCGTTAAAGGCCACTGCACCCAAATTAACCGATTAAAGCCGCTTAAGAGCTGCGCGCTACGGTGTCCTTCAGAGCTCCAGCGCGAGCGCCGTGTGTCCATCTGTCCGCGTGTCTGTTCGCAGTCCACAGCGCGAGCCGTGGGAGAGAGAGGAGGCACGAGGTTCTCAAGTGAAAGGAGACTGCAACTTTTCAGGTGATAAAGTCGCCATAAAGAATGTAACTGGAAACCGCTCAAACGCACAGGATTTAAATACCAAATATGATTTAACTGGTTAATAAAACCCTCCTGTGGGCTCACCACCTGCAGAGAGGTTCATAGGGGTCTGGGTCTGGTACACAGAGTAATGGGCAGCGTGCTGCCCCCGCGACCCAGCCGGATTAAGCGGGAGAAAATGGATGGATGGATGGATGGATGGTTAATAAAAGCCTTGTGTGACATTTTTGAGACTTGTATGTCAGCCTACTGTTGACTACAGCAATAACAGACAAGCAGGAGGCAGAGAAGTTCTACAGTGAACAATTAAAGGGCCCATATTACACTATTTTCTTTCTGTTATAATGTAGTTTCTTCATCACAGACCTATAGCTTTGTTTCATTCACACATGTTTAACACACAAACACACCTGCATATTTAGCCTGTGTTCTTCTCTCACTCTGTTCCACCTTGTGATGTCATGTGGTAATACAGGAAGTGCTCCACTGTTTTTAAGCTACATACATCTTCTCATCATTTGGATCATTTCAGCCCTGGAATTGCCAATCTCTTCTGAACTAAAGGTAAAAGGAGCTGTTAACTTCATGACATCACAAGGTGGAACAGAGCATTTGGAGATTTGGAGATACAGTTAGACTAATAATGCAGGATTACTCAAACATGTGTGAATGAAACACAATTCCAGGTAAGTTTTTGAGAAGGCAACAGCATTCTAAAATGTCTTAAAGCTCACAAGAGTCAGTTTCTCAAAATATAGGACCTTTGCAGTCTATACACCTTCACCTGATCATTTCAACGCTGTTTTCTGCACATTCTGGTGGTCACGATGATAAGCAGAACCCCGAACATGATGACATTCTGGTGGTACAATGGCGATTATATTCATGATTATACTATATCGTTTATTGTCCCATACATACTTGGGGTCCAAAATGATTTCAAAAGACACAATTCTGCCTCACGTAGGACCTTTGACAGTTTCAACATGTGAAAAGAACCTTGGGATCACGAGAGGTCGCTCATAAACATAAATACTTAAAGCAGGCTCACCTCACGCTCAGTTCAGTATTGATTAAGGTTTGCGACCCCAGCACTGACCCCCAGGACTCTGCTCTTCGTCATCTCCTCTCACCTCTCACTGCAAAACAAAACAACAAGTTCAAACAATGAGAATTCAAGATTTTCATAATGTTTAGTAATGGTTAGAGCAGTGTTTATCCAACCCTTTTTAATCCTGGAACACTTCTGCAAAAAATGTGGTATAATGTTTTTAAGTTTTAAGACAAAACACCAAATTATAACAAACAATTTGACGTCCAAAGTTTTTGTAATTCAGAATAAATCAGCATTAGAATTGAATGCAAATGCTGATTTATTTATTTAGAACTGAATGATAATAAAGATAAAAATGATAATAAAGAAAGCATACAGTTCTTTCAAATCTGGTCATTTTTAGCAGTAGTTTGGTTTTGTTTTTTGGCGCAGAAGTTGGCTCTGGACCCTCCAAAATGGTCTAATATTCAGTTAAATCCTCATGTGTTTTTCAAGGCCATTACCTCATTAAATCCGACAGTGAGTCTAAATGTGTTTCCTCAGCTGCTCCTGGATCAGTGAAGGACAAACATGAAACTTGAGCCTAAACTCCACCTGCGTCAAGGACCGGTCACAGATTTACATGTAAACAGCAGCTCCAAACGCAACACAGACCTATAGGGCAAGACATCAATGCAGAAAAAATACTACGACAAACTAGAAGTACACCAGAAATAAACTTATACTTCCAAACATACTTCTACTGAACATTTTACCATTTGTATCTAAAGGGTGGAGGCAGTAGGAGGATTTATTATTGGTCCATTACAATTTCACAATACTTCGCAGTGACATTACATTGGGGGTGTTCTACATGCATCTCTATTGGCGGAATGTTCAGAAGTTGCCACGGTGACGCAATGCGCACATTAGTAAACAGACAAAAAAGTTTTACGGTCATCGGAAAATTTCAAAAAATAAATGAATTTAAAGAGCATAATTTCAGGAGCCGAGCTTGGGTGAACTTGAGTGACACAGCTTAAAGAGTAGTGCTTCCAGTTAGCTTCACACTTACGGCAATGTTGATGACATCAGCTGCAAAGTATGGGGCGACAGTAGCTCAGTTGGTAAAGCGTTTTTCCACTGATCCGAAGGTTGGCAGTTTAAATCCCGCTCTCGACCGGTGTGGACTGTGACCTGGCAGACTGGATCCTGGACTACCTCACAAACCGGCCCCCAGTTTGTGAGAGCCAAGAACTGCGTGTCTGACCTCCTGACCTGCAGTGTGGGGGCGCCCCAGGGCACTGTCCTCGTGCCCTTTCTTTTCACCCTCTACACTGCAGACTTCAGACACAACACGGACAGCTGTGTCCTGCAGAAGTTCTCTGATGACTCTGCCATCATTGGCTTCATCAAGGATTATGACGATGTGGAGTACAGAGGACTAGCGCAGGACTTTGTGGACTGGTGTCAGCAGAACCACCTCATCATCAATGCAGGGAAGACCAAGGAGATGGTGGTGGACTTCCGCAGACGCCACTCTACTGTCCCCTCAGTGAACATCCAGGGAAGAGACATTGAGAGAGTGGACTCTTACAAGTACCTGGGTGTTCATCTGAACAACAAACTGGACTGGACTCACAACACAGATGCACTGTACAGGAAGGGCCAGAGTCAGCTCTATCTCCTGAGGAGACTCAGGTCTTTTGGAGTGAGGGGGCCACTCCTGAGGACCTTCTATGACTCTGTGGTGGCATCAGCCATCCTGTACGGTGTGGTCTGCTGGAGCAGCAGCATCACAGAGAGGGAGAGGAAGAAGCTGGACAAGGTCATCAAGAAGTCCAGCTCCGTCCTGGGCTGTCCTCTGGACTCAGTGCAGCAGGTGGGGGACAAGAGGGTCCTGGCTAAGGTCATCTCTATGCTGGACCATGAGTGTCACCCCCTGCAGGACGCCCTGTCTGCTCTGGAGAGCAGCTTCAGTGACAGACTGATTCACCCTCGCTGTGTGAAGGAGAGGTTTCGCAGGTCTTTCCTTCCTGCTGCTGTCAGACTGTATAATGAACACTGTTAACACTGAACATGTGTCATTCAACTATATCTATGTGCAATACTGAAGACCATGTAAAACATCTCTGATACAATTCACTTAAGTCACTCTACTGATATTTATCCTGTCTAATGCTGCTGTACATAAACATATTCATATTACTGTAAATAACATTATAATATACTGAAGTCACTTTACTGAGGTTTATTCTGTTCATATGCTGCACTGTTACTTTTATTGTACATAATAGTTTTTTGGTATTTTATATTTTTGCTCCACCGGAACAGTGTGTTACATTAGAGTCTATTTTTAAGTCTATTTTTAAATGATTTTTAAGCCATTATCTATTATCTTGTTTTATTGCATGTTCCATTTTCCTGCTGTTCTCGAACTGTGCGTTGCAACTGTGGGACTAATAAAGGCATATCTTATCTTATCTTATCTTACCTTATCTTATCTTAACATCATTGGTTGGCATTGCAATTCCAGCTCCCCCAGATGAATGCTGTCATTGTGTCCTTGGGCAAGACACTTAACCCACCTCGCCCCTAGTGTCTGCGTACACTGGTTTGTGAATGGGTGAGTGGTTCCTTGATGTAAAGTGCTTTGAGTGCCTTGAAATAATAATAATGCATCAGTTTTATACAGTGCTTTTCTGGACACTCAAAGACGCTTTACAGAGCATTATTCACTCCACACTCAGTGGTGGTAAACTACTATTGTAGCCACAGCTGCCCTGGGGCAGAGGCTGCCAATCTGCGCCATTGGCCCCTCCGACCAACACCATCACTCACACACACACCACTGTCATACTAGGCAATGTGAGTTAAGTGCCTTGCCTAACGGACACAACAACATTTTTGCGACTGGCGCCCCCCTGTGGCACCTGATTTTCCCAGTGTCTCCCATCTAAGTACTTACCAGGCCCGGCCCTGCTGAGCTTCTGAGATCTGATGAGATCAGGCTCTGACAAGCCGGTTTGGCCACAAAGGTGAAATATAAATGTTAAATGTGACAATTTAACATTTACCAAAGTGTCAGTGGGGTCAATCACGTGCACCTTACCTCAGGTGTACAATTTGGAACCAGACCTAATGAACAATAAGGATTAAACTGGAGGGATCATTCAATTAAACACTTAAAGCAATTTGAATTGTAGCAATTAACAAAGACCAGCAATTTCTCTTAGCACAAAGGCGAGTGTCTCTATGAGGTCTTATTATAGAAGACCTGCTAACCCTATAGCAAAATTGAGATTTAAATGGGTGCAATTATCAAATAGCAAAGAAGACACTTACAGTGCTCAGCCTAAATGAGTACACCCCCTTTTGAAAAGTATGTCAGTGAACACAAAAAATATTTTCAAAATGTGCACAGACTAAGTTTAATACAGCATCTGTTGAACTTAGGACAAAAAACTAAGGTTAATAATATAACTCATATTACATAATTTTCAGTTTTAGTCAAATTAGGGTGGTGGAAAAATGAGTACACCCCACAACAAAAACTACTACATCTAGTACTTTGTATGGTCTCCATTATTTTTAATGACCGCTTCAAGTCTTCTAGGCATGGAATGAACATGTTGGCAACATTTGGCAACATCTATCTTTTTCCATTCTTCAACAATGACGTCTTTCAGAGACTGGATGTTGGATGGAGAGTGATACTTCAGAATTCCCCAAAGATGTTCAATGGGTTCAGATCAGCTGACATACTTGGCCATGGAATCACCCTCACCCTGTTGCTCTGCACAAAGCCAGCAGTGACCTTAGATGTATGCATAGGGTCATTGTCATGTTGAATTCATGATGCCATCAATGAAATGCAGCTCCCCAACACCAGCAGCACTCATGTAACCCCACATAAGGACACTACCCCCTCCATGTTTCACTGTAGGTACTCAAGATGGGCTTTTTTGTGACTGGGCTTTATGAGAGGCTTCTTTCAAGGACGACACCCCTGCATGCCTTTTCTCCTCTCTGTACGGCATATTGTGTCACGGGAAACAGTCACCCCAGTTTGGCTTTCTACTTCCTTAGATAACTGCAGGGAACTTGCATGCTGATTTTCTTCAACCCTTCTCATCAGAAGACGCTCCTGTCGAGGTGTTCACTTCCGTGGCTGACATGGACGTCTCTGTGAGATGGTTGCAGTTCCATCTTTCTTAAATTCTTGAACCACTTTTGCAACAGTATTTTTACTAATATGTAAGGCTTTGCTGATCTTCTTGTAGCCTTCACGTTTCTGGTGTAAAGAAATAATTTCATTTCTCAGGTCTTGTCTTGTGTTCATTGACATATTGTATAAAATGTTACTTTTCAAAGAGGGTGCACTCATTTATGCTGAAAACTGTATGTCAATAATGTCCTCTGCAAAGAACTAATGATTCTTTTTTTATAGAAACTCTTGTACCTGTAGTTTAGACCACAACATCTGTTCTGAAATACATGGGATTGGATTAATTTATCAATTAATATTTCAGTCTTTTCTCAAATGTTAAAACATCCTTTCTTACACAAAATGGACTCTTGTGAACTTTAAGACATGTTATAATGTCATTACCTCCTTAAAAACAGATCTGGAGTCGTGTTAAGTTTCATTCACACATGTTTGAGTAAGATTATTAGTCTGGCTACATCTTCAAAGCTCAAAATAAATACTGTGTTCCACTTTGTGATGTCACATAGTGGTAGTTTTCAAGTTAAAAGCTCATTTTACCTTTAGTTCAGTAGAGATTGACAATTTCAGTGCTGCAATTATCCAAATGATTCTAGTGAAGGTGAATAGAGTTTAAAAACACACTGGAGCACTTCCTGTATTGCCACATGACATCACAAGGTGGAACAGAGTGTTTTCTGTTTGAGGGAAGAACTCAGCCTAAATCTACAGGGTTTGTGTGTTAAACATGTGTGAATGAAACAAAACACAACTCCAGGTCTGTTTGTGATGAGGAAACAACATTAGAACATTGATCAGAAAACAGAATTCTACTTTTTAAAACATATATCCTAAATTTAATTGCAGAAAAAAAAAACTGTCAGAAAAAAACAAAACAAAACACTACTGAAATTTTTTTTCCCCAAAAATTGTGCAGCCCTAGACCTATACAAACTGAAATTCATGGGATTTCTCTATTAGTTTATCAGTTTATATTTGTCTTCTCTCAAATGTTACTAGTACTGGAAGTGTTAAAAATATGCACTGTGAACTTAATCCTACTTTGTAAAAATGAGTCACAAATCCAATCGAAATCAATATTTTCCCCAAACCGTTCCTTGCTAGATTTGTTCGAGAGCTGTTCTAACAGATATGGATCTTGACCTGTGACTTTAAGCCTCCAGCAAAACAACAGAATCCACGGAACACGGAAATGTGAACTTTGTGTTTTTAAAGTCCATACACTTTCACTAGAATCATTTGGAATATTTCAGCCCTGGAATGACCAATTCCTACTGAACAAAAGGATCTTTAGAGCTGTTTGGTTTCATTCACACATGACTACACCAGAATTAATCCAGGTCTAAAACGTGACTAAACCAGGACTATATAAGGCATGCACAAGCAACAAGGACAAAGTCTGTTTTATTATATCAAACCTCTTTAATAATGAACTTTAAGGCACACACACGATTTAAGGCCCCTGTGCATCTTTTATCGTCTCTATGCAAAGACAGTGCAGGTTTTACTTTATCTAAATGTTATCAAAGCTCTGCTCAGTTTTAAAGTGCTGATATTCTGCCCTCTGCTGGCCAAAGTCACTCCGCTACAAAAACACCAACACAATTATGGAGTGGAAAGTAACTAATTAGGGAAAAAAAAAAAAAAAAATCACAGAGTACAGCACCAGTCCCAATCCACGGCTGTCTCCTCTCAGTCTCAATTTAATTCAGCTTTTAACCGTTTATATAATTAATGCTTTTGTACAAGACTGATCTAAAATGTACCTGTCCAGCCAGAACCACACGCTTTGATAAAACTTTACGAAGACGAGCTGGAACCGTATCTGTCTTCCTGATTTCAGAGGGCCTGAGTAACAGGAGGATTAACCAAAAAGCGACACAAGCTCCGTTTGGGTAAAAACAAACATGGCGGTGGGATTAAATTAAAAAAAAGGGGAAAAACAACACCAAGGACTGAGAAACTGTCTGGATTTCGGCTAAATCAACACTCAAAGCACCAAACTCTTATTTATCTGAGGTAAAACAACGTACATATTTTGTTCTGAATGATATGGGAATTTTCAAGAGGAGATGTCTTCCGCATTTGAGAATCATGTGATACAAATTAGGGGCTGTGGTTGGACCATCCCAAGTGGATTTGGACAGAATGTTGAAGGGACTGGCTAGTCAGGCAAATCTAAATTGTGGAAAAGTAACTAATAACTAACTAGTAGTCATACGTATCAGTACTCGGAGTTGTACTTGTACTTGTACCTGTACAAGTACGTGCCTAGCCATCAGACTGTACTTTTACTTTACTAGTACAAATTTTCAGTACCCTACTCTTTTCACCATTTACCATGTCTTATGTTTTACTACAATTAAAAAAAATATCCTTTCACACTCCTTTCATTCCATATTTTCCAATCATGTGACTTGATGACATCATTCCTCCGGCGCTCTGAGTAGGAAGTGAGATCGCAGCACTGACATTATGGGTTTCCGTGGCGACCCTCCCAAACAGTACGCCTCGTCCACGTTCACGCCGAAGGTCCGGAGCGATTGGAGAGCTCTGCTGCAGCTGTTTATGTCTCTGTGAGAGGAGAGCAGGACCAGAGAAAGAGGACTGTCCACTGCTCCAAACTTCTGACGGATTTTACCGAGATGAGACCAAAACACCTGCACAGAAAGATAAAGAGATTATGGTTTAAAAGAAGCACAAAGCTATAGCAGACAGTATAAAACTAGGATTAAAACTAGATACTCATATGAGATCAATGTTGTTTTTTAATGGCTGATGTCGATTGTTTAGAATCCAGAGAAACCCACGGTCAACATTTTTGGGCCGATATGTAGGGCAGATTTTTGTTAATTTTCCCCAAATTATGTAATTTAATTTTGGACAAACGCTCCTACAGTCTACAGTTCCCTCAAACCTTCAGGAGAGCAGTATAGTCACATTTTGACCAGTTATGCATTTTAAGCATTTCAGCTTTGTGTGTACTCAAGTTGGCCAAAACAAAATATGGGCCTGTGTTGGAACTTTAAGGCCAATAGCCGATTAAAAAGAGAAATCATCTGAGCAGATATCAACAGTGAAAAATTAAATAAAATGGGCAATGCTTAATTGTTTTAGAATGCTCTTGATCAAAATCATAATATATGGATATAAATGTTTTTAAAATTGTTAGCGCGTACAGATCCTTTTACTTAGAATGGAGATGGAAAGGAGTCTTTGAGCTGTGGGTTGTGAGAAGACTTAGAAGATATGACTTTAAAATGACGTCACTGTATTTCATCTATTAAAAATGTTTTAATAAAAACAGTACTAGTGAAATTAAGACAAACATCACAATAAACTACAAAATAGCTGTGCAACATGAATTTATAAAGTATACATCAATTCTTTTCTGGAGAATAATAAAATTTGGTAACCCTACGAAAGACAAACATGTGTACTAAACCAGGACTAAACCAGTACTAGAACAGGACCAAACTAGGTCTACATACAGACAGTGTTCCCAAACCAATGTGAATGCAGTGAACCCCAAACCTGCCCTCCTACTTTCAGCAGGCCTGGCTGTGTACCTGTGAGGCTTGGTGACGTCCTGTGTTCAGATCAGAGCTGAGATCCACGACGGCGTCTCCACAGAACATGACTCTGAGCTGCTCTGAGGGTCCACAGGCTGAGAGGGGGTCCAGGAGAGTGGACAGGACTCCTGCAGACAAAACTAAATGTCAGGATTTCAAGGTCCTATATTACTCGAAATTGACTGTTATAATGTTGTTACCTCATCAAAAACAGACCTGGAGTCATTTTATTTCATTCACACATGTTTGAGTAACTCTTTATTATTAATGGCAAAAGGAGAAATTTAATTTGTCAACTGGACAGAGTTTATTTGGTCGAATACGTTTCGCAGCTCATCCAAGCTGCTTCTTCAGTTCTGGTCAGATGCTGGTGGACACTGCTTATATCTGCTTGAAGGGAGGAGCTTAATTGCAATGAAAATTACTCTGAGACAACACATATTTGTTTACAGTTTCTGTTAGTTAGGTGTGTCTATTCAATATGGAGTGGGAGTGGGGGAGTAGTTAGCATATCCATTCAGGGCCATGATGGGTGTTTTCACACCTCTGGACATGTCCTGGCTAGTCCCATTGTTTTCTCTGTTTGTTTTGATTTAGGTTTGAGGATAGAGTTATAGATGGGAGACAAATGATGTCTGAGACCTCCATTTCTGTTCAAGGAAGGATTCTCTTTCTTGACAAAAATAGCTTCTTTAACTCCCCTCTCAAACCAGTTCTTTTCTCTGACCAGGATCTGGACCTCACTGTCCTCAAAGGAGTGGCCTGTGGCTTTTAGGTGGAGATGTACGGCAGATTGCGGCCCATTCTGATTTTCCCATCTGTGTTGATACAATCGTTTGAAAAGTGGCTGTTTTGTTTCTCCTACAACTACTAACTACACCCCCACTCCCACTCCATATTGAATAGACTCACCTGACCAACAGAAACTGTAAACAACTCCATATTGAATCACCTGACCAACTGAAACTGTATTTAAATATGTGTTGTCTCAGAGTAATTTTCATTGTAATTAGCTCCTCCCTTCAGGCAGATATAAAGCAGTGTCCACCAGCATCTGACCAGAACTGAGGAAGCAGCTTGGATGAGCTGCGAAACGTATTCGACCAAATAAACTCTGTCCAGTTGACAAATTAAATTTCTCCTTTTGCCATGGATTCTACCTGGACGACTGAGGGATTCTACACACCTTTATTATTAAGTCAAGTTAACAGTTACCTTTTACCTTTAGTGACTGTGTATAAAAACACAGTGGAGCATGTTCTGTATTACCACATGGCATCACAAGGTGAAACAGTGTTTTCTAAACAAAATGTTTATTTTGTCTTCATTTTGTCTTTGAGTGTTTTCCATTTGAGAGAACAAATCTTAAAAATATACAGGGGTTTGTGTGTTTGTTTTACTGATGATTTCTGTTTTAGTTTTAATAGAATGATGTTGCAATGGTAAAAGCAGCATAAACTACATAGAACATGATCTTCTGTTTATAATAATAATAATAATAATAATAATAATAATAATAATAATAATAATAATAATAATAATAATGCACTAATAAAGACAATAATCACATTTGTACAAACCAACATGAGTCTCCACTTCAACAAAGAATGGTTTAGACCAGGACAATATTGTACAGTGAGATATGTATATTGTTAAATTCATGTCTGACCTTTGTTTGCTGCTTGTGTGGCCTCATTCGGGTCTGTCGTCAGAAAAAGATGGACTTTATTTTCCAGTAAACTGTCTGTGATGTTGTCCTCACCAGAAAAACTGAAACGGTGGATCTGCAGACCTG
This sequence comes from Taenioides sp. WSHXM2023, assembly GCA_029959045.1. Classification (NCBI taxonomy): domain Eukaryota; kingdom Metazoa; phylum Chordata; class Actinopteri; order Gobiiformes; family Gobiidae; genus Taenioides; species Taenioides sp. WSHXM2023. The sequence goes on from CM057092.1 coordinate 4,472,583, forward strand.
AACGAGAAAAGAGGAAAGACAGTCTCAGTCTGCCCCAGGGCAGCTGTGGCTACTATAGTAGCTTGCCACCACATGAATAATGCCTAGAGTGTAGCACTTTGAAAAGCTTCAACACACCTGTAAAGTGCATTACAAGTGGAAGGCATTATTATTATTATTATTATTATTATTATTATTATTATTATTATTATTATTATTATTATTATTTAAACTGAATCAAAATTGCAGCTTTTCAGTTTGTGTAATGTAACAGAGATCACTCTTGTGGAGTGTTTGTTATACACTCATTTGTGTGCAGCTGAGCTCCCTGTGTGACAGTGAGGTGTTGCAGATACCATGGGCTCTGGTCCTGGTCTGGACCTGGTCTCTCTGGACTCTGTTTGTGCAGATCAGAACCACCTCAAAGTGAAGAGACTCAGAGCCAGACGAGTCCAACTGCAACAGGCGCTCATTCACTCTCTGCACCGCCTACAGGTCAGAAGGGAAACTGTAAATATTAATATGAGGAAAAAAGTTTAACAGTCTAATACTTGAATTTCCATTATGCGCTTCACTGAAAAAATAAATACAATATGTCCAACACTAAAGATGGTCATGAAATATTGTGAATGCTGTTTTGAAGATATGTTCAATTCTAATAGCAATTAGAAAAAATAAATACACGAACAGTTAAGGAAAATGTGTTGTTCTAACTTCCAAATATGGGTATGAATCGATATTTCTGCATTTTTGTGAGTAATTCCAAACTAATATACATACTTTAACACAGTGCTGTTTGATTATTAACACTGTTTGAATATGGCTGTATCAAGATACAAGACACCATCTAAATGAAACAAATCTGAACTAGTCAAGTTCTACTACTAAAATCAAATCTTTTTAGTGTCCTGCCTGACCCAGTGTTGACCTTTAACCTCTAACCTGTAGAAGAGGGAAGGCGACTCCGGGTTCTTCAGCCTCTTCTTCTTCTGGTCCAAACACAGCGCTGTGAGAGACCGCGATCACCAGAGCATTTTCAGCACTGACCTGAAGAAAACAAGAAATCGGAAAATAGACCAGGACATCTTCATAAGCCTATGTGCTGTCCATTAATAGTGAGAAGGTTAGTGCGTTTTTATTTCACATAACCAGCTATCACTGACTGACAAAAAAAAACAAACATTGCAAATACTACTCCCAGGCCATATGTATTTAGTTATTTGGGCAACTCAGTCAAATATATATTATTAATAGATAATCAAGGTTGCCTAGTCTCTTAATATATTATATTAAATTCACACATTTTAAAATTCACCCATGTATTAAATAAAGCAGTTACTAATCTTACTTACTTACTAATCTCCCATGTGAATAAATGCCAGTTTATGTCTTTAATAGACAAATTCTGAAACATTTTTCAATAATATTTGCTTTATTGTATGTTATGGAATATACCAATTGTTATATACAGACTTAAAATACAGTACTTTTTTTAGATTCCAATATGTGGTGGCAGTGGGACAACACAAATACATTGCTGAATAAATAAGATAATAGTACAAGTCACAGTTTACATAGCATTAGCAGTAGCAGTAGTAGTAGTAGTAGTAGCAGCAGCAGCAGCAATTGTAGTAGTTTTAGCCTTTGCAGTACAACTGACCCAGTCTTTGGTATTTGTCAGCCAAATATAGGTTTCCATGTCAAAGTGACTTCCTTTTCTTGGACTGGTGGCTCAAGTGGAAATGTAAAAATAGACTTCATGTGTGTCTTTGAGAAAGTGTGTTTACAAACCATGTTCCTGCAAAACTCATACTAGGCCACATACAGTTTCCAAATGTGTTATTATATAATCATATGTATTCTTTAGTTCAGATAGATTAATAGGTCCATAATTAAAAAATAAGAACAAGATAAAAAAAAAATAATAGTAGTACAAGATAACATGATTTATCTGTTAAGTTCATGCATCTGTCAAGTGACTCAAAAGGGAGGTTGTCATTTTAAGGTTGAATTAATTCAACCTTCAATTTACACAGCACTGCTGTTGTGTTATTGAGCAAAACACTTCAAACACTTTGCCAGTTGGTGATGTTAAAGTCTGATGCTAGTTTGATTTGCTGGTGGTCAAAGAGGCTACTGAATAAAGAATCTGCACGGCATGGTAATAAAATAGTAAATAAAAGTGTAAATTCTTTTAAATAATCAAATTTATTTTAAAAACGTTGACAAAACTTTTTATATCTCCCTCTGTGGTATTAAAGTATTAGTCAAATGCAATGATCATTTAAAAAATAGGTCTAGTTGTTGTTGTTTTTTTTTAGCAATTAATGATTTGAAATGATATGCTCCACAAGAGTTACCTGTCATTTACCTGTTTGACGTCTGTATTGTCAACAGTTTCGACCATTTCCACTTCCGCGTTCACTTTTTGCAGCTTTAAACCGGTTAATAGTTCGCTAACGTGCAATTTTTATCGCAATCGCCACACCTGAACGTAAAACAAAACCAAACGTGAAGCATAAACTGATTTCCTGCTCGCTTCCTTTAAGAACGTCAAGAGCGTGCTGACGTCACTTCCTTGTTTACCACGCCCACGGCTAAACCTTGTCCACGATACGAGCGACTAATTCGCTCTGTTTAAGCTTAAAATACTGGAATCAAACCCTCAAATAAAGCGACAGGAGACACATATTAGTCTGGTAAAGTTCTGGCAAGACATCGTTGCAGTTTGACCCGTTTTGGTGATGATATTGCCCTAAAACGTGGAGGAAAAGTTGGATCCTGTGCCTTCGGATCGCGGTGAACGAGCTCCTTCAGGTGTTAAGCTTTGTCCTTCACTTGTAGATTTATTTTTGTATTCAGCTAAATATAAATAGTAAATAATAGACATTTAAACGTATTCGAATTATGGTTTATTTGAGTGAAATATTTTTCAGCAATGATCTAGTTTTATGCAATTATTAAGTTGGTAAACACTGAACTTATCTTGTAATACGGGGGGAAATAGACTATTACTTTTTCTTTTAGACTTTATAGTATCAATTTATAACTTTTTATAAAAATATATAAATACATATATTTTTATTTAATATTGTTCATTGCACAAATAGGCTATTGAGTTTGTTACACAAATTTAAAATGAAAATAGTAGACAATTGTGAAGTAGTAGATGAACTAACTGTAAATAAAATTAATCCATTGCAAAGGGTTTAAGCAAACAAAAGTATATTTCATAATGGTGGCGAACAAGTAACTTCTAGTAATTGTAGTGGTAGTGGTAGTCACAGTCAAAACTTACTATTGTCCCTTTTATTTAAGTTATAGTAAGATTAAAACCAGTTTGTTCAGTGACTACTGTTCAGACAAAACACACCTATCTGTGACAAAAGACCTTGATCTCAAAACATGTCAGTCAACAAAGCAAAAAAACATACGTGTTAAGAGTGCACTGGAGAGTGAACCTGTTTGTTTAAAGGGTGTAATCCAGGTGGAACATTAACAGGCATACAGTGTTGTTTCACTGTCCATCATATGATGCACTTAACAGACTTGTCTCCTGCCTCTCAGTTTGGAGGTTATTGGTTAGAGGTGGAACTGACATTGAAGAATGTATGATTTTTGCAATGGTTGTTTTAGAGTTATGAAATGATGAATACTGTAAGTTGTCTATAAATAAAACTAGGGATTGGACAAGATCTCATACCACAAGATCCTGCAAGACAAAACTGCCACAAGAATATGCACACATGAGAAAAATGATCATGTGATCCCCCCCCCCCCCCATGTTTTTACGTTTGCATTGGATAAAAAATTGTGTTAAGCACTGGCGAGATACATATTTTGAAGCTGTTGTTCCAAAAAGTTCAAAATAGTGAGGCTAAAACTGGAGATTGATTGCACAACTTATTTACTATAATTAATGTCTCATAGATCCAATCTCGTATCTTGTCTCGACTTGTGAAAATAGTATCTCATCCCACCCCTAAATAAAACTATTAAAAATGACATCATCACAAAGGGACAGAAACGTTTTAAAATATTGTTATTGAGATAATAAGAGTGGTTAACTTGTCTCCTGCCTCTCAGCAAGAAGGTTGTGGGTTAGAATCTAAACTGTAAAAAGACTAATGTACATATTTACATCTTGTTTTATCTCTCTTCTTAGCAGCAGTGCACCATGTGGCCTTTGTTGTTAAGATAGAGTCGCCGTGGGAACAGCTACAGAATGTTGAGGCGTCTGGATCGGATTCGTTTCAGGGGGACGAGGAGAGAGGAGTTTGTGGATTTCACCGATTCTCCGAATACTTCCGACAATGAGGGTACAGAGGATGTCCCCATAAAAGCACAATGCGCCGCCAGAGAGACAGAGGAGCTACGGGATGGAGACGCAGAGGTGGACTTACTCACTGAAGCCCAGGTATATAGACTGTCCTTCCTCTGTACCATATACTTACTGTCCTCCTCACTGTCCTCATCTGTATCATATACTCACTGTCCTCCTCTGTACCATATACTCACTGTCCTCCTCTGTACCATATACTCACTGTCCTCCTCTGTACCATATACTCACGGTCCCTCCTCTGTACTTTTAGGCTGGTCCTGGGTTCGCCGCAGCTCTTCATGATGACAGAACAGACCTGACGGAGGTGAAAGGGCTTCTGGAGATCGCTCTATTAGAAAAGCACTTCCTCCGTGAGTGAAACAAAAAAAAAAACATAAAATATTAATGTTTCAGACATTTTTACACCTGACCATTTTATTGACGCATGATAAGGTCTAGGTAGTTGTGAAATAAAGTTTTTCTAAATCAAGAAAAACATTTTATATTTGAATTGGTAATGTTCATAATTCAGAATAATTGTAGGAGCCAAGATTCATATCGTGATTAAATGGTGTTATAGAGTAAAAGATTTATACTTTAGAAGCTACCATCTAGCTAGCATATTATTTTAATCTCATCTAACATTATCTCTGGTTGTGTCATTTTCAGAGGAGGAGCTGAGGAAACTCAAAGAGGAGACAAACATCGACATTTTGAAACAGGATTTGGAGCGAGAACGACTCAAACGCATTGAAATGGAACAAAAAGTCAACGAGGCGCTCAAGAACAAGTACGGTTAAAACTGGACCGGAATAATGTTTTTTGTTATGTTTAGTGATATGGTTTAGTTTAGACATAGAGGATTTGCCTTTTGTTTGACTGCAGTTGTTTTTCGCCTCATTTAAACTGCTTCAATCCAGTTCATGCGTCCTCTGCTGGCAACATTGCCATTTTGTATGGATAAAAAAAAAATCTTTCTAATCTGGTCAGAAGGTGTAATTTATATAAACAGTATTTTTTTAAATAATTCTTCTTTTGCAGATAGCTAATTCAATTTTGTCTGTTTGTTTTCAGAGGACCAGAGGACTCTCCATCTCACTCTCAGAAAGTTCCTCCTGTCACACCTATGCCTGGGGTCCCAGGTAAAAAAAACTTAAGAAACTTAAGGTCTATATAACTCTCTCTATCCAAGTGTTGAATTATTTTATTCAAAACGCATACTATCATTATCATCATTTGTTAGGAATTTGCTCCATAAACTTGTCTTATTAATCTTTAATGGCTTAAAGTTCAAAGTTTTGAACTGACAACAATTGCATCTTGGGGTTGAACAATAACACCTCTTTCTGAAACGGTTGTGAAAAACATATTTTACTTATATTTATTTATACTATTATTTATATTTTTGTTTCATGTGAATTTTTGTTTCATATTTTAGTTTCATGTGGATAGGCCCATTAATTACAATGATATGAACCATAAATACCTGACAGTTACACAGCAAATTCCACCATAGAATTCTGACCTGTCTCCAGCTCCATGTAAACTATAGGGATTCTTCAGTGTTGTAATATGACATGAACCCAACCTATTTGAGAAAAAACAGAACGCTTTTAAAAAATTTTGTCCTTTCAGAAAAGCACAAAGAGTCGCTCTATGACCGTTTCATGAAATGGGTTTACGACCGTTTTGGAGTTTATATCGAGGACTTCAGGTTTCAGCCTGAAGAGGAGACAGTGGAGGCAGAGGAGCCACTCAGCGCCAAGAGGTACCAGATAAGACTGAACAATTTAGGTTTTAAAGCAACTGTATGAAGCCTGTGCTCTTGCTGTTTTAAAAATGGAACTATAATCACACCAAAGTTTTTTTCATTCTCATGTGAAAGCTCAGAACCTCCAGAATTCACTCAGAGGCAATATGGGATATCATGTCCAATGCTTTTATAATGAACAATTCTAATGGTGATTTATTCTTGTGAGTAAAAGCTGTATATTTGAACTGTCTCGCATCTGGAGACACGGAATGGTCAAGTTTATGAAATTTAAAATCTTTCTTAGTAAAGAAAAAGTGTGCATTAAATAAAACCAAACCAAAAAAAACATACATTTCCATTTCCCAAATACACTGTATAATAATCTTAGTTTTTCTTCTGACAGGCTGACTGAAAATATGAGACGCCTCAGTGAGTACACAGTTTATCTAATTCACTATTATTAAGGTGTATGTAATATTACGATTTGTTTTTTCAGAGCGAGGATTCAGACCTGTGTCCAACTTCAAGAGAAATGTCACAGCTCTCTCCAGCTGGTACTCTGTCTATACTTCAGCAATAGCTTTTCTGGTAAATAAACAATTAATATATGAATTTAAAATGGATTTAAACACATTTTCAGGAGCCTGTGATCAATACGAGCGTTCATGGTCCTGTTTAGGTGTTTGATTTACAACATAAAGGTGAGAGTGACTAACTGAAAAAGTGCTGGCTTAATGCTAGTATAAAACTCAGATTAAGTCTAATTTGAGTAACAGAACTTCAAGTATTAATATTGAACAGAGGAGGGACGTTGAATATATGGGTAGAAGGATGCAGGAGGCCTAGAAAGAAGATCAGACATTACGGATCATTTATAACTTTACTCCTTATTTGCTTGTCTCGTTCAGATTTACATGTACGCAGCGTGGTACGGCTGGACCATACCCATGTTCCTGTTCCTGGCAATAGTTCGTCTCTCTTTAAATTACCTCATTGCCAGGTGAGTCCAAGCCCCTCCCCCCTCTCTGTCCATCACACTTCTGACACACTTGAATGGCTAAAATATTTGAAGTACCAGGATTTCAATCACAAATGACAAACGATTCTGTTATGTTTTATCTTATTTTGCATACCATAGACTGTACATATAAATGGACATAGCTAACCCGCTAGCCGCCATGTTCTGAATAGGAAGTGAGCATAGGTGCGCTTCCAGCTCCATCAACTCTGGCTCCAGTTGACTTTGTATTGAAAAAAATGTCTCTTCTCTCTCTGTAACTGCTGCTGTCAGGCTCTTCATTTTGGTCTTAAAATGTTTGTATTAACCCGCTCTACATGATGCTGGTGTTTTATTTAGCTATTTTGTCTGTAAAACAATTCCTGTTACACACTACTGAAAAGGTGGAACAGAGCATTTGAGGTTTGGAGATGTAGACTGACTAATAATAAAGGATTACTGATGAAAAAATGATGAGGTAACAACATTTTAATATGTCTTAAAACTCACAAAAGTCATTTTAGGGTAATATAAGACCTTTAGTACAAAAAGGCCTAAGAAGAAAACGGAGTCTTTATTTTTATAATAACTAATAATGAGCTTGTTTCAGGTTCACTTCATTCATTTAGTTATGACAGTATTTTTCCATCATAAATGTTTTACTGATGCTGATGTGAAATAAAAAATTCTTAATCTTATGTTTATAATTTTGTTCCAGAGGTTGGAGGATCCAGTGGACCATTGTTCCTGAAATCTCTGAACCAGTGGTGAGAATTAAACTCCAGTTACAGTTTAATTTCATATCAAATAATTAATTTCATATCAAAATAATTCATATTGTTTCTTTTTTTTTTTTCTCAGGAGCCGCCCAAAGAGGATCTTACGGTTTCTGAGAAGTTCCAGTTGGTCCTGGATGTTGCTCAGAGGGCTCAGGTTTGATCTAATTATTTATTCCAGTTTTACAAGTTTGCTTTTGTTTAATGTTTGACAGTGTTTAATAACCATAAATTAAAGAGGGAGTATATTACTTCTATTAACTGCTAACTCATAACATATTTAGCTCACCATGTTACCTTTTATTGATTTGAACATGCTATAATCGCACAAAACATCATATTAACATGTCTGTTTCTGACTCTAGAAAAATTACAGCTGGTTAGGTCTTTAGAAGGAGGAACACAACTATAGCATGGTTAAGGTCAGGTATAAGACACTACTTTTTGACCCTCTTTGATACCCGTAAAATGTTATTAGTTCAATGTTTTAAACTGACAAAAATACCAAATTGCATCTTCAAAAATACAAACAATATAATTAAGTCAACTGATTTTGAAAGGATATTAATAAGACCTAACCAGCTATAATTTTTCTAGAGTCAAAAACAGACATGTTAATATGATGTTTTGGGTGATTATAGCATTTTCAAATAAAAGGTAACATGGTGAGCTAAATATGTTATGAGTTAGCAGTTAATAGAAGTAATATACTCCCTCTTTAATTTATGGTTATTAAACATTTACAATTAACAAAAGGAAAAAAATCTGCTGCTGACTAGTGTGATGTGCAGCGATCCAGCTACACGGCGCTTTTTTATGATGACGTTTTTTCTAAAGCAGACGTCAGCGCACTTGCTTCTTTTATTAAGTCATTTTTAGATCCATATACTGTGATTTGATATGTGCAAATGATAATGTGACATAATGAGGTGTCATAGCTAACTATATAGCAATTTACATAACAATTTGTCTTTTTTGCAGAATATATTTGGGAAAATGGCTAACATCCTGGAGAAAATTAAGAAGTGAGTTCCAGTTCTCTATATATCATATAAAGTTCTCCATCTCCATGAGGTAAAACGCCTGTATTTGGATAATGAAATGAATTCAATATAAAATGGTTTAATGTCATACTGTGGAACAATCCAAACAAAGCAAAAACATCTCCATAGAGACTAGGCTGGTGGTGTATCCTTCACGAGAAAACTTCAATAGTGTACTACAGCAAAAATACATAGTTCACCTTTCATTTACTGAAGTATTGGTTGTCACAGGCGTATTCTATATTACAAAATACAAAAGAGACATTTTAACGCTGTCACTTTCCTTGTGTTTAGTTTGTTCATGTGGGTCAGACCTGAGCTGACGCAGAAGCTGTATGTCGGTCTGTGGGTGGCCTTCCTTGCCTCCTGTTTCCTCCCATTCAAACTCCTGGGCTTCATCATCGGTCAGTCATTTTACACTCTACAAAGATACACTTAAAGGACCCACATCACACTATTTTCTGATCTACAGTATGTTGTAGTTGTTTCCTCATCTCAAACAGACCTGGAGTGAGCCTGTGCAATACGTCTTTCAGGGGAAGCTCCTGACATTTTCATTCTTATCTTATCCTGTTATTTAAGAAAGTGTAAACTGTCTTCAATTACATTTGTATAGATATGTCATCTAATTTTAATAGTTTAAATTAGAATGAATGAATTTTTACAGTAAGAACTGTGTAATTGCACCAATAATTGCTTTGCAAGTAAGAAAGTCAGGAGTAAACTTGTGTCATAATAATCCTCAATTTCACGATTTTGTAATTTTACTAAATCTTGATGATTAAAAACAACAATTGATCAAATGAATTAGATTTGCCCTAACCTGGAGTTGTTTTGTTCCATTCACACGTTTACATTGTGTGTATGCATTTCTCAGATATTTTTGTAGTGTAGGGCTGAGGCCATTTTTCTGACAAGCCGTTTGATTTGCAGTTTATGTTTGTTCAAAGTTCACATTTTAAAGACATCCAGGAGCATTTGAAAGGAGACACAAATCTTAACTGCTAAAATAATACAAGAATCCCATGCATTTCAGTTTATAAAGGTCTAAACTACAGGACTGGCAGGATAATCTGTTGTTTGCAAAGGAAATTTAGTTGGCTAAATAAATGCAGTCCTTGAATTTAGCGAATTGCGACTGTTCAAATTGAAATTTCGATTTCATTTCAGTATTTTGCAGCCTTATTGTAAACATACATTACATATTGTAACTACAGTTACCATTTTAAAGCCCGCCTCTCTTCTTTCTCTCCTCCTCCTCCTCCTCCTCCTCTCTTCTCTTCTCTTCTCTTGTCCCTCCCTCTCCTCCATTCCTCTTCTCCTCCTCTCCCTCTCCTCTCCTCTTCCTCAGGTATGTACGCAGGGATAAAGTTCTTTGTGATTGACTTCTTCTTGAAGCGCAGCCTCAAACTCAGACGCAGGTTTGACACTCCGTATGTGATCTGGACCAGCCTGCCCACAGACCTGCAGCTGAAGGAGAGGAGCAGCAGCACCATCAGCAGGCGGGTCAGTCCTCTACAATCACTCCTTTCCTACAGACCGCCTTATTCTAAAATATAATCTACAGTACATACTGCCTGTGTTTTTATGTTTGTTTGTTTTTTCATCGTGGATGGAGGGGGGCCTCCTCCTGTCTGTTTCCATGGAAACTGTGTTCCTTTTGTTATAATATTCCACAGTATGGCATTAAACTTATCTATCTCCAAGGAGAATGTTCCAAAATATGGCTTTACGTTTCTGTTTCCATGGAACCATGCAGGTGAAGTGCCACCTCCAGAAGGCTTCATACTCATGTTTTTTGAAAATGTTTTAAAATGCAGATTGTTTATTTGTTCATTTACTTTATTGTTTATTCATTCATTACTGATTCATTTTCTTCTTTTAACCACGGTTTGCTTGAATGCTGCTGTCTCTCTCTCTCAGCTCTCTGAGTGTGAACAGGTAGGACTTTATCTTCAGTGTCCAAACTGTAGAGATGTTTGTGTTCAACCTCCATTCAGTTAATTCTACCCCTTAGACAAATAACCAGCCCTTATGGTGTGACTACATAGTTGTGCTACTGTAATTTTTTTTTAAATATCAAGGACGTTACATAATCCCATACTGAAAAGAGCCATATCTACCATAGAGAAAAATGATAAAAAATAGTTTGGACTGGGTTAAATTTATTTACCAATAGGACCAGTTAAAGCAGATCTATTCTACAAATTATGCATTGAATTTTAGAGCTTTTAACCATGTTCTGGTAGTTTCCCCTCACCATTTACTCACCCGTTGTATTTGGAGTGATTTGTGAATGTTGGAGTAATCTTTAATCACTTCATTTTAAGACGCCATATTGCCGATCAACTCCAGTTTTTAACCGCAGTTTTTATTACCTTCTTCAAACTGAATTTTAAATAATGAATACAATGAAACCAGTTCAAAACTGTACAGCAACATAAGTTTAGCACTTATGGTTAAATTATCTTGAAATAATGAGTAAACATCATGAAACAAGTCGAATAATTTAATATTTTATCAAAGAAATAAAACCAAACTAGGCAAAATTACGCACAAAATTCTCAGTGTAGGTTATTTTGAGTTCTTAGTTATTTATTTTTTACAGTGCAGTAGCAGGAATCACACCAACAACCCTCTGGTCGGTGGGCAGACACGCTGAGCTGCTGTGGCTGATGTAGGGTCACCTGTCTTGTTTTTGCCCAGGTCGCACACACTTCTGGTCGGGGCAATAACAGCGCACCTGCCCCTGTGGGTCTGAACAGAGATGAGGAGACTGGAAGAACCTACAGCACCAAGAGAGGCCCTTTCCACGAAGTATTCCACCTGCCCGAGTCAGAGCGCCCCTTGACAGGTGAGGAGAGGAACTGCACTCTGGTGAGACTCTGCCAACTGAGCTGCATCGCTGAGATCTTGAATCTTCTCTAAAAAGTTAAGATTGATTTTTTTTTTTTTTTTTTTCCAATATTAATCTTGTTGATCAAAACTAAATGTCAAGTAGAGCCCATTTAATGCAACGAAAAGAGAATAAAATAATAAAAAAAAGACAGGCTATCTCGGCTGCAACAAGATTATATTTAAGGTTTTATTAGTAACCTTGACTAGTTTTCCCTACTAGTTCCTGCATGGACATGGTTAGCAGATATGACCTACACATTTACATTTTTTTATAAATAAAAAATGTAAATGTAAATTAAAAAAACACCTTTATTTGGACAAATTAATGTTTAAACTGTCAGAAAATGGTGTTCCTTGTGCGTAAATTTTCCTGAATTTTGGGAGAACTTTTCAGTGTTGGTTGACATAGGTACTGGAATGAGTTAGTGCTACTTCCTGTATTTTTCATGTTTTATTTTTCCATTTTTCTTCACAAACTTGACTGATGGAAAACTACAATAAACATTTACCACAGGTATTATCCCAAAATCATGTAATAATTAGAAAAACATGAAAATTTTAATCTAGTAATCTAATGAAAAAGTAATGTAATCTGTGGTTTTGAAATCACTTTTCAGTTGAGACCTACTCTGATGGATAAATTGTCCCCAGACCCTTAATCGTTCATTTGGTTCTCGTTTTCATTTCTCTGTGCAGCGTGTGAGACTGGCTGGCGCTGCTGCCTCATCAACAGAGACAAGAAAACGCCCACAGACTACATCCGCAACGGAGTCCTCTTCATCACAGAGAAGTGAGTCACTTTACACAGTCATTAATGATAATGTCCTAGAGTCAGCTTTTGTTTTTATCACTCTAACTATCTAAAAGTAATGTTCTTAGTTTAGTTTTATTTGAAGGGACAATGAAGAGACATTAAAGGACCCATATACGCTGTTTTCTGATCTATGTTATCTTTCCTCATCACAAACCCTGCATATTTAGGCTTTAGGAGTATTTCTCTCTGACAAAACAGTGTTCCACTTTGTGATGTCATGTTGTGATGACATCCACTGCGTTTTTAAACTCCACACACCTTCACTAGAATCATTTGGATGATTTTCAGATCAGGAATTGCCAATCTCTACTGAACTAAAGGTATCTGTTAACTTGGAAACTACCACTTCATGACATCACAAGGTGGAACAGAGCATTTTGAGCTTAGGAGATGTAAACAGACTAATAATAAAGGATTGTGTAAATGTGTGTGAATGACACAAAACACAACTCCATGTCTGTTTTTGAGGAGGTAACAACATTATAGCGGCTTAAAGCTCACAAGAGTCAGTTCTGTGTAATATAGGGCCTTTAACTTATTTCATTTTTTAATGTTTATTTTTAGTCCAGAATTTGTGCCTGTAAAATAAAATGCAAGTTAAAGTGCCGAAATATCATGGAAGATTTCACTCTAAGTTTATTTCAATTTCATCAACTATTCTTGGAAAGTTTTTTTGTTTTTTTTTTCCCATATCTTCAAAGCAATAATTTACATATCTTATTGTCAGTACATAACATGCTTCCTCTGTGTTGTAGTTACCTGTGTTTTGAGGTTTCTACTTCTCGATCGGGACCCTCCAAAAGGAACAAAGTGATCAGGTTGAATGACATTACTGAGGTCCTGAAGGTAGACGGGGTAGGTTCTATTTTTATTTTTATTTTGATATTTCTGTTTGTTAAATTGTTGTTTTGATTTAGTTCGTGTTTCCTCATTTTTTCAGTATAAAGTGTTGTCAGTTCTTCCTGGTTCTGGGATGGGCATCTCAATAGCTACACCAACCACACAGAAGGTAAGATATTGATTCTGTAGAGGACAAGTTTAGTTTCTACTTTTATATTTAAACAATTATTATTATAAGGGGCCCATATTATGCTGTGTTCTGATCTGTTCTAATGTTGTTTCCTCATTGATTGTGCTTTGATGGCGCTCAGAAGGGGTAGTGACTTAGTGCGGAGAGGAAGGGAACACTTAGAGAGTTGGTACGTTGTGTTCGGAGAATATAGCATTTTCAAAACAATAAAAGGTAACATGGGGTTAGCAGTTAATGTCCCATAGAAGTGAAATACCTAAAAAAAATCAAGGGTTTGAAATGTATGGATTTAAAACATGAATGTAATGAAACAAATGTATTTGTTTTCTTGTGTTTAGCCGCTGGTTTTTGGAGGAATGATGCAGAGAGACGAGGCCTACGACGCCATCTTGTTTCAGCGAGCGAAGGTTACCATGACGACGGACCCAGAGGAGGAGACTAATTGAGTTTTTTAGTGTTTATTTATGTATTATGGGGTGGTTGAGGGAACAAGTGATCAAGCTTTGAACAATCATGATTAAAAGACATTATCCAAAACAGCTACAACTGCCTTAAAACATGACTGTACGTTGGCAAACATTTACAAAACTGCAAAAGTATTTGTTTTTAAAAGTTACCACGGTTTTAAATTCATTTTAGACACCACACTATTGGTACAGAACATTTTTAACTTCAAATTTATTTATGGAATTGAAGGTTATAGAAAATTAGTCCTGATGACAGTACATAGAAATTGGTTCAAATAGTCCTTGCGCCCTCTACTGGCAACATTTAGATGTGTGAAGCCTTCTGATCTATGTTCTAATGTAGTTTTCTCATCACAAACAGACCTGGAGTTGTGTTTTGTTTCATTCACACATGTTTAACACACAAACCCTGCAGATTTAGGCTGAGTTCTTCTCTCAGACTGAAAACACTGTCCCACCTTGTGATGTCATGTGGTAATACAGGAAGTGCCCCACTGTGTTTTTTATTTCCACACCCCTTCACTAGAATCAGTTGGATCATTTCAGCCTTGGAACTGGCAATCTCTACTGAGCAAAAGGTAAAAGGAGCTGTTCACTTGAAAACTACCGCTTCATGACATCACAAGGTGGAACAGAGCATTTTGAGGTTTGGAGATGTAGACAGGCTAATAATAAAGAGTTACTCAAACATGTGTGAATGAAACAAAACACAACTCCAGGTCTGTTTTTGAGGAGGGAACAACGTTGTATCATGGCTTAAAGTTGTGTAATATAGGACTTTAAAACAGTAGCTGCTAATGTCAAAGTGAAAAATAGAAAAAGTTCATTTTGAAGTACTCACCGAGGCAAGTTAACCTCACAAAATCTCTTGCACAGTACTGTAAGTTTTGTAGTAGAAGGGCAGTGGCATCAGAAGCATGTATCTACATTGCATTTACTCATGGGAATCATCTTGTTTTCAGTGTATCAGTCAGTAAATGTTAAATAATGTTGGCTTTTTATATAGGCCGACAAGTATACCCAAAAATATAATTATGTAACAGATCTTTTCTTTTCAACTATTCATAACCTTATAGAGTAAGTACACACGCTTTGTTTAGTTTCAGTTGTATGGTAACACGTTATAATACACTACACCAAATTAGCCTGAATAAAGTATGAAGAAACACTTAATTGATTTATTATGAAGGATTCTGGCTTAGAATTTAGGGTAAAGTAGTTACTAACACCTTGATTAAGTAAGCCTGCATCATTCTGTTCTATTCATGCTTTATTAAGGTTAATTACTGTGACTGTGTATTAAAAAGAATTAAGTATTAAAAAGAATTATGCAGCTAATTTCATTAACGGGCTAATACTACAGGCTAAAGGAGCTCAATAGTGGACAGGGACTTTCTCATGTTTCTGATGTAAAATTCTGGTACGTGAACCTCTGGTGATTGTGAGTGTTTGAGTTTCAGACAGATATGTTGATGTTTTTGTCTTCCTTTAGGTCAATCAGTATTTAGAACTATATATCCATGATGTGTGTAGAATCCCTCAGTCGTCCAGGTAGAATCCATGGCAAAAGGAGAAATTTAATTTGTCAACTGGACAGAGTTTATTTGGTCAAATACGTTACGCAGCTCATCCAAGCTGCTTCTTCAGTTCTGGTCAGATGCTGGTGGACACTGCTTTATATCTGCTTGAAGGGAGGAGCTAACTACAATGAAATTACTCTGAGACTACCACAACTATTTGTTTACAGTTTCTGTTAGTTAGGTGAGGCTATTGATAATGACCATTCAGGGCCATGATGGGTGTTTTCACACCTCTGGACCTGACCTGGCGGCCCTATTGTTTTCTCTGTTTGTTTTGATTTAGGTTTGAGGACAGAGTTATAAATGGGAGACAAATGATGTCTGAGACCTCCATTTCTGTTCAAGGAAGGATGCTCTTTCTTGATAAAAAATAGCCTCTTTAACTCCCCTCTCAAACCAGTTCTTTATCCATGGTTTAGTCCCATTTTAGACCATGTTTAGACCTGATATAGTCCGGGTTTAGATCTGGTGATACTTGGAAAGCCAAATATTACCTAAATATTTAGACAAAGTAGAGTTGTGTAATTAATCAATTTTTCAATGACCAAAACAACAGTTAATTTGATTTTTCAGTACAAAATGGCCAAAATATTATAATTTCTCATTTCTCTACTTTACTGTCTCAAAAAAATCGTGATTTTAATTAGCACCCAAGCAGTCTTATGACCAGTGTACGACAACTGTATTCAACAAGAAAACAGAACAAAATTGCATTTTATTTATTTATTTTTGTATATTTAACTAAAATGTGTTAATCTATTAGCAGATTCCCAAGTTTTCAAAACTCTATTTTATGGATGGGAAAACTGTTGATGGGAGATTTGTTTAGTCCTTGCCCACTGCTGTGCTCCATAGGGCTATAATAAATACTATGACTGGTGTAAGGGGTTCATATGCTAAATTATGGTGACTACTCAAGACCAGCAGCTCACTATCAAAGTGGATCCTTTTCTACACTGTAAACATGGGTATTGTCTCTGTGCTTTTGTCTGAGCATTTGGTTACACTTTTCAGATCAGAGGAAATGTGTTTTGCTGCTATTTCATGTATTTGTATTTAAAAGGACATTTATGTTATGAAAGTTTATTTGAACTGCATTTGACTGTCTGCTTTCGTCTTGTCTTTACAGTTTAATTTTTAATGTTATGGGTTTTAAGCACAGTTTTTACTTTTATTTATGTTAATGTAAATTTGTGATGGATTTTTTTATTAAAACATTTTAATTACCATGTATTTTGAGGTTGTTGATTTTTCATTCACGTTGGACATAATGGCCAAGTTTATGAAGTTGTATTTTGGTTCTCAAGACAATGGAACAAGTCTCACATGAGTCTCTCATTTGGGTTGCCAGGTTCAGTGCTGAAATCCAGTGTGTTTAAACCTAAAATGGTTTAAACGGTCACTACCTAAACCCCAGCACCTGCAGCCATCATGAGTCAGTGCTAGTGCAGCCTCTACAGCTCAGGGAGGGAATTCTAGAGGTTCTGAACTTTCACATGAGGCCTGTCCATATACAGAGACTGACACAAATGTGGATGTGTCCTCTATCTGCTGGGTATGGCTCTGGTGACAGGTTCAGTTGTGATTGCATTTCAATTTTTAATTTAGTGCAGGCAGTCCACATACAGTTCCTCTGAATAACTTTGTGATATTGAAGAGAGATACCATATGTAAAAAGTATATGTATCCGATTTTGTATTGTAGTAATAACATTCAAAAGCTTTATGAAAAAATACAACAGCTTTAACAAAACAGACTTTTAATGAACAGCGAACAGCAAAGTAAAGAACCAATCTGAAGAAGCAGCTTGGAATGAGCTGCAAAACGTACTCAACCAAAATCAACTTTTGTCCAGCTGACAAATTGAATTTCTCCTTTTGCCAAGCAGTAAAGAACATACACATAACAAGCAAGATGAAGTAGCCATCATGTTTTTGAACCTTGAACCTGAACCTTTCAAAACCAAGTTCCTATAAACTTGCTGTTTAAATCACACTGGGGGTGTTCTACATGTATCTCTGGTGGAATGTTCAGTAGTTACCATGGTGACAAAATGCACACATTAGCCAACACTGTCAAAAAAAAGACCAGATGGATTTAAACAACTAATTTCAGGAGCCTGTGATCAATATGTGTCATCAGGCCTGTTTGGGAGTTTGATTTTCAACAATAAGGTGACAGTGACTAACTGAAAAACTGTTGGCTAATGTTGACTGTAATCGTATGTATGAGAGACTGTGTGAGGCACAACATTTATAGTTATAGTTCCAATTAAACCAGTTATTTCTGGTCAAAAAACTAACTAACTAAATCTTGTATCTGCAGTGCTTACAGTTAGCGTTCAACCCCAGAGAACGTTGATGACATCAGCTGCAAAGTACCAATAAACATCTACAAATGCATGTGACTTCTATATTACTAACATTTGCCTAGAGCAGGGGTCGGCAACCCGCGGCTCCAGAGCCGCATGTGGCTCTTTCATCGTTCTGTCGTGGCTCCCTGTGACTTTGGAAAATAATGAGTATTTAATTACATTGTATTTTTATTTTAGTTTGTTCGTTTTTAAATGTGAATCTAAAATTGTAGATAATGGTAATCTTGTAACATTTAAATAAAACGTTTTTAATATTTTTGTCGCTCAAAACATGCGTCAAAGCCGCCGATGTGCGCCACCCGCACACACTGGCGGCCCGGACTTACCGGCACCTACATCAGCAGTATGATTTTCAGCCCAATGATGATAAATCCAAGAAAAGAAATGTTTCTGAAGAAAACAGAACAGATTCATTTGCTTTCACGGCTGATGAGACTGGTACACGCGGTACACGTGACAGTGGATAATTTAAGTTTGGATTTTTATTTCCTACGAGGAGGACTCAAATAATAATGTGTTTAATGCAGCTTTGCGAACATTTGTTTCCGTTATACAGAAGCGAAACTTAAAACCACATGGCTCATTTGCATAAACTAGAAGAGCTGAAAAAACAGCTGCTCCTTGTGCCGCTGATGCGGTCAGCTTCTGTTATTATTATGACCTCCATATGTGGTTCCGCACTAACCATCTTGTTCCAACGCCTTGATTCAGATTGTGATACAATCGAATTGCCGCACGCAAACCCGCGCAATGCAGTTTCCTTTCAGTTCCGGCAGATTTTTTTTCCTGCATTTTATTTTTTGCCCCTATCGATATTATTTTACTCAGTAACGAGGGCGGCTTTCAATGTGGCGAAGTAAAATACTTGGCTTAAAATGTACTCGAGTAAAAGTAAAATTACCTGTTTCAAAAACTACATAGAAAATTACAAAATACTCATAAAAACGACTCAATTACAGTAACGTGAGTAAATGTAATTCGTTACTTTCCACCCCTGTCAGTCTGTGACATCATAACTCTGTGACATCATCACAGTCTATGACATCATCACAGTCTGTGACATCATCACAGTCTGTGACATCATCAGTCTGTGACATCATCACAGTCTGTGACATCATCACAGTCTGTGACATCATTAGTCTGTGACATCATCAGTCTATGACATCATCAGTCTGTGACATCATCAGTCTGTGACATCATCAGTCTGTGACATCATCAGTCTATGACATCATCACAGTCTGTGACATCATCAGTCTATGACATCACCACAGTCTATGACATCATCAGTCTATGACATCATCACAGTCTATGACATCATCAGCCTGTGACATCATCACAGTCTATGACATCATCAGTCTGTGACATCATCTCAGTCTATGACATCATCAGTCTGTGACATCATCAGTCTGTGACATCATCATCAGTCTGTGACATCATCACAGTCTATGACATCATTAGTCTGTGACATCATCATCAGTCTGTGACATCATCAGTCTGTGACATCATCACAGTCTGTGACATCATCTCAGTCTATGACATCATCAGTCTATGACATCACCACAGTCTATGACATCATCAGTCTATGACATCACCACAGTCTATGACATCAGTCTGTGACATCATCAGTCTGTGACATCATCATCAGTCTGTGACATCATCACAGTCTATGACATCATTAGTCTGTGACATCATCATCAGTCTGTGACATCATCATCAGTCTGTGACATCATCAGTCTCTGACATCACAGTCTATGACATCATTAGTCTGTGACATCATCAGTCTATGACATCATTAGTCTGTGACATCATCAGTCTATGACATCATCACAGTCTGTGACATCATCAGTCTGTGACATCATCAGTCTATGACATCATCACAGTCTGTGACATCACAGTCTGTGACATCATCACAGTCTGTGACATCATCACAGTCTATGACATCATCACAGTCTATGACATCATCAGTCTGTGACATCATCACAGTCTATGACATCATCAGTATGTGACATCATCATCAGTCTGTGACATCATCAGTCTATGACATCACCACAGTCTATGACATCATCAGTCTATGATGTCTACGTCTATGCTCTGGTTTACAGTTTGTAAATGTAAACCAGAGCTCCTCACAGTGCTCTAAAGTAGCCTACGGTGTGCCACAGGGTTCAGTTCTGGGTCCAGTTCTGTTTACCCTTTACATGCTACCGTTAGGTAATATCATCCGAAAGCATGGTATCGATTTCCACTGTTATGCAGATGACACCCAGCTGTACCTATCAATGAAACCCGATCAGACTAATCAAATAGAAAGACTTAGTGACTGTGTGAGAGACATAAAAACATGGATGACCTTTAATTATTTACTTCTTAACCCTGAAAAAACTGAAGTCATTCTATTAGGCCCTAAACACCTACGAGACTCTATTGTGGTTTTGTCCCGGCCTGCAGCTGGGCTCGATGTAAAGTTTGACTCTCTAAATGAGCAGATAATCACATTGGACAATGTCAGTGTAGCCTCCAGCTCCACTGTAAGAAACCTTGGAGTCCTATTTGATCAAGAGCTCTCATTTAAAGCACACATAAGCCATGTCTGTAAAACGGCTTATTTTCATTTACGCAATATAGCCAAAATTAGAAATGTACTGCCAAAAAATGATGCTGAAAAACTTGTCCATGCTTTTGTCACTTCGAGGTTAGACTACTGTAACTCCCTGCTTGCAGCTTGCCCTAAAAGCTCTATAAAAAGCCTTCAATTGGTTCAAAATGCAGCAGCAAGAATACTAACAGGTACTAAAAAACGAGAGCACATTACTCCAGTATTAAAAAATCTTCATTGGCTTCCGGTTGAGTTTAGAGTAAAATTTAAAATTCTTCTTCTAACCTATAAAGCTGTAAATGACACGGCCCCTTCCTACATTAAAGATGAAATTGTACCTTATCATCCTAACCGTTCACTCCGCTCTCAAAATGCTGCACTATTGGTGGTTCCTAGAGTCGCTAAAAGTACTTTAGGAGGTAGAGCTTTTAGGTACCAAGCACCCTTGTTGTGGAATCAGCTCCCTGCTCATGTCAAAGAAGCTGACACAGTCTCTACATTTAAGATTAGGCTCAAAACGTTCCTCTTTGAATCAGCTTATGGTCAGGTCAGTTAGGAACAGAAACTTAACCCATAGGCCTAGTTAAGCTGCTCTAGGAGCTATATTACTGGGGAAAGTATGGCAACTTGAGCACTGTCCTCTGGTTTCTCCTACTTTTTCTCCTCCTACTGTTAAGAATATTCAATTACTAGTTCATTCGTAGTCTGTTCTTTGCTATTCACATGTTGTCCCTGTCCCACTCCCCTTTTGGGGAGTGTAACTGTTTCAGATGCTGCTGTTCCAGTTTGGACCGCTGCTGTCCCCTAGTGTCGAGGACCTGGACCCCTCCTCTCCTTCCCTGTCCTGGATTAACTGTCCTTGTCCTGCTAGATTAGTAGTTTCATCTGCCTGTCCGTCCATAGGAGTGGATCTCTCCTTCACTGTGGTTCTCCTCGAGGTTTCTCCGTTTTCCCATTGGGTTTTTCGGAGTTTTTCCTTGCCGAGAAGGAGGGTCTAAGGACAGGAGATGCTGGGACAATTATCCATTTGCCTGCTTGTTGTTGGACATTCTGTATTTTTTTTATTTATGAATGTTTCTTATTCTGCTTTATTAATCAACAATTTTGTGAAGTCTGCCGAGATAACTCTTGTTGTGATTTTGGGCTATACAAAAATAAATTGAATTGAATTGAATTGAATTATGACATCACCACAGTCTATGACATCATCACAGTCTATGACATCATCAGTCTGTGACATTATCAGTCTGACATCATCACAGTCTATGACATCATTAGTCTGTGACATCATCATCAGTCTGTGACATTATCAGTCTGTGACATCATTAGATCTTGTTTTAACATATGGCATAGAGATCAGTGATCTAAAAGTCCTCCCACAAAATCCTATACTATCAGATCATTTTTTAATTACCTTTCAGTTTATTCTTAAAGATTTCTCTGTTCACCAGAATAAAATATTAACTAAAAGAACAATATCTGAAACAGCTGTTACTAATTTCATTGAAAATATTGGGCCAATATTTAGTGATATGTCATGTGACCCAACTGAGGATAATTTAAATCCCATCAAAAGTGACCAATTTGTTGATAAGACCATGGATTCTTTGAAAACTGCCCTTGATGCAGTAGCTCCACTAAAACAGAAAGTTGTCAGGCCAAGGCGATCTGCTCCATGGTATAATGAAAAACTGCGTGCACACAAACAAAAGGTTAGGAGAATTGAGAAAAGTTACCGCAAAGCACACTCAGAGCAGTCTTTAGAAGCATGGAAAACCTGCCTTCTGTCCTATAAGCAGGCGTTGCGTGCGGCCCAAACCAGTTACTATTCCAATCTAATAGAAGTAAACAAAAATAATCCTAGGTTCTTATTCAGCACTGTAGCCAGGCTGACAAACTGCCACAGCGCAGTAGAACCTTCAATCCCAATTACTCTCAGTTCTGAGGATTTCCTGACATTTTTTTTTAAATAATAAGATCATTACTATAAGGGATAAAATAAATGAAATTGCCCCTACTTTTAACTCCGAGCAAGTCCAAGCTGTTAAAATAGGGTCTCAATAAAACTCTTGTCCAGTTTTAGAGAAGTTTGCTACTCTAAATCATGCAGAATTAACTTCAGCCTTTATGTCCTCTAAACCCTCAACCTGTATCTTAGACCCAATCCCAAGTAGACTTTTTAAAGAAATTCTCCCTCTAATTATAGATCCTATTCTTAATATAATAAATACTTCACTGGAAAGTGGTTATGTTCCTCAGTCCTTTAAATATGCAGTAATTAAGCCGCTCCTAAAAAAGCCTAATCTTGATCCTGACCTGTTAGCCAATTACAGACCTATTTCAAATCTTCCGTTTATTTCTAAAATTCTGGAGAGAATTGTAGTTAAACAGCTTTGTCGCCATCTACAGGAGAATAATTTATTTGAAAATTTTCAATCTGGATTCAGAGCTCATCATAGCACTGAAACAGCCCTACTTAAAGTAACAAATGATTTATTAGCTGCTGACAATGGTCAGGTCTCAATACTGGTTCTGTTGGACCTCAGTGCAGCTTTTGACACAATCGACCACAACATTTTACTGCAGAGGTTAGAATGTGATGTAGGCGTCAGAGGAACTGCCCTCAGCTGGTTTAAATCCTATTTATCCGATAGGTACCAGTTTGTAAATGTAAACCAGAGCTCCTCACAGGGTTCAGTTCTGGGTCCAATTCTGTTTACCCTTTACATGCTACCGTTAGGTATCATCCGAAAGCATGGTATCGATTTCCACTGTTATGCAGATGACACCCAGCTGTACCTATCAATGAAACCCGATCAGACTAATCAAATAGAAAGACTTAGTGACTGTGTGAGGGACATAAAAACATGGATGACCTTTAACTATTTACTTCTTAACCCTGAAAAAACTGAAGTCATTCTATTAGGCCCTAAACACCTACGAGACTCTATTGTGGTTTTGTCCCGGCCTGCAGCTGGGCTCGATGTAAAGTTTGACTCTCTAAATGAGCAGATAATCACATTGGACAATGTCAGTGTAGCCTCCAGCTCCACTGTAAGAAACCTTGGAGTCCTATTTGTGTTAGGGAAGGAAGACTGGCGGACCCAAATATGCAGAGACAAAAAAAAGGATTTATTAACAAAAATAGGTTTTCGGGGCAAGTGGGTTTCAGGGACGGGGCAGGACGGTTCCAGGTTGGCTGTAGACGGTGGAGGTAGGTGAAGGCTGGAGCTGACCGGAGGAACAGGACTGGTGGTAACAGGATGTAGCTGGCTCCGGGAGAAGAAACTGAAGAGCGGACAAAAATAGGTAAGTATAAAAATCAGAATTCACAGAAACAGAGATTAAGTCTAAGCTTGATCACCACAAGACTGACGGAACGATCTGGCACTGGAAAGCAGGTCAGCAGGGCCTTTATTGCCGGAGTTGATTGTAGAATGAGTTGCAGGAGTGGAGCACAGCAGGTGACGGGTGATTGGGATCCGCCCAGGAAGGACCAAACAAGGTGAGAGTGAAGGGGAAGAGGGAGCAGGAAGGGAGGGGGTAGGAGCAGCCGGATGACAACCCTCACAGTACCCCCCCCCTCAACGGGCGCCTCCTGGCGCACCGCCAGGCCGATCAGGATGAGCACGGTGAAACTCTTTTACCATGTCAGAGTCCAGGATCAGGGCCCGACCAACCCAGGACCGCTCTTCAGGTCCGTACCCCTCCCAATCAACGAGATACTGGAGCCCACGTCCGCGCCGACGGACATCCAAGATCCGCCTCACGGTATAAGCCGGGTGATTATCAACCAACCGGGGGGGTGGAGGGGGCTTGGAAGGAGGGCACAGGTTACTAGAGTATACAGGTTTAATTTGGGATACATGGAAGGCTGGGTGGATACGTAGAGCTTGTGGAAGTTTAAGGCGAACACAGACAGGATTAATGATCTTTTCAATTTCAAATGGTCCAATGAAGCGAGGTGACAGTTTCTTTGATTCTGTTTTCAAAGGGATATGCTTAGAAGATAACCAGACTTTCTGACCTGGAGTGTACAGGGGGGCTGGGCGGCGATGACGGTCAGCCAAGGACTTATTTTGGGAAGATGTCCGTAACAGTGCTCTCCTGGTCTCCTTCCAGATTTTGCGACACCTCCGCATATGGGCTTGGATGGAGGGTACCGCAACCTCCACCTCATCCATGGACAGGAGGGGGGGTTGGTATCCAATGGAGCACTGAAAAGGGGAGAGACCAGTAGCAGAGGAGGTTAGAGAATTGTGAGCGTACTCTACCCAAGGTAAGTGTGAACTCCAGGATGTAGGGTTGCAGCTGGCCACGCAGCGGAGAGCAGATTCCAGGTCTTGATTGGTCCTCTCAGTCTGACCGTTTGTCTGTGGATGGAAACCAGACGAGAGGCTGACAGTGGTACCAACAGACTGACAGAATGCCTTCCAAACCTGGGAGACAAATTGGGGACCCCGGTCAGAGACAATGTCCGCAGGGATACCATGGAGGCGGAAAACATGTAGAACCATGATGTCTGCGGTCTCTCGAGCTGAGGGCAATTTAGGAAGGGCCACAAAGTGAGCAGCTTTTGAAAATCTGTCAACGATGGTCAAGATGACAGATTGACCATTGGAGGGGGGCAGACCAGTTACAAAATCCACTGCGATAGGAGACCAGGGACGGTTGGCAACAGGTAGGGGTCTGAGCTGACCTGAGGGAGGTACGTGAGAAGACTTGTTCTGGGAACATACAGTGCAGGCAGATACAAAACTCCGAGTGTCGGCTTCCATTGTCGGCCACCAAAAATGACGCCTGAGGCTAGATAAGGTACGCCTCACCCCAGGATGACAGGCGAAAAAAGAGTTATGGGACCACTGCAAGACCTCACTGCGAACAGTGGATGGAACATAGAGCCTGTTGGGAGGTCCATCTCCTGGATCGGGCTCGGCCTTCAGTGCCTCTCTTACATTGGCCTCCACCTGCCAACAGAGAGCTCCAAGAACACTGTTTACCGGAAGAATAGTGTCAGGGTCAGACTGCTCTGATGGGTCAAACTGGCGAGAGAGTGCATCAGGTTTAGTGTTCTTGGAACCCGGGCGGTAAGTGATAGTAAAGTTAAACCTTCCAAAGAATAGAGCCCACCTGGCTTGGCGTGAGTTTAACCTCTTAGCTGACTGGATG
Organism: Taenioides sp. WSHXM2023; assembly: GCA_029959045.1. Taxonomy (NCBI): domain Eukaryota; kingdom Metazoa; phylum Chordata; class Actinopteri; order Gobiiformes; family Gobiidae; genus Taenioides; species Taenioides sp. WSHXM2023. The sequence continues at coordinate 4,498,380 of CM057092.1, forward strand.
TAGGCTAGATTCTTATGGTCAGTCCAAACAATGAAGGGTTGCTCCGCGCCTTCTAGCCAGTGCCTCCATTCCTCAAGTGCAAGTTTGACTGCCAGGAGTTCTGTTGCCCACATCATAGTTGCTCTCTGCAGGGGTTAGGCGTCTGGAAAAGAAAGCACAGGGGTGAAGTCGTCCATCAGAGTCGGAGCGCTGGGAGAGGACCGCTCCGACTCCCACATCTGAGGCGTCCACCTCAACAATAAACTGTTTAGACGGATCAGGCTGAATCAGGACTGGAGCTGTTGTAAAAAGTCTCTTAAGTTTGGAGAAAGCACCATCTGCCTCTGGAGTCCACTGGAAGGAGAGTCTTGGAGAGGTGAGACGGGTGAGAGGAAGGGCGACCTTGCTGTAATCTCGAATGAACCTCCTGTAAAAGTTGGCAAAGCCGAGAAACCTTTGCAGTTGCTTCCGATTACAGGGGATGGGCCACTCAGAGACCGCCTTAATCTTCAGAGGGTCGGCCCTCACTTGTCCAGCTTCAATGATGAAGCCCAGAAAAGAGACAGAACTGACATGGAACTCGCATTTCTCAGCCTTCACGAACAGTTTATTCTCCAGGAGCCGTTGCAGGACTAGGCGGACATGTTGAAGGTGTTCAGATGGGTCTCTGGAAAATATCAGTATATCGTCAAGGTAAACAAAAACAAAACGATTCAGAAAGTCCCGAAGGACATCGTTAACCAGAGCTTGAAACACGGCAGGTGCGTTTGTGAGTCCAAATGGCATGACGCGGTATTCAAAATGGCCCAGAGGTGTGTTGAATGCAGTTTTCCATTCATCGCCTTCCTTGATGCGGACGAGGTGGTATGCATTACGCAGATCCAGTTTGGTGAATACGGTGGCACCCTGTAATGGTTCAAAAGCAGAGGAAATAAGAGGCAGGGGATATTTGTTTTTCACTGTAATATTGTTTAAACCTCTGTAATCTATACATGGTCGTAGTGAGAGATCTTTCTTCCCCACGAAAAAGAAACCGGCCCCCAGAGGAGATGAAGATGGACGGATTATACCTGCAGCTAGAGAGTCTTTGATGTAAATTTCCATAGCCTCTCTCTCAGGTCGGGACAGGTTGTAGAGGCGAGCAGGTGGCAGAGTTGCTCCTGGAAGTAGGTCTATGGCACAGTCATAGGGCCTGTGTGGTGGTAATGATAGCGCTCTCTCTTTGCTGAACACCTCCCCAAGGTCATGGTATTCGGGTGGAACAGAGGTGAGATCCGGAGTGGGCACAGGTTGTTGGGACTTTGTGTCATCAGAAGGAGGAAGAGCAGACTGCAAACAAGACTGGTGACAAAATGAGCTCCAGCTAACAATCTTATTCAGAGACCAGTCTATGACAGGGTTATGAGTCTTTAACCAGGGGTAACCCAAAACTAACGGAGTCTGAGGAGCAGAGAAAACAAGGAAACGCACCTCCTCATGATGATTACCAGACAGGATTAAATGGAGAGGTACAGTGTGGTGAGTAATTTGGGCTAGAACTGCACCATTTAAAGCACTGACCTGGATTGGCTCTGAAAGAGGTTCAGTGGAGATTCCTGCCTGCAGTACAAGACTAGAGTCCATGAAGTTTTGCTCCGCCCCTGAGTCCAACAGTGCCTGAAGAGGAAGTGATTGGTTATTGTGACAGAGGGTTGCCGGTAACAGTAGTCGGGGTTGGTCAGTGGGGACTTTAGAAACCTTGCCCATCAGTACCCCCATTACTGATGAGCGGGCTCTGTTGGGGCGAGGCACAGGATGTGCGAGGATTTCTCTCTCGTTCTCTCTCCCGCAGCCTGTTGTCAACACGGATTGAGAGAGAGATTAGTTCCTCCAAGGATACTGGGTCATCACGAACAGATAATTCATCCTTCATAGTATCATTTAACCCCCGCCAAAAAACATCTCTTAAGGCAGCTTCATTCCACCCAGACTCTTCTGCCAAGATCCGAAACCGAATGGAGTAATCCGCCACACTTCTACTTCCCTGGTGTAGCTCAAAAAACCCCTTAGCAGCATTAGTTTCACAATCGGGGTGGGCGAACACTCTTTTAAAGTCCGCTACGAAATCGGAATAGCCGATGTTCTCAATGCCTCTGCCACCCAACATAGCCTCAGCCCAATCAAGGGCTCTTCCGCGCAGCAAGCCGGTAATAAAAGCTACCTTGGAATGGTCGGTGGAAAATGTCACAGGCTGGCAGGTGAAGACTGTCGCACATTGCAAGAGAAAACCTTTGCTTTTACCCAGGGCCCCATTGTACGGCTCAGGATGTGGTACTGGAGTCTCCCGGGGAGGGGGTTCGGCAGCAGCAGCGGCAGCAGCAGTAGCAGAGGCAGGTACAGAGGTCGGGTTACTGGGTTGAGAGACAGACTGGGCAGAGAGTTGATTGGAAATGTGCTCCACCAACCTGGTTACGTTTGCAACTTGGAGTCCAATATTCTGATTAGATAGCTGCAGGTCCTGTAATGACTTGTGGTGTTGGCCGAGTAGATATCCTTGTGTGGTCACAATCCTCTCCAAATCGTAGGGCTCTGCTGGGTCCATGTTTTGGCCAGATCGTTACTGTTAGGGAAGGAAGACTGGCGGACCCAAATATGCAGAGACAAAAAAAAGGATTTATTAACAAAAATAGGTTTTCGGGGCAAGTGGGTTTCAGGGACGGGGCAGGACGGTTCCAGGTTGGCTGTAGACGGTGGAGGTAGGTGAAGGCTGGAGCTGACCGGAGGAACAGGACTGGTGGTAACAGGATGTAGCTGGCTCCGGGAGAAGAAACTGAAGAGCGGACAAAAATAGGTAAGTATAAAAATCAGAATTCACAGAAACAGAGATTAAGTCTAAGCTTGATCACCACAAGACTGACGGAACGATCTGGCACTGGAAAGCAGGTCAGCAGGGCCTTTATTGCCGGAGTTGATTGTAGAATGAGTTGCAGGAGTGGAGCACAGCAGGTGACGGGTGATTGGGATCCGCCCAGGAAGGACCAAACAAGGTGAGAGTGAAGGGGAAGAGGGAGCAGGAAGGGAGGGGGTAGGAGCAGCCGGATGACAACCCTCACAATTTGATCAAGAGCTCTCATTTAAAGCACACATAAGCCATGTCTGTAAAACGGCTTATTTTCATTTACGCAATATAGCCAAAATTAGAAATGTACTGCCAAAAAATGATGCTGAAAAACTTGTCCATGCTTTTGTCACTTCGAGGTTAGACTACTGTAACTCCCTGCTTGCAGCTTGCCCTAAAAGCTCTATAAAAAGCCTTCAATTGGTTCAAAATGCAGCAGCAAGAATACTAACAGGTACTAAAAAACGAGAGCACATTACTCCAGTATTAAAAAATCTTCATTGGCTTCCGGTTGAGTTTAGAGTAAAATTTAAAATTCTTCTTCTAACCTATAAAGCTGTAAATGACACGGCCCCTTCCTACATTAAAGATGAAATTGTACCTTATCATCCTAACCGTTCACTCCGCTCTCAAAATGCTGCACTATTGGTGGTTCCTAGAGTCGCTAAAAGTACTTTAGGAGGTAGAGCTTTTAGGTACCAAGCACCCTTGTTGTGGAATCAGCTCCCTGCTCATGTCAAAGAAGCTGACACAGTCTCTACATTTAAGATTAGGCTCAAAACGTTCCTCTTTGAATCAGCTTATGGTCAGGTCAGTTAGGAACAGAAACTTAACCCATAGGCCTAGTTAAGCTGCTCTAGGAGCTATATTACTGGGGAAAGTATGGCAACTTGAGCACTGTCCTCTGGTTTCTCCTACTTTTTCTCCTCCTACTGTTAAGAATATTCAATTACTAGTTCATTCGTAGTCTGTTCTTTGCTATTCACATGTTGTCCCTGTCCCACTCCCCTTTTGGGGAGTGTAACTGTTTCAGATGCTGCTGTTCCAGTTTGGACCGCTGCTGCCCCCTAGTGTCGAGGACCTGGACCCCTCCTCTCCTTCCCTATCCTGGATTAACTGTCCTCGTCCTGCTAGATTAGTAGTTTCATCTGCCTGTCCGTCCATAGGAGTGGATCTCTCCTTCACTGTGGTTCTCCTCGAGGTTTCTCCGTTTTCCCATTGGGTTTTTCGGAGTTTTTCCTTGCCGAGAAGGAGGGTCTAAGGACAGGAGATGCTGGGACAATTATCCATTTGCCTGCTTGTTGTTGGACATTCTGTATTTTTTTTATTTATGAATGTTTCTTATTCTGCTTTATTAATCAACAATTTTGTGAAGTCTGCCGAGATAACTCTTGTTGTGATTTTGGGCTATACAAAAATAAATTGAATTGAATTGAATTATGACATCACCACAGTCTATGACATCATCACAGTCTATGACATCATCAGTCTGTGACATTATCAGTCTGACATCATCACAGTCTATGACATCATTAGTCTGTGACATCATCATCAGTCTGTGACATTATCAGTCTGTGACATCATTAGATCTTGTTTTAACATATGGCATAGAGATCAGTGATCTAAAAGTCCTCCCACAAAATCCTATACTATCAGATCATTTTTTAATTACCTTTCAGTTTATTCTTAAAGATTTCTCTGTTCACCAGAATAAAATATTAACTAAAAGAACAATATCTGAAACAGCTTTTACTAATTTCATTGAAAAAATTGGGCCAATATTTAGTGATATGTCATGTGACCCAACTGAGGATAATTTAAATCCCATCAAAAGTGACCAATTTGTTGATAAGACCATGGATTCTTTGAAAACTGCCCTTGATGCAGTAGCTCCACTAAAACAGAAAGTTGTCAGGCCAAGGCGATCTGCTCCATGGTATAATGAAAAACTGCGTGCACACAAACAAAAGGTTAGGAGAATTGAGAAAAGTTACCGCAAAGCACACTCAGAGCAGTCTTTAGAAGCATGGAAAACCTGCCTTCTGTCCTATAAGCAGGCGTTGCGTGCGGCCCAAACCAGTTACTATTCCAATCTAATAGAAGTAAACAAAAATAATCCTAGGTTCTTATTCAGCACTGTAGCCAGGCTGACAAACTGCCACAGCGCAGTAGAACCTTCAATCCCAATTACTCTCAGTTCTGAGGATTTCCTGACATTTTTTTTAAATAATAAGATCATTACTATAAGGGATAAAATAAATGAAATTGCCCCTACTTTTAACTCCGAGCAAGTCCAAGCTGTTAAAATAGGGTCTCAATAAAACTCTTGTCCAGTTTTAGAGAAGTTTGCTACTCTAAATCATGCAGAATTAACTTCAGCCTTTATGTCCTCTAAACCCTCAACCTGTATCTTAGACCCAATCCCAAGTAGACTTAGATCCTATTCTTAATATAATAAATACTTCACTGGAAAGTGGTTATGTTCCTCAGTCCTTTAAATATGCAGTAATTAAGCCGCTCCTAAAAAAGCCTAATCTTGATCCTGACCTGTTAGCCAATTACAGACCTATTTCAAATCTTCCGTTTATTTCTAAAATTCTGGAGAGAATTGTAGTTAAACAGCTTTGTCGCCATCTACAGGAGAATAATTTATTTGAAAATTTTCAATCTGGATTCAGAGCTCATCATAGCACTGAAACAGCCCTACTTAAAGTAACAAATGATTTGTTATTAGCTGCTGACAATGGTCAGGTCTCAATACTGGTTCTGTTGGACCTCAGTGCAGCTTTTGACACAATCGACCACAACATTTTACTGCAGAGGTTAGAATGTGATGTAGGCGTCAGAGGAACTGCCCTCAGCTGGTTTAAATCCTATTTATCCGATAGGTACCAGTTTGTAAATGTAAACCAGAGCTCCTCACAGGGTTCAGTTCTGGGTCCAATTCTGTTTACCCTTTATATGCTACCGTTAGGTAATATCATCCGAAAGCATGGTATCGATTTCCACTGTTATGCAGATGACACCCAGCTGTACCTATCAATGAAACCCGATCAGACTAATCAAATAGAAAGACTTAGTGACTGTGTGAGGGACATAAAAACATGGATGACCTTTAACTATTTACTTCTTAACCCTGAAAAAACTGAAGTCATTCTATTACGCCCTAAACACCTACGAGACTCTATTGTGGTTTTGTCCCGGCCTGCAGCTGGGCTCGATGTAAAGTTTGACTCTCTAAATGAGCAGATAATCACATTGGACAATGTCAGTGTAGCCTCAAGCTCCACTGTAAGAAACCTTGGAGTCCTATTTGATCAAGAGCTCTCATTTAAAGCACACATAAGCCATGCCTGTAAAACGGCTTATTTTCATTTACGCAATATAGCCAAAATTAGAAATGTACTGCCAAAAAATGATGCTGAAAAACTTGTCCATGCTTTTGTCACATCGAGGTTTGACTACTGTTATTCCCTGCTTGCAGCTTGCCCTAAAAGCTCTATAAAAAGCCTTCAATTGGTTCAAAATGCAGCAGCAAGAATACTAACAGGTACTAAAAAGCGAGAGCACATTACTCCAGTATTAAAAAGTCTTCATTGGCTTCCGGTTGAGTTTAGAGTAAAATTTAAAATTCTTCTTCTAACCTATAAAGCTGTAAATGACATGGCCCCTTCCTACATTAAAGATGAAATTGTACCTTATCATCCTAACCGTTCACTCCGCTCTCAAAATGCTGCACTATTGGTGGTTCCTAGAGTCGCTAAAAGTACTTTAGGAGGTAGAGCTTTTAGGTACCAAGCACCCTTGTTATGGAATCAGCTCCCTGCTCATGTCAAAGAAGCTGACACAGTCTTTACATTTAAGATTAGGCTCAAAACGTTCCTCTTTGAATCAGCTTATGGTCAGGTCAGTTAGGAACAGAAACTAAACCCATAGGCCTAGTTAAGCTGCTCTAGGAGATATATTACTGGGGAAAGTATGGCAACTTGAGCACTGTCCTCTGGTTTCTCCTACTTTTTCTTCTCCTACTTTTAAGAATATTCAATTACTAGATCATTCGTAGTCTATTCTTTGCTATTCACATATTGTCCCTTGTCCCACTCCCCTTTTGGGGAGTGTAACTGTTTCAGATGCTGCTGTTCCAGTTTGGACCGCTGCTGTCCCCTAGTGTCGAGGACCTGGACCCCTCCTCTCTTTCCCTGTCCTGGATTAACTGTCCTCGTCCTGCTAGATTAGTAGTTTCCTTCTGCCAATAGCTTTGGCCTACAGACTTACAACTTTACTTGCAATGGATACGTCCTGGCCTCATCTGCCTGTCCGTCCATAGGAGTGGATCTCTCCTTCACTGTGGTTCTCCTCGAGGTTTCTCCGTTTTTTTTTTTTTTCCCCACTGGGTTTTTCGGAGTTTTTCCTTGCCGAGAAGGAGGGTCTAAGGACAGGGGATGCTGGGACAATTATCCATTTGCCTGCTTGTTGTTGGACATTCTGTATTTTTGATTTATGACTGTTTCTTATTCTGCTTCATTCTCTGACATCTCTGTCTGTCTGCTAAATCAACAATTTTGTGAAGTCCGCCGAGATAACTGTTGTTGTGATTTTGGGCTATACAAAAATAAATTGAATTGAATTGAATTGAATTGACATCATCACAGTCTGTGACATCATCAGTCTGTGACATCATCAGTCTGTGACATCATCATCAGTCTGTGACATCATCAGTCTCTGACATCATCACAGTCTATGACATCATCAGTCTGTGACATCATCAGTCTATGACATCACCACAGTCTATGACATCATCAGTCTGTTACATTATCACAGTCTATGACATCATCAGTCTGTGACATCATCAGTCTATGACATCACCACAATCTATGACATGATCACAGTCTATGACATCATCAGTCTATGACATCACCACAGTCTATGACATCATCAGTCTGTGACATCATCACAGTCTATGACATCATCAGTCTATGACATCATCCGTCTGTGACATTATCACAGTCTATGACATCATCAGTCTGTGACATCATCAGTTTGTGACATCATCACAGTCTATGACATCATCAGTCTATAACATCACCACAGTCTATGACATCATCACAGTCTATGACATCATCAGTCTATGACATCACCACAGTCTATGACATCATCAGTCTGTGACATCATCACAGTCTATGACATCATCAGTCTATGACATCACCATAGTCTATGACATCATCAGTCTATGACATCACCACAGTCTATGACATCATCAGTCTATGACATCATCCGTCTGTGACATTATCACAGTCTATGACATCATCAGTCTGTGACATCATCAGTTTGTGACATCATCACAGTCTATGACATCATCAGTCTATGACATCACCACAGTCTATGACATCATCAGTCTGTGACATCATCACAGTCTATGACATCATCAGTCTATGACATCACCACAGTCTATGACATCATCAGTCTATGACATCATCACAGTCTATGACATCATCAGTCTATGGCATCACCATAGTCTATGACATCATCAGTCTATGACATCACCACAGTCTATGACATCATCAGTCTATGACATCATCACAGTCTATGACATCATCAGTCTATGACATCACCATAGTCTATGACATCATCAGTCTATGACATCACCACAGTCTATGACATCATCAGTCTATGACATCATCACAGTCTATGACATCATCATCAGTCTGTGACATCATCAGTCTATGACATCACAGTCTATGACATCATTAGTCTATGACATCATCAGAGTCTATGACATCATCAGTCTATGACATCATCCGTCTGTGATATTATCACAGTCTATGACATCATCAGTCTGTGACATCATCAGTTTGTGACATCATCACAGTCTATGACATCATCAGTCTATAACATCACCACAGTCTATGACATCACCACAGTCTATGACATCATCAGTCTATGACATCATCACAGTCTATGACATCATCAGTCTATGACATCACCATAGTCTATGACATCATCAGTCTATGACATCATCACAGTCTGTGACATCATCAGTCTGTGACATCATCAGTCTATGACATCATCAGTCTGTGACATCACAGTCTGTGACATCATCACAGTCTATGACATCATCACAGTCTATGACATCATCAGTCTGTGACATCATCACAGTCTATGACATCATTAGTATGTGACATCATCATCAGTCTGTGACATCATCAGTCTGTGACATCATCAGTCTATGACATCACCACAGTCTATGACATCATCAGTCTATGATGTCTATGTCTATGCTCTGGTTTACAGTTTGTAAATGTAAACCAGAGCTCCTCACAGTGTTCTAAAGTAGCCTACGGTGTGCCACAGGGTTCAGTTCTGGGTCCAGTTCTGTTTACCCTTTACATGCTACCGTTAGGTAATATCATCCGAAAGCATGGTATCGATTTCCACTGTTATGCAGATGACCACCCAGCTGTACCTATCAATGAAACCTGATCAGACTAATCAAATTGAAAGGCTTAGTGACTGTGTGAGGGACATAAAAACATGGATGACCTTTAATTATTTACTTCTTAACCCTGAAAAAACTGAAGTCATTCTATTAGGCCCTAAACACCTACGAGACTCTATTGTGGTTTTGTCCCGGCCTGCAGCTGGGCTCGATGTAAAGTTTGACTCTCTAAATGAGCAGATAATCACATTGGACAATGTCAGTGTAGCCTCCAGCTCCACTGTAAGAAACCTTGGAGTCCTATTTGATCAAGAGCTCTCATTTAAAGCACACATAAGCCATGCCTGTAAACGGCTCATTTTCATTTACGCAATATAGCCAAAATTAGAAATGTACTGCCAAAAAATGATGCTGAAAAACTTGTCCATGCTTTTGTCACTTCGAGGTTAGACTACTGTAACTCCCTGCTTGCAGCTTGCCCTAAAAGCTCTATAAAAAGCCTTCAATTGGTTCAAAATGCAGCAGCAAGAATACTAACAGGTACTAAAAAACGAGAGCACATTACTCCAGTATTAAAAAATCTTCATTGGCTTCCGGTTGAGTTTAGAGTAAAATTTAAAATTCTTCTTCTAACCTATAAAGCTGTAAATGACATGGCCCCTTCCTACATTAAAGATGAAATTGTACCTTATCATCCTAACCGTTCACTCCGCTCTCAAAATGCTGCACTATTGGTGGTTCCTAGAGTCGCTAAAAGTACTTTAGGAGGTAGAGCTTTTAGGTACCAAGCACCCTTGTTATGGAATCAGCTCCCTGCTCATGTCAAAGAAGCTGACACAGTCTTTACATTTAAGATTAGGCTCAAAACGTTCCTCTTTGAATCAGCTTATGGTCAGGTCAGTTAGGAACAGAAACTAAACCCATAGGCCTAGTTAAGCTGCTCTAGGAGATATATTACTGGGGAAAGTATGGCAACTTGAGCACTGTCCTCTGGTTTCTCCTACTTTTTCTTCTCCTACTTTTAAGAATATTCAATTACTAGATCATTCGTAGTCTGTTCTTTGCTATTCACATGTTGTCCCTTGTCCCACTCCCCTTTTGGGGAGTGTAACTGTTTCAGATGCTGCTGTTCCAGTTTGGACCGCTGCTGCCCCCTAGTGTCGAGGACCTGGACCCCTCCTCTCCTTCCCTGTCCTGGATTAACTGTCCTCGTCCTGCTAGATTAGTAGTTTCCTTCTGCCAATAGCTTTGGACTACAGACTTACAACTTTACTTGCAATGGATACGTCCTGGCCTCATCTGCCTGTCCGTCCATAGGAGTGGATCTCTCCTTCACTGTGGTTCTCCTCGAGGTTTCTCCGTTTTGTTTTTTTTCCCCACTGGGTTTTTCGGAGTTTTTCCTTGCCGAGAAGGAGGGTCTAAGGACAGGGGATGCTGGGACAATTATCCATTTGCCTGCTTGTTGTTGGACATTCTGTATTTTTGATTTATGACTGTTTCTTATTCTGCTTCATTCTCTGACATCTCTGTCTGTCTGCTAAATCAACAATTTTGTGAAGTCCGCCGAGATAACTGTTGTTGTGATTTTGGGCTATACAAAAATAAATTGAATTGAATTGAATTGACATCATCACAGTCTGTGACATCATCAGTCTGTGACATCATCAGTCTGTGACATCATCATCAGTCTGTGACATCATCAGTCTCTGACATCATCACAGTCTATGACATCATCAGTCTGTGACATCATCAGTCTATGACATCACCACAGTCTATGACATCATCAGTCTGTGACATTATCACAGTCTATGACATCATCAGTCTGTGACATCATCAGTCTATGACATCACCAGTCTATGACATGATCACAGTCTATGACATCATCAGTCTATGACATCACCACAATCTATGACATCATCAGTCTGTGACATCATCACAGTCTATGACATCATCAGTCTGTGACATTATCACAGTCTATGACATCATCAGTCTGTGACATCATCAGTCTGTGACATCATCACAGTCTATGACATCATCAGTCTATGACATCACCACAGTCTATGACATCATCAGTCTATGACATCATCACAGTCTATGACATCATCAGTCTATGACATCACCACAGTCTATGACATCATCAGTCTGTGACAGTCTGCTTGTTGTTGGACATTCTGTATTTTTGATTTATGACTGTTTCTTATTCTGCTTCATTCTCTGACATCTCTGTCTGTCTGCTAAATCAACAATTTTGTGAAGTCCGCCGAGATAACTGTTGTTGTGATTTTGGGCTATACAAAAATAAATTGAATTGAATTGAATTGAATTGACATCATCACAGTCTGTGACATCATCAGTCTGTGACATCATCAGTCTGTGACATCATCATCAGTCTGTGACATCATCAGTCTCTGACATCATCACAGTCTATGACATCATCAGTCTGTGACATCATCAGTCTATGACATCACCACAGTCTATGACATCATCAGTCTGTTACATTATCACAGTCTATGACATCATCAGTCTGTGACATCATCAGTCTATGACATCACCACAGTCTATGACATGATCACAGACTATGACATCATCAGTCTATGACATCACCACAGTCTATGACATCATCAGTCTGTGACATCATCACAGTCTATGACATCATCAGTCTATGACATCATCCGTCTGTGACATTATCACAGTCTATGACATCATCAGTCTGTGACATCATCAGTTTGTGACATCATCACAGTCTATGACATCATCAGTCTATAACATCACCACAGTCTATGACATCATCACAGTCTATGACATCATCAGTCTGACATCACCACAGTCTATGACATCATCAGTCTATGACATCATCACAGTCTATGACATCATCAGTCTATGACATCACCATAGTCTATGACATCATCAGTCTATGACATCACCATAGTCTATGACATCATCAGTCTATGACATCACCACAGTCTATGACATCATCAGTCTATGACATCATCACAGTCTATGACATCACCATCAGTCTGTGACATCATCAGTCTATGACATCACAGTCTATGACATCATTAGTCTGTGACATCATCAGTCTATGACATCATCACAGTCTGTGACATCATCAGTCTGTGACATCATCAGTCTGACATCATCAGTCTGTGACATCACAGTCTGTGACATCATCACAGTCTATGACATCATCACAGTCTATGACATCATCAGTCTGTGACATCATCATCAGTCTATGACATCATCAGTATGTGACATCATCATCAGTCTGTGACATCATCAGTCTGTGACATCATCAGTCTATGACATCACCACAGTCTATGACATCATCAGTCTATGATGTCTATGTCTATGCTCTGGTTTACAGTTTGTAAATGTAAACCAGAGCTCCTCACAGTGTTCTAAAGTAGCCTACGGTGTGCCACAGGGTTAAATTCTGGGTCCAGTTCTGTTTACCCTTTACATGCTACCGTTAGGTAATATCATCCGAAAGCATGGTATCGATTTCCACTGTTATGCAGATGACCACCCAGCTGTACCTATCAATGAAACCTGATCAGACTAATCAACTTGAAAGGCTTAGTGACTGTGTGAGGGACATAAAAACATGGATGACCTTTAATTATTTACTTCTTAACCCTGAAAAAACTGAAGTCATTCTATTAGGCCCTAAACACCTACGAGACTCTATTGTGGTTTTGTCCCGGCCTGCAGCTGGGCTCGATGTAAAGTTTGACTCTCTAAATGAGCAGATAATCACATTGGACAATGTCAGTGTAGCCTCCAGCTCCACTGTAAGAAACCTTGGAGTCCTATTTGATCAAGAGCTCTCATTTAAAGCACACATAAGCCATGCCTGTAAACGGCTCATTTTCATTTACGCAATATAGCCAAAATTAGAAATGTACTGCCAAAAAATGATGCTGAAAAACTTGTCCATGCTTTTGTCACTTCGAGGTTAGACTACTGTAACTCCCTGCTTGCAGCTTGCCCTAAAAGCTCTATAAAAAGCCTTCAATTGGTTCAAAATGCAGCAGCAAGAATACTAACAGGTACTAAAAAACGAGAGCACATTACTCCAGTATTAAAAAATCTTCATTGGCTTCCGGTTGAGTTTAGAGTAAAATTTAAAATTCTTCTTCTAACCTATAAAGCTGTAAATGACATGGCCCCTTCCTACATTAAAGATGAAATTGTACCTTATCATCCTAACCGTTCACTCCGCTCTCAAAATGCTGCACTATTGGTGGTTCCTAGAGTCGCTAAAAGTACTTTAGGAGGTAGAGCTTTTAGGTACCAAGCACCCTTGTTATGGAATCAGCTCCCTGCTCATGTCAAAGAAGCTGACACAGTCTTTACATTTAAGATTAGGCTCAAAACGTTCCTCTTTGAATCAGCTTATGGTCAGGTCAGTTAGGAACAGAAACTAAACCCATAGGCCTAGTTAAGCTGCTCTAGGAGATATATTACTGGGGAAAGTATGGCAACTTGAGCACTGTCCTCTGGTTTCTCCTACTTTTTCTTCTCCTACTTTTAAGAATATTCAATTACTAGATCATTCGTAGTCGGTTCTTTGCTATTCACATGTTGTCCCTTGTCCCACTCCCCTTTTGGGGAGTGTAACTGTTTCAGATGCTACTGTTCCAGTTTGGACCGCTGCTGCCCCCTAGTGTCGAGGACCTGGACCCCCCCTCTCCTTCCCTGTCCTGGATTAACTGTCCTCGTCCTGCTAGATTAGTAGTTTCCTTCTGCCAATAGCTTTGGCCTACAGACTTACAACTTTACTTGCAATGGATACGTCCTGGCCTCATCTGCCTGTCCGTCCATAGGAGTGGATCTCTCCTTCACTGTGGTTCTCCTCGAGGTTTCTCCGTTTTTTTTTTTTTTCCCACTGGGTTTTTCGGAGTTTTTCCTTGCCGAGAAGGAGGGTCTAAGGACAGGGGATGCTGGGACAATTATCCATTTGCTTGCTTGTTGTTGGACATTCTGTATTTTTGATTTATGACTATTTCTTATTCTGCTTCATTCTCTGACATCTCTGTCTGTCTGCTAAATCAACAATTTTGTGAAGTCCGCCGAGATAACTGTTGTTGTGATTTTGGGCTATACAAAAATAAATTGAATTGAATTGAATTGAATTGACATCATCACAGTCTGTGACATCATCAGTCTGTGACATCATCAGTCTGTGACATCATCATCAGTCTGTGACATCATCAGTCTCTGACATCATCACAGTCTATGACATCATCAGTCTGTGACATCATCAGTCTATGACATCACCACAGTCTATAACATCATCAGTCTGTGACATTATCACAGTCTATGACATCATCAGTCTGTGACATCATCAGTCTATGACATCACCACAGTCTATGACATGATCACAGTCTATGACATCATCAGTCTATGACATCACCACAGTCTATGACATCATCAGTCTGTGACATCATCACAGTCTATGACATCATCAGTCTATGACATCATCCGTCTGTGACATTATCACAGTCTATGACATCATCAGTCTGTGACATCATCAGTTTGTGACATTATCACAGTCTATGACATCATCAGTCTATGACATCACCACAGTCTATGACATCATCAGTCTATGACATCATCACAGTCTATGACATCATCAGTCTATGACATCACCACAGTCTATGACATCATCAGTCTATGACATCATCACAGTCTATGACATCATCAGTCTATGGCATCACCATAGTCTATGACATCATCAGTCTATGACATCACCACAGTCTATGACATCATCAGTCTATGACATCATCACAGTCTATGACATCATCAGTCTATGACATCACCATAGTCTATGACATCATCAGTCTATGACATCACCACAGTCTATGACATCATCAGTCTATGACATCATCACAGTCTATGACATCATCATCAGTCTGTGACATCATCAGTCTATGACATCACAGTCTATGACATCATTAGTCTGTGACATCATCAGTCTATGACATCATCACAGTCTGTGACATCATCAGTCTGTGACATCATCAGTCTATGACATCATCAGTCTGTGACATCACAGTCTGTGACATCATCACAGTCTATGACATCATCAGTCTGTGACATCATCACAGTCTATGACATCATCAGTATGTGACATCATCAGCAGTCTGTGACATCATCAGTCTGTGACATCATCAGTCTATGACATCACCACAGTCTATGACATATGATGTCTATGTCTATGCTCTGGTTTACAGTTTGTAAATGTAAACCAGAGCTCCTCACAGTGTTCTAAAGTAGCCTACGGTGTGCCACAGGGTTCAGTTTTGGGTCCAGTTCTGTTTACCCTTTACATGCTACCGTTAGGTAATATCATCCGAAAGCATGGTATCGATTTCCACTGTTATGCAGATAACCACCCAGCTGTACCTATCAATGAAACCTGATCAGACTAATCAAATTGAAAGGCTTAGTGACTGTGTGAGGGACATAAAAACATGGATGACCTTTAATTATTTACTTCTTAACCCTGAAAAAACTGAAGTCATTCTATTAGGCCCTAAACACCTACGAGACTCTATTGTGGTTTTGTCCCGGCCTGCAGCTGGGCTCGATGTAAAGTTTGACTCTCTAAATGAGCAGATAATCACATTGGACAATGTCAGTGTAGCCTCCAGCTCCACTGTAAGAAACCTTGGAGTCCTATTTGATCAAGAGCTCTCATTTAAAGCACACATAAGCCATGCCTGTAAACGGCTCATTTTCATTTACGCAATATAGCCAAAATTAGAAATGTACTGCCAAAAAATGATGCTGAAAAACTTGTCCATGCTTTTGTCACTTCGAGGTTAGACTACTGTAACTCCCTGCTTGCAGCTTGCCCTAAAAGCTCTATAAAAAGCCTTCAATTGGTTCAAAATGCAGCAGCAAGAATACTAACAGGTACTAAAAAACGAGAGCACATTACTCCAGTATTAAAAAATCTTCATTGGCTTCCGGTTGAGCTTAGAGTAAAATTTAAAATTCTTCTTCTAACCTATAAAGCTGTAAATGACATGGCCCCTTCCTACATTAAAGATGAAATTGTACCTTATCATCCTAACCGTTCACTCCGCTCTCAAAATGCTGCACTATTGGTGGTTCCTAGAGTCGCTAAAAGTACTTTAGGAGGTAGAGCTTTTAGGTACCAAGCACCCTTGTTATGGAATCAGCTCCCTGCTCATGTCAAAGAAGCTGACACAGTCTTTACATTTAAGATTAGGCTCAAAACATTCCTCTTTGAATCAGCTTATGGTCAGGTCAGTTAGGAACAGAAACTAAACCCATAGGCCTAGTTAAGCTGCTCTAGGAGCTATATTACTGGGGAAAGTATGGCAACTTGAGCACTGTCCTCTGGTTTCTCCTACTTTTTCTTCTCCTACTTTTAAGAATATTCAATTACTAGATCATTCGTAGTCTGTTCTTTGCTATTCACATGTTGTCCCTTGTCCCACTCCCCTTTTGGGGAGTGTAACTGTTTCAGATGCTGCTGTTCCAGTTTGGACCGCTGCTGCCCCCTAGTGTCGAGGACCTGGACCCCTCCTCTCCTTCCCTGTCCTGGATTAACTGTCCTCGTCCTGCTAGATTAGTAGTTTCCTTCTGCCAATAGCTTTGGACTACAGACTTACAACTTTACTTGCAATGGATACGTCCTGGCCTCATCTGCCTGTCCGTCCATAGGAGTGGATCTCTCCTTCACTGTGGTTCTCCTCGAGGTTTCTCCGTTTTTTTTTTTTCCCCCACTGGGTTTTTCGGAGTTTTTCCTTGCCGAGAAGGAGGGTCTAAGGACAGGGGATGCTGGGACAATTATTCATTTGCCTGCTTGTTGTTGGACATTCTGTATTTTTGATTTATGACTGTTTCTTATTCTGCTTCATTCTCTGACATCTCTGTCTGTCTGCTAAATCAACAATTTTGTGAAGTCCGCCGAGATAACTGTTGTTGTGATTTTGGGCTATACAAAAATAAATTGAATTGAATTGACATCATCACAGTCTGTGACATCATCAGTCTGTGACATCATCAGTCTGTGACATCATCATCAGTCTGTGACATCATCAGTCTCTGACATCATCACAGTCTATGACATCATCAGTCTGTGACATCATCAGTCTATGACATCACCACAGTCTATGACATCATCAGTCTGTGACATTATCACAGTCTATGACATCATCAGTCTGTGACATCATCAGTCTATGACATCACCACAGTCTATGACATGATCACAGTCTATGACATCATCAGTCTATGACATCACCACAATCTATGACATCATCAGTCTGTGACATCATCACAGTCTATGACATCATCAGTCTGTGACATTACCACAGTCTATGACATCATCAGTCTATGACATCACCAGTCTATGACATCATCAGTCTATGACATCATCACAGTCTATGACATCATCAGTCTATGACATCACCACAGTCTATGACATCATCAGTCTGTGACAGTCTGCTTGTTGTTGGACATTCTGTATTTTTGATTTATGACTGTTTCTTATTCTGCTTCATTCTCTGACATCTCTGTCTGTCTGCTAAATCAACAATTTTGTGAAGTCCGCCGAGATAACTGTTGTTGTGATTTTGGGCTATACAAAAATAAATTGAATTGAATTGAATTGAATTGACATCATCACAGTCTGTGACATCATCAGTCTGTGACATCATCAGTCTGTGACATCATCATCAGTCTGTGACATCATCAGTCTCTGACATCATCACAGTCTATGACATCATCAGTCTGTGACATCATCAGTCTATGACATCACCACAGTCTATGACATCATCAGTCTGTGACATTATCAGAGTCTATGACATCATCAGTCTGTGACATCATCAGTCTATGACATCACCACAGTCTATGACATGATCACAGACTATGACATCATCAGTCTATGACATCACCACAGTCTATGACATCATCAGTCTGTGACATCATCACAGTCTATGACATCATCCGTCTGTGACATTATCACAGTCTATGACATCATCAGTCTGTGACATCATCAGTTTGTGACATCATCACAGTCTATGACATCATCAGTCTATAACATCACCACAGTCTATGACATCATCACAGTCTATGACATCATCAGTCTATGACATCACCACAGTCTATGACATCATCAGTCTATGACATCATCACAGTCTATGACATCATCACAGTCTATGACATCATCAGTCTATGACATCACCACAGTCTATGACATCATCAGTCTATGACATCATCACAGTCTATGACATCATCAGTCTATGACATCACCATAGTCTATGACATCATCAGTCTATGACATCACCACAGTCTATGACATCATCAGTCTATGACATCATCACAGTCTATGACATCATCAGTCTATGACATCACCACAGTCTATGACATCATCAGTCTATGACATCATCACAGTCTATGACATCATCATCAGTCTGTGACATCATCAGTCTATGACATCACAGTCTATGACATCATTAGTCTGTGACATCATCAGTCTATGACATCATCACAGTCTGTGACATCATCAGTCTGTGACATCATCAGTCTGACATCACAGTCTGTGACATCACAGTCTGTGACATCATCACAGTCTATGACATCATCACAGTCTATGACATCATCAGTCTGTGACATCATCACAGTCTATGACATCATCAGTATGTGACATCATCATCAGTCTGTGACATCATCAGTCTGTGACATCATCAGTCTATGACATCATCAGTCTATGATGTCTATGTCTATGCTCTGGTTTACAGTTTGTAAATGTAAACCAGAGCTCCTCACAGTGTTCTAAAGTAGCCTACGGTGTGCCACAGGGTTCAGTTCTGGGTCCAGTTCTGTTTACCCTTTACATGCTACCGTTAGGTAATATCATCCGAAAGCATGGTATCGATTTCCACTGTTATGCAGATGACCACCCAGCTGTACCTATCAATGAAACCTGATCAGACTAATCAAATTGAAAGGCTTAGTGACTGTGTGAGGGACATAAAAACATGGATGACCTTTAATTATTTACTTCTTAACCCTGAAAAAACTGAAGTCATTCTATTAGGCCCTAAACACCTACGAGACTCTATTGTGGTTTTGTCCCGGCCTGCAGCTGGGCTCGATGTAAAGTTTGACTCTCTAAATGAGCAGATAATCACATTGGACAATGTCAGTGTAGCCTCCAGCTCCACTGTAAGAAACCTTGGAGTCCTATTTGATCAAGAGCTCTCATTTAAAGCACACATAAGCCATGCCTGTAAACGGCTCATTTTCATTTACGCAATATAGCCAAAATTAGAAATGTACTGCCAAAAAATTATGCTGAAAAACTTGTCCATGCTTTTGTCACATTGAGGTTAGACTACTGTTATTCCCTGCTTGCAGCTTGCCCTAAAAGCTCTATAAAAAGCCTTCAATTGGTTCAAATTCAGCAGCAAGAATACTAACAGGTACTAAAAAACGAGAGCACATTACTCCAGTACTAAAAAATCTTCATTGGCTTCCGGTTGAGTTTAGAGTAAAATTTAAAATTCTTCTTCTAACCTATAAAGCTGTAAATGACATGACCCCTTCCTACATTAAAGATGAAATTGTACCTTATCATCCTAACCGTTCACTCCGCTCTCAAAATGCTGCACTATTGGTGGTTCCTAGAGTCGCTAAAAGTACTTTAGGAGGTAGAGCTTTTAGGTACCAAGCACCCTTGTTATGGAATCAGCTCCCTGCTCATGTCAAAGAAGCTGACACAGTCTTTACATTTAAGATTAGGCTCAAAACGTTCCTCTTTGAATCAGCTTATGGTCAGGTCAGTTAGGAACAGAAACTAAACCCATAGGCCTAGTTACGCTGCTCTAGGAGATATATTACTGGGGAAAGTATGGCAACTTGAGCACTGTCCTCTGGTTTCTCCTACTTTTTCTTCTCCTACTTTTAAGAATATTCAATTACTAGATCATTCGTAGTCGGTTCTTTGCTATTCACATGTTGTCCCTTGTCCCACTCCCCTTTTGGGGAGTGTAACTGTTTCAGATGCTGCTGTTCCAGTTTGGACCGCTGCTGCCCCCTAGTGTCGAGGACCTGGACCCCTCCTCTCCTTCCCTGTCCTGGATTAACTGTCCTCGTCCTGCTAGATTAGTAGTTTCCTTCTGCCAATAGCTTTGGCCTACAGACTTACAACTTTACTTGCAATGGATACGTCCTGGCCTCATCTGCCTGTCCGTCCATAGGAGTGGATCTCTCCTTCACTGTGGTTCTCCTCGAGGTTTCTCCGTTTTTTTTTTTTTTCCCCACTGGGTTTTTCGGAGTTTTTCCTTGCCGAGAAGGAGGGTCTAAGGACAGGGGATGCTGGGACAATTATCCATTTGCCTGCTTGTTGTTGGACATTCTGTATTTTTGATTTATGACTATTTCTTATTCTGCTTCATTCTCTGACATCTCTGTCTGTCTGCTAAATCAACAATTTTGTGAAGTCCGCCGAGATAACTGTTGTTGTGATTTTGGGCTATACAAAAATAAATTGAATTGAATTGAATTGAATTGACATCATCACAGTCTGTGACATCATCAGTCTGTGACATCATCAGTCTGTGACATCATCATCAGTCTGTGACATCATCAGTCTCTGACATCATCACAGTCTATGACATCATCAGTCTGTGACATCATCAGTCTATGACATCACCACAGTCTATAACATCATCAGTCTGTGACATTATCACAGTCTATGACATCATCAGTCTGTGACATCATCAGTCTATGACATCACCACAGTCTATGACATGATCACAGTCTATGACATCATCAGTCTATGACATCACCACAGTCTATGACATCATCAGTCTGTGACATCATCACAGTCTATGACATCATCAGTCTGTGACATCATCAGTCTATGACATCACCACAGTCTATGACATGATCACAGTCTATGACATCATCAGTCTATGACATCATCCGTCTGTGACATTATCACAGTCTATGACATCATCAGTCTGTGACATCATCAGTTTGTGACATCATCACAGTCTATGACATCATCAGTCTATGACATCACCACAGTCTATGACATCATCAGTCTATGACATTATCACAGTCTATGACATCATCAGTCTGTGACATCATCAGTCTATGACATCACCACAGTCTATGACATGATCACAGTCTATGACATCATCAGTCTATGACATCACCACAGTCTATGACATCATCAGTCTGTGACATCATCACAGTCTATGACATCATCAGTCTATGACATCATCCGTCTGTGACATTATCACAGTCTATGACATCATCAGTCTGTGACATCATCAGTTTGTGACATCATCACAGTCTATGACATCATCAGTCTATGACATCACCACAGTCTATGACATCATCAGTCTATGACATCATCACAGTCTATGACATCATCAGTCTATGACATCACCACAGTCTATGACATCATCAGTCTATGACATCATCACAGTCTATGACATCATCAGTCTATGACATCACCATAGTCTATGACATCATCAGTCTATGACATCACCACAGTCTATGACATCATCAGTCTATGACATCATCACAGTCTATGACATCATCATCAGTCTGTGACATCATCAGTCTATGACATCACAGTCTATGACATCATTAGTCTATGACATCATCAGTCTGTGACATCATCAGTTTGTGACATCATCACAGTCTATGACATCATCAGTCTATAACATCACCACAGTCTATGACATCATCACAGTCTATGACATCATCAGTCTATGACATCACCACAGTCTATGACATCATCAGTCTATGACATCATCACAGTCTATGACATCATCAGTCTATGACATCACCATAGTCTATGACATCATCAGTCTATGACATCACCACAGTCTATGACATCATCAGTCTATGACATCATCACAGTCTATGACATCATCAGTCTATGACATCACCACAGTCTATGACATCATCAGTCTATGACATCATCCCAGTCTATGACATCATCATCAGTCTGTGACATCATCAGTCTATGACATCACAGTCTATGACATCATTAGTCTGTGACATCATCAGTCTATGACATCATCACAGTCTGTGACATCATCAGTCTGTGACATCATCAGTCTGACATCATCACAGTCTGTGACATCACAGTCTGTGACATCATCACAGTCTATGACATCATCACAGTCTATGACATCATCAGTCTGTGACATCATCACAGTCTATGACATCATCAGTATGTGACATCATCATCAGTCTGTGACATCATCAGTCTGTGACATCATCAGTCTATGACATCATCAGTCTATGATGTCTATGTCTATGCTCTGGTTTACAGTTTGTAAATGTAAACCAGAGCTCCTCACAGTGTTCTAAAGTAGCCTACGGTGTGCCACAGGGTTCAGTTCTGGGTCCAGTTCTGTTTACCCTTTACATGCTACCGTTAGGTAATATCATCCGAAAGCATGGTATCGATTTCCACTGTTATGCAGATGACCACCCAGCTGTACCTATCAATGAAACCTGATCAGACTAATCAAATTGAAAGGCTTAGTGACTGTGTGAGGGACATAAAAACATGGATGACCTTTAATTATTTACTTCTTAACCCTGAAAAAACTGAAGTCATTCTATTAGGCCCTAAACACCTACGAGACTCTATTGTGGTTTTGTCCCGGCCTGCAGCTGGGCTCGATGTAAAGTTTGACTCTCTAAATGAGCAGATAATCACATTGGACAATGTCAGTGTAGCCTCCAGCTCCACTGTAAGAAACCTTGGAGTCCTATTTGATCAAGAGCTCTCATTTAAAGCACACATAAGCCATGCCTGTAAACGGCTCATTTTCATTTACGCAATATAGCCAAAATTAGAAATGTACTGCCAAAAAATTATGCTGAAAAACTTGTCCATGCTTTTGTCACATTGAGGTTAGACTACTGTTATTCCCTGCTTGCAGCTTGCCCTAAAAGCTCTATAAAAAGCCTTCAATTGGTTCAAAATGCAGCAGCAAGAATACTAACAGGTACTAAAAAACGAGAGCACATTACTCCAGTACTAAAAAATCTTCATTGGCTTCCGGTTGAGTTTAGAGTAAAATTTAAAATTCTTCTTCTAACCTATAAAGCTGTAAATGACATGGCCCCTTCCTACATTAAAGATGAAATTGTACCTTATCATCCTAACCGTTCACTCCGCTCTCAAAATGCTGCACTATTGGTGGTTCCTAGAGTCGCTAAAAGTACTTTAGGAGGTAGAGCTTTTAGGTACCAAGCACCCTTGTTATGGAATCAGCTCCCTGCTCATGTCAAAGAAGCTGACACAGTCTTTACATTTAAGATTAGGCTCAAAACGTTCCTCTTTGAATCAGCTTATGGTCAGGTCAGTTAGGAACAGAAACTAAACCCATAGGCCTAGTTACGCTGCTCTAGGAGATATATTACTGGGGAAAGTATGGCAACTTGAGCACTGTCCTCTGGTTTCTCCTACTTTTTCTTCTCCTACTTTTAAGAATATTCAATTACTAGATCATTCGTAGTCGGTTCTTTGCTATTCACATGTTGTCCCTTGTCCCACTCCCCTTTTGGGGAGTGTAACTGTTTCAGATGCTGCTGTTCCAGTTTGGACCGCTGCTGCCCCCTAGTGTCGAGGACCTGGACCCCTCCTCTCCTTCCCTGTCCTGGATTAACTGTCCTCGTCCTGCTAGATTAGTAGTTTCCTTCTGCCAATAGCTTTGGCCTACAGACTTACAACTTTACTTGCAATGGATACGTCCTGGCCTCATCTGCCTGTCCGTCCATAGGAGTGGATCTCTCCTTCACTGTGGTTCTCCTCGAGGTTTCTCCGTTTTTTTTTTTTTTCCCCACTGGGTTTTTCGGAGTTTTTCCTTGCCGAGAAGGAGGGTCTAAGGACAGGGGATGCTGGGACAATTATCCATTTGCCTGCTTGTTGTTGGACATTCTGTATTTTTGATTTATGACTATTTCTTATTCTGCTTCATTCTCTGACATCTCTGTCTGTCTGCTAAATCAACAATTTTGTGAAGTCCGCCGAGATAACTGTTGTTGTGATTTTGGGCTATACAAAAATAAATTGAATTGAATTGAATTGAATTGACATCATCACAGTCTGTGACATCATCAGTCTGTGACATCATCAGTCTGTGACATCATCATCAGTCTGTGACATCATCAGTCTCTGACATCATCACAGTCTATGACATCATCAGTCTGTGACATCATCAGTCTATGACATCACCACAGTCTATAACATCATCAGTCTGTGACATTATCACAGTCTATGACATCATCAGTCTGTGACATCATCAGTCTATGACATCACCACAGTCTATGACATGATCACAGTCTATGACATCATCAGTCTATGACATCACCACAGTCTATGACATCATCAGTCTGTGACATCATCACAGTCTATGACATCATCAGTCTGTGACATCATCAGTCTATGACATCACCACAGTCTATGACATGATCACAGTCTATGACATCATCAGTCTATGACATCATCCGTCTGTGACATTATCACAGTCTATGACATCATCAGTCTGTGACATCATCAGTTTGTGACATCATCACAGTCTATGACATCATCAGTCTATGACATCACCACAGTCTATGACATCATCAGTCTATGACATTATCACAGTCTATGACATCATCAGTCTGTGACATCATCAGTCTATGACATCACCACAGTCTATGACATGATCACAGTCTATGACATCATCAGTCTATGACATCACCACAGTCTATGACATCATCAGTCTGTGACATCATCACAGTCTATGACATCATCAGTCTATGACATCATCCGTCTGTGACATTATCACAGTCTATGACATCATCAGTCTGTGACATCATCAGTTTGTGACATCATCACAGTCTATGACATCATCAGTCTATGACATCACCACAGTCTATGACATCATCAGTCTATGACATCATCACAGTCTATGACATCATCAGTCTATGACATCACCACAGTCTATGACATCATCAGTCTATGACATCATTAGTCTATGACATCATCCGTCTGTGACATTATCACAGTCTATGACATCATCAGTCTGTGACATCATCAGTTTGTGACATCATCACAGTCTATGACATCATCAGTCTATGACATCACCACAGTCTATGACATCATCAGTCTATGACATCATCACAGTCTATGACATCATCATCAGTCTGTGACATCATCAGTCTATGACATCACAGTCTATGACATCATTAGTCTATGACATCATCAGTCTGTGACATCATCAGTTTGTGACATCATCACAGTCTATGACATCATCAGTCTATAACATCACCACAGTCTATGACATCATCACAGTCTATGACATCATCAGTCTATGACATCACCACAGTCTATGACATCATCAGTCTATGACATCATCACAGTCTATGACATCATCAGTCTATGACATCACCATAGTCTATGACATCATCAGTCTATGACATCACCACAGTCTATGACATCATCAGTCTATGACATCATCACAGTCTATGACATCATCAGTCTATGACATCACCACAGTCTATGACATCATCAGTCTATGACATCATCACAGTCTATGACATCATCATCAGTCTGTGACATCATCAGTCTATGACATCACAGTCTATGACATCATTAGTCTGTGACATCATCAGTCTATGACATCATCACAGTCTGTGACATCATCAGTCTGTGACATCATCAGTCTGACATCATCACAGTCTGTGACATCACAGTCTGTGACATCATCACAGTCTATGACATCATCACAGTCTATGACATCATCAGTCTGTGACATCATCACAGTCTATGACATCATCAGTATGTGACATCATCATCAGTCTGTGACATCATCAGTCTGTGACATCATCAGTCTATGACATCATCAGTCTATGATGTCTATGTCTATGCTCTGGTTTACAGTTTGTAAATGTAAACCAGAGCTCCTCACAGTGTTCTAAAGTAGCCTACGGTGTGCCACAGGGTTCAGTTCTGGGTCCAGTTCTGTTTACCCTTTACATGCTACCGTTAGGTAATATCATCCGAAAGCATGGTATCGATTTCCACTGTTATGCAGATGACCACCCAGCTGTACCTATCAATGAAACCTGATCAGACTAATCAAATTGAAAGGCTTAGTGACTGTGTGAGGGACATAAAAACATGGATGACCTTTAATTATTTACTTCTTAACCCTGAAAAAACTGAAGTCATTCTATTAGGCCCTAAACACCTACGAGACTCTATTGTGGTTTTGTCCCGGCCTGCAGCTGGGCTCGATGTAAAGTTTGACTCTCTAAATGAGCAGATAATCACATTGGACAATGTCAGTGTAGCCTCCAGCTCCACTGTAAGAAACCTTGGAGTCCTATTTGATCAAGAGCTCTCATTTAAAGCACACATAAGCCATGCCTGTAAACGGCTCATTTTCATTTACGCAATATAGCCAAAATTAGAAATGTACTGCCAAAAAATTATGCTGAAAAACTTGTCCATGCTTTTGTCACATTGAGGTTAGACTACTGTTATTCCCTGCTTGCAGCTTGCCCTAAAAGCTCTATAAAAAGCCTTCAATTGGTTCAAAATGCAGCAGCAAGAATACTAACAGGTACTAAAAAACGAGAGCACATTACTCCAGTACTAAAAAATCTTCATTGGCTTCCGGTTGAGTTTAGAGTAAAATTTAAAATTCTTCTTCTAACCTATAAAGCTGTAAATGACATGGCCCCTTCCTACATTAAAGATGAAATTGTACCTTATCATCCTAACCGTTCACTCCGCTCTCAAAATGCTGCACTATTGGTGGTTCCTAGAGTCGCTAAAAGTACTTTAGGAGGTAGAGCTTTTAGGTACCAAGCACCCTTGTTATGGAATCAGCTCCCTGCTCATGTCAAAGAAGCTGACACAGTCTTTACATTTAAGATTAGGCTCAAAACGTTCCTCTTTGAATCAGCTTATGGTCAGGTCAGTTAGGAACAGAAACTAAACCCATAGGCCTAGTTACGCTGCTCTAGGAGATATATTACTGGGGAAAGTATGGCAACTTGA
The DNA here is from genome assembly GCA_029959045.1 of Taenioides sp. WSHXM2023. NCBI lineage: Eukaryota > Metazoa > Chordata > Actinopteri > Gobiiformes > Gobiidae > Taenioides > Taenioides sp. WSHXM2023. The sequence goes on from CM057092.1 coordinate 4,525,737, forward strand.
GCACTGTCCTCTGGTTTCTCCTACTTTTTCTTCTCCTACTTTTAAGAATATTCAATTACTAGATCATTCGTAGTCGGTTCTTTGCTATTCACATGTTGTCCCTTGTCCCACTCCCCTTTTGGGGAGTGTAACTGTTTCAGATGCTGCTGTTCCAGTTTGGACCGCTGCTGCCCCCTAGTGTCGAGGACCTGGACCCCTCCTCTCCTTCCCTGTCCTGGATTAACTGTCCTCGTCCTGCTAGATTAGTAGTTTCCTTCTGCCAATAGCTTTGGCCTACAGACTTACAACTTTACTTGCAATGGATACGTCCTGGCCTCATCTGCCTGTCCGTCCATAGGAGTGGATCTCTCCTTCACTGTGGTTCTCCTCGAGGTTTCTCCGTTTTTTTTTTTTTTCCCCACTGGGTTTTTCGGAGTTTTTCCTTGCCGAGAAGGAGGGTCTAAGGACAGGGGATGCTGGGACAATTATCCATTTGCCTGCTTGTTGTTGGACATTCTGTATTTTTGATTTATGACTATTTCTTATTCTGCTTCATTCTCTGACATCTCTGTCTGTCTGCTAAATCAACAATTTTGTGAAGTCCGCCGAGATAACTGTTGTTGTGATTTTGGGCTATACAAAAATAAATTGAATTGAATTGAATTGAATTGACATCATCACAGTCTGTGACATCATCAGTCTGTGACATCATCAGTCTGTGACATCATCATCAGTCTGTGACATCATCAGTCTCTGACATCATCACAGTCTATGACATCATCAGTCTGTGACATCATCAGTCTATGACATCACCACAGTCTATAACATCATCAGTCTGTGACATTATCACAGTCTATGACATCATCAGTCTGTGACATCATCAGTCTATGACATCACCACAGTCTATGACATGATCACAGTCTATGACATCATCAGTCTATGACATCACCACAGTCTATGACATCATCAGTCTGTGACATCATCACAGTCTATGACATCATCAGTCTATGACATCATCCGTCTGTGACATTATCACAGTCTATGACATCATCAGTCTATGACATCATCAGTTTGTGACATCATCACAGTCTATGACATCATCAGTCTATGACATCACCACAGTCTATGACATCATCAGTCTATGACATCATCACAGTCTATGACATCATCAGTCTATGACATCACCACAGTCTATGACATCATCAGTCTATGACATCATCACAGTCTATGACATCATCAGTCTATGGCATCACCATAGTCTATGACATCATCAGTCTATGACATCACCACAGTCTATGACATCATCAGTCTATGACATCATCACAGTCTATGACATCATCAGTCTATGACATCACCATAGTCTATGACATCATCAGTCTATGACATCACCACAGTCTATGACATCATCAGTCTATGACATCATCACAGTCTATGACATCATCATCAGTCTGTGACATCATCAGTCTATGACATCACAGTCTATGACATCATTAGTCTGTGACATCATCAATCTATGACATCATCACAGTCTGTGACATCATCAGTCTATGACATCACCACAGTCTATGACATCATCAGTCTGTGACAGTCTGCTTGTTGTTGGACATTCTGTATTTTTGATTTATGACTGTTTCTTATTCTGCTTCATTCTCTGACATCTCTGTCTGTCTACTAAATCAACAATTTTTTGAAGTCCGCCGAGATAACTGTTGTTGTGATTTTGGGCTATACAAAAATAAATTGAACTGAATTGAATTGAATTGACATCATCACAGTTTGTGACATCATCAGTCTGTGACATCATCAGTCTGTGACATCATCATCAGTCTGTGACATCATCAGTCTCTGACATCATCACAGTCTATGACATCATCAGTCTGTGACATCATCAGTCTATGACATCACCACAGTCTATGACATCATCAGTCTGTGACATTATCACAGTCTATGACATCATCAGTCTGTGACATCATCAGTCTATGACATCACCACAGTCTATGACATGATCACAGTCTATGACATCATCAGTCTATGACATCACCACAGTCTATGACATCATCAGTCTGTGACATCATCACAGTCTATGACATCATCAGTCTATAACATCACCACAGTCTATGACATCATCCGTCTGTGACATTATCACAGTCTATGACATCATCAGTCTATGACATCATCACAGTCTATGACATCATCAGTCTATGGCATCACCATAGTCTATGACATCATCAGTCTATGACATCACCACAGTCTATGACATCATCAGTTTGTGACCTCATCACAGTCTATGACATCATCAGTCTATAACATCACCACAGTCTATAACATCATCAGTCTATGACATCACCAGTCTATGACATCATCAGTCTATGACATCATCACAGTCTATGACATCATCAGTCTATGACATCACCATAGTCTATGACATCATCAGTCTATGACATCACCATAGTCTATGACATCATCAGTCTATGACATCACCACAGTCTATGACATCATCAGTCTATGACATCATCACAGTCTATGACATCATCATCAGTCTGTGACATCATCAGTCTATGACATCACAGTCTATGACATCATTAGTCTGTGACATCATCAGTCTATGACATCATCACAGTCTGTGACATCATCAGTCTGTGATATCATCAGTCTGACATCATCAGTCTGTGACATCACAGTCTGTGACATCATCACAGTCTATGACATCATCACAGTCTATGACATCATCAGTCTGTGACATCATCACAGTCTATGACATCATCAGTATGTGACATCATCATCAGTCTGTGACATCATCAGTCTGTGACATCATCAGTCTATGACATCATCAGTCTATGATGTCTATGTCTATGCTCTGGTTTACAGTTTGTAAATGTAAACCAGAGCTCCTCACAGTGTTCTAAAGTAGCCTACGGTGTGCCACAGGGTTCAGTTCTGGGTCCAGTTCTGTTTACCCTTTACATGCTACCGTTAGGTAATATCATCCGAAAGCATGGTATCGATTTCCACTGTTATGCAGATGACCACCCAGCTGTACCTATCAATGAAACCTGATCAGACTAATCAAATTGAAAGGCTTAGTGACTGTGTGAGGGACATAAAAACATGGATGACCTTTAATTATTTACTTCTTAACCCTGAAAAAACTGAAGTAATTCTATTAGGCCCTAAACACCTACGAGACTCTATTGTGGTTTTGTCCCGGCCTGCAGCTGGGCTCGATGTAAAGTTTGACTCTCTAAATGAGCAGATAATCACATTGGACAATGTCAGTGTAGCCTCCAGCTCCACTGTAAGAAACCTTGGAGTCCTATTTGATCAAGAGCTCTCATTTAAAGCACACATAAGCCATGCCTGTAAACGGCTCATTTTCATTTACGCAATATAGCCAAAATTAGAAATGTACTGCCAAAAAATTATGCTGAAAAACTTGTCCATGCTTTTGTCACATTGAGGTTAGACTACTGTTATTCCCTGCTTGCAGCTTGCCCTAAAAGCTCTATAAAAAGCCTTCAATTGGTTCAAAATGCAGCAGCAATATTACTAACAGGTACTAAAAAACGAGAGCACATTACTCCAGTACTAAAAAATCTTCATTGGCTTCCGGTTGAGTTTAGAGTAAAATTTAAAATTCTTCTTCTAACCTATAAAGCTGTAAATGACATGGCCCCTTCCTACATTAAAGATGAAATTGTACCTTATCATCCTAACCGTTCACTCCGCTCTCAAAATGCTGCACTATTGGTGGTTCCTAGAGTCGCTAAAAGTACTTTAGGAGGTAGAGCTTTTAGGTACCAAGCACCCTTGTTATGGAATCAGCTCCCTGCTCATGTCAAAGAAGCTGACACAGTCTTTACATTTAAGATTAGGCTCAAAACGTTCCTCTTTGAATCAGCTTATGGTCAGGTCAGTTAGGAACAGAAACTAAACCCATAGGCCTAGTTAAGCTGCTCTAGGAGATATATTACTGGGGAAAGTATGGCAACTTGAGCACTGTCCTCTGGTTTCTCCTACTTTTTCTTCTCCTACTTTTAAGAATATTCAATTACTAGATCATTCGTAGTCTGTTCTTTGCTATTCACATGTTGTCCCTTGTCCCACTCCCCTTTTGGGGAGTGTAACTGTTTCAGATGCTGCTGTTCCAGTTTGGACCGCTGCTGCCCCCTAGTGTCGAGGACCTGGACCCCTCCTCTCCTTCCCTGTCCTGGATTAACTGTCCTCGTCCTGCTAGATTAGTAGTTTCCTTCTGCCAATAGCTTTGGCCTACAGACTTACAACTTTACTTGCAATGGATACGTCCTGGCCTCATCTGCCTGTCCGTCCATAGGAGTGGATCTCTCCTTCACTGTGGTTCTCCTCGAGGTTTCTCCGTTTTTTTTTTTTTCCCCACTGGGTTTTTCGGAGTTTTTCCTTGCCGAGAAGGAGGGTCTAAGGACAGGGGATGCTGGGACAATTATCCATTTGCCTGCTTGTTGTTGGACATTCTGTATTTTTGATTTATGACTATTTCTTATTCTGCTTCATTCTCTGACATCTCTGTCTGTCTGCTAAATCAACAATTTTGTGAAGTCCGCCGAGATAACTGTTGTTGTGATTTTGGGCTATACAAAAATAAATTGAATTGAATTGAATTGACATCATCACAGTCTGTGACATCATCAGTCTGTGACATCATCAGTCTGTGACATCATCATCAGGCTGTGACATCATCAGTCTCTGACATCATCACAGTCTATGACATCATCAGTCTGTGACATCATCAGTCTATGACATCACCACAGTCTATGACATCATCAGTCTGTGACATTATCACAGTCTATGACATCATCAGTCTGTGACATCATCAGTCTATGACATCACCACAGTCTATGACATGATCACAGTCTATGACATCATCAGTCTATGACATCACCACAATCTATGACATCATCAGTCTGTGACATCATCACAGTCTATGACATCATCCGTCTGTGACATTATCACAGTCTATGACATCATCAGTCTGTGACATCATCAGTCTGTGACATCATCACAGTCTATGACATCATCAGTCTATGACATCACCACAGTCTATGACATCATCAGTCTATGACATCATCACAGTCTATGACATTATCAGTCTATGACATCACCACAGTCTATGACATCATCAGTCTGTGACAGTCTGCTTGTTGTTTGACATTCTGTATTTTTGATTTATGACTGTTTCTTATTCTGCTTCATTCTCTGACATCTCTGTCTGTCTACTAAATCAACAATTTTGTGAAGTCCGCCGAGATAACTGTTGTTGTGATTTTGGGCTATACAAAAATAAATTGAACTGAATTGAATTGAATTGACATCATCACAGTTTGTGACATCATCAGTCTGTGACATCATCAGTCTGTGACATCATCATCAGTCTGTGACATCATCAGTCTCTGACATCATCACAGTCTATGACATCATCAGTCTGTGACATCATCAGTCTATGACATCACCACAGTCTATGACATCATCAGTCTGTGACATTATCACAGTCTATGACATCATCAGTCTGTGACATCATCAGTCTATGACATCACCACAGTCTATGACATGATCACAGTCTATGACATCATCAGTCTATGACATCACCACAGTCTATGACATCATCAGTCTGTGACATCATCACAGTCTATGACATCATCAGTCTATAACATCACCACAGTCTATGACATCATCCGTCTGTGACATTATCACAGTCTATGACATCATCAGTCTATGACATCATCACAGTCTATGACATCATCAGTCTATGGCATCACCATAGTCTATGACATCATCAGTCTATGACATCACCACAGTCTATGACATCATCAGTTTGTGACATCATCACAGTCTATGACATCATCAGTCTATAACATCACCACAGTCTATAACATCATCAGTCTATGACATCACCACAGTCTATGACATCATCAGTCTATGACATAATCACAGTCTATGACATCATCAGTCTATGACATCACCATAGTCTATGACATCATCAGTCTATGACATCACCATAGTCTATGACATCATCAGTCTATGACATCATCACAGTCTATGACATCATCATCAGTCTGTGACATCATCAGTCTATGACATCACAGTCTATGACATCATTAGTCTGTGACATCATCAGTCTATGACATCATCACAGTCTGTGACATCATCAGTCTGTGACATCATCAGTCTGACATCATCAGTCTGTGACATCACAGTCTGTGACATCATCACAGTCTATGACATCATCACAGTCTATGACATCATCAGTCTGTGACATCATCACAGTCTATGACATCATCAGTATGTGACATCATCATCAGTCTGTGACATCATCAGTCTGTGACATCATCAGTCTATGACATCACCACAGTCTATGACATCATCAGTCTATGATGTCTATGTCTATGCTCTGGTTTACAGTTTGTAAATGTAAACCAGAGCTCCTCACAGTGTTCTAAAGTAGCCTACGGTGTGCCACAGGGTTCAGTTCTGGGTCCAGTTCTGTTTACCCTTTACATGCTACCGTTAGGTAATATCATCCGAAAGCATGGTATCGATTTCCACTGTTATGCAGATGACCACCCAGCTGTACCTATCAATGAAACCTGATCAGACTAATCAAATTGAAAGGCTTAGTGACTGTGTGAGGGACATAAAAACATGGATGACCTTTAATTATTTACTTCTTAACCCTGAAAAAACTGAAGTCATTCTATTAGGCCCTAAACACCTACGAGACTCTATTGTGGTTTTGTCCCGGCCTGCAGCTGGGCTCGATGTAAAGTTTGACTCTCTAAATGAGCAGATAATCACATTGGACAATGTCAGTGTAGCCTCCAGCTCCACTGTAAGAAACCTTGGAGTCCTATTTGATCAAGAGCTCTCATTTAAAGCACACATAAGCCATGCCTGTAAACGGCTCATTTTCATTTACGCAATATAGCCAAAATTAGAAATGTACTGCCAAAAAATTATGCTGAAAAACTTGTCCATGCTTTTGTCACATTGAGGTTAGACTACTGTTATTCCCTGCTTGCAGCTTGCCCTAAAAGCTCTATAAAAAGCCTTCAATTGGTTCAAAATGCAGCAGCAAGAATACTAACAGGTACTAAAAAACGAGAGCACATTACTCCAGTACTAAAAAATCTTCATTGGCTTCCGGTTGAGTTTAGAGTAAAATTTAAAATTCTTCTTCTAACCTATAAAGCTGTAAATGACATGGCCCCTTCCTACATTAAAGATGAAATTGTACCTTATCATCCTAACCGTTCACTCCGCTCTCAAAATGCTGCACTATTGGTGGTTCCTAGAGTCGCTAAAAGTACTTTAGGAGGTAGAGCTTTTAGGTACCAAGCACCCTTGTTATGGAATCAGCTCCCTGCTCATGTCAAAGAAGCTGACACAGTCTTTACATTTAAGATTAGGCTCAAAACGTTCCTCTTTGAATCAGCTTATGGTCAGGTCAGTTAGGAACAGAAACTAAACCCATAGGCCTAGTTAAGCTGCTCTAGGAGATATATTACTGGGGAAAGTATGGCAACTTGAGCACTGTCCTCTGGTTTCTCCTACTTTTTCTTCTCCTACTTTTAAGAATATTCAATTACTAGATCATTCGTAGTCTGTTCTTTGCTATTCACATGTTGTCCCTTGTCCCACTCCCCTTTTGGGGAGTGTAACTGTTTCAGATGCTGCTGTTCCAGTTTGGACCGCTGCTGCCCCCTAGTGTCGAGGACCTGGACCCCTCCTCTCCTTCCCTGTCATGGATTAACTGTCCTCGTCCTGCTAGATTAGTAGTTTCCTTCTGCCAATAGCTTTGGCCTACAGACTTACAACTTTACTTGCAATGGATACGTCCTGGCCTCATCTGCCTGTCCGTCCATAGGAGTGGATCTCTCCTTCACTGTGGTTCTCCTCGAGGTTTCTCCGTTTTTTTTTTTTTTCCCCACTGGGTTTTTCGGAGTTTTTCCTTGCCGAGAAGGAGGGTCTAAGGACAGGGGATGCTGGGACAATTATCCATTTGCCTGCTTGTTGTTGGACATTCTGTATTTTTGATTTATGACTATTTCTTATTCTGCTTCATTCTCTGACATCTCTGTCTGTCTGCTAAATCAACAATTTTGTGAAGTCCGCCGAGATAACTGTTGTTGTGATTTTGGGCTATACAAAAATAAATTGAATTGAATTGAATTGACATCATCACAGTCTGTGACATCATCAGTCTGTGACATCATCAGTCTGTGACATCATCATCAGTCTGTGACATCATCAGTCTCTGACATCATCACAGTCTATGACATCATCAGTCTGTGACATCATCAGTCTATGACATCACCACAGTCTATAACATCATCAGTCTGTGACATTATCACAGTCTATGACATCATCAGTCTGTGACATCATCAGTCTATGACATCACCACAGTCTATGACATGATCACAGTCTATGACATCATCAGTCTATGACATCATCCGTCTGTGACATTATCACAGTCTATGACATCATCAGTCTGTGACATCATCAGTTTGTGACATCATCACATTCTATGACATCATCAGTCTATGACATCACCACAGTCTATGACATCATCAGTCTATGACATTATCACAGTCTATGACATCATCAGTCTGTGACATCATCAGTCTATGACATCACCACAGTCTATGACATGATCACAGTCTATGACATCATCAGTCTATGACATCACCACAGTCTATGACATCATCAGTCTGTGACATCATCACAGTCTATGACATCATCAGTCTATGACATCATCCGTCTGTGACATTATCACAGTCTATGACATCATCAGTCTGTGACATCATCAGTTTGTGACATCATCACAGTCTATGACATCATCAGTCTATGACATCACCACAGTCTATGACATCATCAGTCTATGACATCATCACAGTCTATGACATCATCAGTCTATGACATCACCACAGTCTATGACATCATCAGTCTATGACATCATCACAGTCTATGACATCATCAGTCTATGACATCACCATAGTCTATGACATCATCAGTCTATGACATCACCACAGTCTATGACATCATCAGTCTATGACATCATCACAGTCTATGACATCATCATCAGTCTGTGACATCATCAGTCTATGACATCACAGTCTATGACATCATTAGTCTATGACATCATCAGTCTGTGACATCATCAGTTTGTGACATCATCACAGTCTATGACATCATCAGTCTATAACATCACCACAGTCTATGACATCATCACAGTCTATGACATCATCAGTCTATGACATCACCACAGTCTATGACATCATCAGTCTATGACATCATCACAGTCTATGACATCATCAGTCTATGACATCACCATAGTCTATGACATCATCAGTCTATGACATCACCACAGTCTATGACATCATCAGTCTATGACATCATCACAGTCTATGACATCATCAGTCTATGACATCACCACAGTCTATGACATCATCAGTCTATGACATCATCACAGTCTATGACATCATCATCAGTCTGTGACATCATCAGTCTATGACATCACAGTCTATGACATCATTAGTCTGTGACATCATCAGTCTATGACATCATCACAGTCTGTGACATCATCAGTCTGTGACATCATCAGTCTGACATCACAGTCTGTGACATCACAGTCTGTGACATCATCACAGTCTATGACATCATCACAGTCTATGACATCATCAGTCTGTGACATCATCACAGTCTATGACATCATCAGTATGTGACATCATCATCAGTCTGTGACATCATCAGTCTGTGACATCATCAGTCTATGACATCATCAGTCTATGATGTCTATGTCTATGCTCTGGTTTACAGTTTGTAAATGTAAACCAGAGCTCCTCACAGTGTTCTAAAGTAGCCTACGGTGTGCCACAGGGTTCAGTTCTGGGTCCAGTTCTGTTTACCCTTTACATGCTACCGTTAGGTAATATCATCCGAAAGCATGGTATCGATTTCCACTGTTATGCAGATGACCACCCAGCTGTACCTATCAATGAAACCTGATCAGACTAATCAAATTGAAAGGCTTAGTGACTGTGTGAGGGACATAAAAACATGGATGACCTTTAATTATTTACTTCTTAACCCTGAAAAAACTGAAGTCATTCTATTAGGCCCTAAACACCTACGAGACTCTATTGTGGTTTTGTCCCGGCCTGCAGCTGGGCTCGATGTAAAGTTTGACTCTCTAAATGAGCAGATAATCACATTGGACAATGTCAGTGTAGCCTCCAGCTCCACTGTAAGAAACCTTGGAGTCCTATTTGATCAAGAGCTCTCATTTAAAGCACACATAAGCCATGCCTGTAAACGGCTCATTTTCATTTACGCAATATAGCCAAAATTAGAAATGTACTGCCAAAAAATTATGCTGAAAAACTTGTCCATGCTTTTGTCACATTGAGGTTAGACTACTGTTATTCCCTGCTTGCAGCTTGCCCTAAAAGCTCTATAAAAAGCCTTCAATTGGTTCAAAATGCAGCAGCAAGAATACTAACAGGTACTAAAAAACGAGAGCACATTACTCCAGTACTAAAAAATCTTCATTGGCTTCCGGTTGAGTTTAGAGTAAAATTTAAAATTCTTCTTCTAACCTATAAAGCTGTAAATGACATGGCCCCTTCCTACATTAAAGATGAAATTGTACCTTATCATCCTAACCGTTCACTCCGCTCTCAAAATGCTGCACTATTGGTGGTTCCTAGAGTCGCTAAAAGTACTTTAGGAGGTAGAGCTTTTAGGTACCAAGCACCCTTGTTATGGAATCAGCTCCCTGCTCATGTCAAAGAAGCTGACACAGTCTTTACATTTAAGATTAGGCTCAAAACGTTCCTCTTTGAATCAGCTTATGGTCAGGTCAGTTAGGAACAGAAACTAAACCCATAGGCCTAGTTACGCTGCTCTAGGAGATATATTACTGGGGAAAGTATGGCAACTTGAGCACTGTCCTCTGGTTTCTCCTACTTTTTCTTCTCCTACTTTTAAGAATATTCAATTACTAGATCATTCGTAGTCGGTTCTTTGCTATTCACATGTTGTCCCTTGTCCCACTCCCCTTTTGGGGAGTGTAACTGTTTCAGATGCTGCTGTTCCAGTTTGGACCGCTGCTGCCCCCTAGTGTCGAGGACCTGGACCCCTCCTCTCCTTCCCTGTCCTGGATTAACTGTCCTCGTCCTGCTAGATTAGTAGTTTCCTTCTGCCAATAGCTTTGGCCTACAGACTTACAACTTTACTTGCAATGGATACGTCCTGGCCTCATCTGCCTGTCCGTCCATAGGAGTGGATCTCTCCTTCACTGTGGTTCTCCTTGAGGTTTCTCCGTTTTGTTTTTTTCCCCACTGGGTTTTTCGGAGTTTTTCCTTGCCGAGAAGGAGGGTCTAAGGACAGGGGATGCTGGGACAATTATCCATTTGCCTGCTTGTTGTTGGACATTCTGTATTTTTGATTTATGACTATTTCTTATTCTGCTTCATTCTCTGACATCTCTGTCTGTCTGCTAAATCAACAATTTTGTGAAGTCCGCCGAGATAACTGTTGTTGTGATTTTGGGCTATACAAAAATAAATTGAATTGAATTGAATTGAATTGACATCATCACAGTCTGTGACATCATCAGTCTGTGACATCATCATCAGTCTGTGACATCATCAGTCTCTGACATCATCACAGTCTATGACATCATCAGTCTGTGACATCATCAGTCTATGACATCACCACAGTCTATAACATCATCAGTCTGTGACATTATCACAGTCTATGACATCATCAGTCTGTGACATCATCAGTCTATGACATCACCACAGTCTATGACATGATCACAGTCTATGACATCATCAGTCTATGACATCACCACAGTCTATGACATCATCAGTCTGTGACATCATCACAGTCTATGACATCATCAGTCTATGACATCATCCGTCTGTGACATTATCACAGTCTATGACATCATCAGTCTATGACATCATCAGTTTGTGACATCATCACAGTCTATGACATCATCAGTCTATGACATCACCACAGTCTATGACATCATCAGTCTATGACATCATCACAGTCTATGACATCATCAGTCTATGACATCACCACAGTCTATGACATCATCAGTCTATGACATCATCACAGTCTATGACATCATCAGTCTATGGCATCACCATAGTCTATGACATCATCAGTCTATGACATCACCACAGTCTATGACATCATCAGTCTATGACATCATCACAGTCTATGACATCATCAGTCTATGACATCACCATAGTCTATGACATCATCAGTCTATGACATCACCACAGTCTATGACATCATCAGTCTATGACATCATCACAGTCTATGACATCATCATCAGTCTGTGACATCATCAGTCTATGACATCACAGTCTATGACATCATTAGTCTGTGACATCATCAATCTATGACATCATCACAGTCTGTGACATCATCAGTCTGTGACATCATCAGTCTATGACATCATCAGTCTGTGACATCACAGTCTTGACATCATCAGTCTGTGACATCATCACAGTCTATGACATCATCAGTATGTGACATCATCATCAGTCTGTGACATCATCAGTCTGTGACATCATCAGTCTATGACATCACCACAGTCTATGACATCATCAGTCTATGATGTCTATGTCTATGCTCTGGTTTACAGTTTGTAAATGCAAACCAGACCTCCTCACAGTGTTCTAAAGTAGCCTACGGTGTGCCACAGGGTTCAGTTTTGGGTCCAGTTCTGTTTACCCTTTACATGCTACCGTTAGGTAATATCATCCGAAAGCATGGTATCGATTTCCACTGTTATGCAGATGACCACCCAGCTGTACCTATCAATGAAACCTGATCAGACTAATCAAATTGAAAGGCTTAGTGACTGTGTGAGGGACATAAAAACATGGATGACCTTTAATTATTTACTTCTTAACCCTGAAAAAACTGAAGTCATTCTATTAGGCCCTAAACACCTACGAGACTCTATTGTGGTTTTGTCCCGGCCTGCAGCTGGGCTCGATGTAAAGTTTGACTCTCTAAATGAGCAGATAATCACATTGGACAATGTCAGTGTAGCCTCCAGCTCCACTGTAAGAAACCTTGGAGTCCTATTTGATCAAGAGCTCTCATTTAAAGCACACATAAGCCATGCCTGTAAACGGCTCATTTTCATTTACGCAATATAGCCAAAATTAGAAATGTACTGCCAAAAAATGATGCTGAAAAACTTGTCCATGTTTTTGTCACTTCGAGGTTAGACTACTGTAACTCCCTGCTTGCAGCTTGCCCTAAAAGCTCTATAAAAAGCCTTCAATTGGTTCAAAATGCAGCAGCAAGAATACTAACAGGTACTAAAAAACGAGAGCACATTACTCCAGTATTAAAAAATCTTCATTGGCTTCCGGTTGAGTTTAGAGTAAAATTTAAAATTCTTCTTCTAACCTATAAAGCTGTAAATGACATGGCCCCTTCCTACATTAAAGATGAAATTGTACCTTATCATCCTAACCGTTCACTCCGCTCTCAAAATGCTGCACTATTGGTGGTTCCTAGAGTCGCTAAAAGTACTTTAGGAGGTAGAGCTTTTAGGTACCAAGCACCCTTGTTATGGAATCAGCTCCCTGCTCATGTCAAAGAAGCTGACACAGTCTTTACATTTAAGATTAGGCTCAAAACGTTCCTCTTTGAATCAGCTTATGGTCAGGTCAGTTAGGAACAGAAACTAAACCCATAGGCCTAGTTAAGCTGCTCTAGGAGATATATTACTGGGGAAAGTATGGCAACTTGAGCACTGTCCTCTGGTTTCTCCTACTTTTTCTTCTCCTACTTTTAAGAATATTCAATTACTAGATCATTCGTAGTCTGTTCTTTGCTATTCACATGTTGTCCCTTGTCCCACTCCCCTTTTGGGGAGTGTAACTGTTTCAGATGCTGCTGTTCCAGTTTGGACCGCTGCTGCCCCCTAGTGTCGAGGACCTGGACCCCTCCTCTCCTTCCCTGTCCTGGATTAACTGTCCTCGTCCTGCTAGATTAGTAGTTTCCTTCTGCCAATAGCTTTGGCCTACAGACTTACAACTTTACTTGCAATGGATACGTCCTGGCCTCATCTGCCTGTCCGTCCATAGGAGTGGATCTCTCCTTCACTGTGGTTCTCCTCGAGGTTTCTCCGTTTTTTTTTTTTTTCCCCACTGGGTTTTTCGGAGTTTTTCCTTGCCGAGAAGGAGGGTCTAAGGACAGGGGATGCTGGGACAATTATCCATTTGCCTGCTTGTTGTTGGACATTCTGTATTTTTGATTTATGACTATTTCTTATTCTGCTTCATTCTCTGACATCTCTGTCTGTCTGCTAAATCAACAATTTTGTGAAGTCCGCCGAGATAACTGTTGTTGTGATTTTGGGCTATACAAAAATAAATTGAATTGAATTGAATTGACATCATCACAGTCTGTGACATCATCAGTCTGTGACATCATCAGTCTGTGACATCATCATCAGTCTGTGACATCATCAGTCTCTGACATCATCACAGTCTATGACATCATCAGTCTGTGACATCATCAGTCTATGACATCACCACAGTCTATAACATCATCAGTCTGTGACATTATCACAGTCTATGACATCATCAGTCTGTGACATCATCAGTCTATGACATCACCACAGTCTATGACATGATCACAGTCTATGACATCATCAGTCTATGACATCATCCGTCTGTGACATTATCACAGTCTATGACATCATCAGTCTGTGACATCATCAGTTTGTGACATCATCACATTCTATGACATCATCAGTCTATGACATCACCACAGTCTATGACATCATCAGTCTATGACATTATCACAGTCTATGACATCATCAGTCTGTGACATCATCAGTCTATGACATCACCACAGTCTATGACATGATCACAGTCTATGACATCATCAGTCTATGACATCACCACAGTCTATGACATCATCAGTCTGTGACATCATCACAGTCTATGACATCATCAGTCTATGACATCATCCGTCTGTGACATTATCACAGTCTATGACATCATCAGTCTGTGACATCATCAGTTTGTGACATCATCACAGTCTATGACATCATCAGTCTATGACATCACCACAGTCTATGACATCATCAGTCTATGACATCATCACAGTCTATGACATCATCAGTCTATGACATCACCACAGTCTATGACATCATCAGTCTATGACATCATCACAGTCTATGACATCATCAGTCTATGACATCACCATAGTCTATGACATCATCAGTCTATGACATCACCACAGTCTATGACATCATCAGTCTATGACATCATCACAGTCTATGACATCATCATCAGTCTGTGACATCATCAGTCTATGACATCACAGTCTATGACATCATTAGTCTATGACATCATCAGTCTGTGACATCATCAGTTTGTGACATCATCACAGTCTATGACATCATCAGTCTATAACATCACCACAGTCTATGACATCATCACAGTCTATGACATCATCAGTCTATGACATCACCACAGTCTATGACATCATCAGTCTATGACATCATCACAGTCTATGACATCATCAGTCTATGACATCACCATAGTCTATGACATCATCAGTCTATGACATCACCACAGTCTATGACATCATCAGTCTATGACATCATCACAGTCTATGACATCATCAGTCTATGACATCACCACAGTCTATGACATCATCAGTCTATGACATCATCACAGTCTATGACATCATCATCAGTCTGTGACATCATCAGTCTATGACATCACAGTCTATGACATCATTAGTCTGTGACATCATCAGTCTATGACATCATCACAGTCTGTGACATCATCAGTCTGTGACATCATCAGTCTGACATCACAGTCTGTGACATCACAGTCTGTGACATCATCACAGTCTATGACATCATCACAGTCTATGACATCATCAGTCTGTGACATCATCACAGTCTATGACATCATCAGTATGTGACATCATCATCAGTCTGTGACATCATCAGTCTGTGACATCATCAGTCTATGACATCATCAGTCTATGATGTCTATGTCTATGCTCTGGTTTACAGTTTGTAAATGTAAACCAGAGCTCCTCACAGTGTTCTAAAGTAGCCTACGGTGTGCCACAGGGTTCAGTTCTGGGTCCAGTTCTGTTTACCCTTTACATGCTACCGTTAGGTAATATCATCCGAAAGCATGGTATCGATTTCCACTGTTATGCAGATGACCACCCAGCTGTACCTATCAATGAAACCTGATCAGACTAATCAAATTGAAAGGCTTAGTGACTGTGTGAGGGACATAAAAACATGGATGACCTTTAATTATTTACTTCTTAACCCTGAAAAAACTGAAGTCATTCTATTAGGCCCTAAACACCTACGAGACTCTATTGTGGTTTTGTCCCGGCCTGCAGCTGGGCTCGATGTAAAGTTTGACTCTCTAAATGAGCAGATAATCACATTGGACAATGTCAGTGTAGCCTCCAGCTCCACTGTAAGAAACCTTGGAGTCCTATTTGATCAAGAGCTCTCATTTAAAGCACACATAAGCCATGCCTGTAAACGGCTCATTTTCATTTACGCAATATAGCCAAAATTAGAAATGTACTGCCAAAAAATTATGCTGAAAAACTTGTCCATGCTTTTGTCACATTGAGGTTAGACTACTGTTATTCCCTGCTTGCAGCTTGCCCTAAAAGCTCTATAAAAAGCCTTCAATTGGTTCAAAATGCAGCAGCAAGAATACTAACAGGTACTAAAAAACGAGAGCACATTACTCCAGTACTAAAAAATCTTCATTGGCTTCCGGTTGAGTTTAGAGTAAAATTTAAAATTCTTCTTCTAACCTATAAAGCTGTAAATGACATGGCCCCTTCTTACATTAAAGATGAAATTGTACCTTATCATCCTAACCGTTCACTCCGCTCTCAAAATGCTGCACTATTGGTGGTTCCTAGAGTCGCTAAAAGTACTTTAGGAGGTAGAGCTTTTAGGTACCAAGCACCCTTGTTATGGAATCAGCTCCCTGCTCATGTCAAAGAAGCTGACACAGTCTTTACATTTAAGATTAGGCTCAAAACGTTCCTCTTTGAATCAGCTTATGGTCAGGTCAGTTAGGAACAGAAACTAAACCCATAGGCCTAGTTACGCTGCTCTAGGAGATATATTACTGGGGAAAGTATGGCAACTTGAGCACTGTCCTCTGGTTTCTCCTACTTTTTCTTCTCCTACTTTTAAGAATATTCAATTACTAGATCATTCGTAGTCGGTTCTTTGCTATTCACATGTTGTCCCTTGTCCCACTCCCCTTTTGGGGAGTGTAACTGTTTCAGATGCTGCTGTTCCAGTTTGGACCGCTGCTGCCCCCTAGTGTCGAGGACCTGGACCCCTCCTCTCCTTCCCTGTCCTGGATTAACTGTCCTCGTCCTGCTAGATTAGTAGTTTCCTTCTGCCAATAGCTTTGGCCTACAGACTTACAACTTTACTTGCAATGGATACGTCCTGGCCTCATCTGCCTGTCCGTCCATAGGAGTGGATCTCTCCTTCATTGTGGTTCTCCTCGAGGTTTCTCCGTTTTTTTTTTTTCCCCACTGGGTTTTTCGGAGTTTTTCCTTGCCGAGAAGGAGGGTCTAAGGACAGGGGATGCTGGGACAATTATCCATTTGCCTGCTTGTTGTTGGACATTCTGTATTTTTGATTTATGACTATTTCTTATTCTGCTTCATTCTCTGACATCTCTGTCTGTCTGCTAAATCAACAATTTTGTGAAGTCCGCCGAGATAACTGTTGTTGTGATTTTGGGCTATACAAAAATAAATTGAATTGAATTGAATTGAATTGACATCATCACAGTCTGTGACATCATCAGTCTGTGACATCATCAGTCTGTGACATCATCATCAGTCTGTGACATCATCAGTCTCTGACATCATCACAGTCTATGACATCATCAGTCTGTGACATCATCAGTCTATGACATCACCACAGTCTATGACATGATCACAGTCTATGACATCATCAGTCTATGACATCACCACAGTCTATGACATCATCAGTCTGTGACATCATCACAGTCTATGACATCATCAGTCTATGACATCATCCGTCTGTGACATTATCACAGTCTATGACATCATCAGTCTGTGACATCATCAGTTTGTGACATCATCACAGTCTATGACATCATCAGTCTATGACATCACCACAGTCTATGACATCATCAGTCTATAACATCATCAGTCTATGACATCATCAGTCTATGACATCACCACAGTCTATGACATCATCAGTCTATGACATCATCACAGTCTATGACATCATCAGTCTATGGCATCACCATAGTCTATGACATCATCAGTCTATGACATCACCACAGTCTATGACATCATCAGTCTATGACATCATCACAGTCTATGACATCATCAGTCTATGACATCACCATAATCTATGACATCATCAGTTTGTGACATCATCACAGTCTATGACATCATCAGTCTATGACATCACCACAGTCTATGACATCATCAGTCTATGACATCATCACAGTCTATGACATCATCAGTCTATGACATCACCACAGTCTATGACATCATCAGTCTATGACATCATCACAGTCTATGACATCATCAGTCTATGGCATCACCATAGTCTATGACATCATCAGTCTATGACATCACCACAGTCTATGACATCATCAGTCTATGACATCATCACAGTCTATGACATCATCAGTCTATGACATCACCATAGTCTATGACATCATCAGTCTATGACATCACCACAGTCTATGACATCATCAGTCTATGACATCATCACAGTCTATGACATCATCATCAGTCTGTGACATCATCAGTCTATGACATCACAGTCTATGACATCATTAGTCTGTGACATCATCAGTCTATGACATCATCACAGTCTGTGACATCATCAGTCTATGACATCACAGTCTATGACATCATTAGTCTGTGACATCATCAGTCTATGACATCATCACAGTCTGTGACATCATCAGTCTGTGACATCATCAGTCTATGACATCATCAGTCTGTGACATCACAGTCTGTGACATCATCACAGTCTATGACATCATCACAGTCTATGACACCATCAGTCTGTGACATCATCACAGTCTATGACATCATCAGTATGTGACATCATCATCAGTCTGTGACATCATCAGTCTGTGACATCATCAGTCTATGACATCACCACAGTCTATGACATCATCAGTCTGTGACAGTCTGCTTGTTGTTGGACATTCTGTATTTTTGATTTATGACTGTTTCTTATTCTGCTTCATTCTCTGACATCTCTGTCTGTCTGCTAAATCAACAATTTTGTGAAGTCCGCCGAGATAACTGTTGTTGTGATTTTGGGCTATACAAAAATAAATTGAATTGAATTGAATTGACATCATCACAGTCTGTGACATCATCAGTCTATGACATCACCACAGTCTATGACATCATCAGTTTATGACATCATCACAGTTTATGACATCATCAGTCTATGACATCACCACAGTCTATGACATCATCAGTCTATGACATCACCACAGTCTATGACATCATCAGTCTGTGACATCATCAGTCTGCGACATTATCACAGTCTATGACATCATCAGTCTGTGACATAACCACAGTCTATGACATCATCCGTCTGTGACATTATCACAGTCTATGACATCATCAGTCTGTGACATCATCAGTCTGTGACATCATCACAGTCTATGACATCATCAGTCTATTACATCATCCGTCTGTGACATTATCAGTCTGTGACATCACCACAGTCTATGACATCATCAGTCTATGACATCATCACAGTCTATGACATCATCAGTCTATGACATCACCATAGTCTATGACATCATCAGTCTATGACATCACCACAGTCTATGACATCATCAGTCTATGACATCATCACAGTCTATGACATCATCATCAGTCTGTGACATCATCAGTCTCTGACATCACAGTCTATGACATCATTAGTCTGTGACATCATCAGTCTATGACATCATCACAGTCTGTGACATCATCAGTCTGTGACATCATCAGTCTATGACATCATCAGTCTGTGACATCATCAGTCTGTGACATCATCAGTCTATGACATCATCACAGTCTATGACATCATCAGTCTGTGACATCATCACAGTCTATGACATCATCAGTCTATGACATCATCAGTCTATGACATCACCACAGTCTATGACATGATCACAGTCTATGACATCATCAGTCTATGACATCACCACAGTCTATGACATCATCAGTCTGTGACATCATCACAGTCTATGACATCATCAGTCTGTGACATTATCACAGTCTATGACATCATCAGTCTGTGACATCATCAGTCTGTGACATCATCACAGTCTATGACATCATCAGTCTATGACATCACCACAGTCTATGACATCATCAGTTTATGACATCATCACAGTCTATGACATCATCAGTCTATGACATCACCACAGTCTATGACATCATCAGTCTGTGACAGTCTGCTTGTTGTTGGACATTCTGTATTTTTGATTTATGACTGTTTCTTATTCTGCTTCATTCTCTGACATTTCTGTCTGTCTGCTAAATCAACAATTTTGTGAAGTCCGCCGAGATAACTGTTGTTGTAATTTTGGGCTATACAAAAATAAATTGAATTGAATTGAATTGACATCATCACAGTCTGTGACATCATCAGTCTGTGACATCATCAGTCTGTGACATCATCATCAGTCTGTGACATCATCAGTCTATGACATCACCACAGTCTATGACATCATCAGTCTGTGACATTATCACAGTCTATGACTTCATCAGTCTGTGACATCATCAGTCTATGACATCACCACAGTCTATGACATGATCACAGTCTATGACATCATCAGTATGTGACATCATCATCAGTCTGTGACATCATCAGTCTGTGACATCATCAGTCTATGACATCACCACAGTCTATGACATCATCAGTCTATGATGTCTATGTCTATGCTCTGGTTTACAGTTTGTAAATGTAAACCAGAGCTCCTCACAGTGTTCTAAAGTAGCCTACGGTGTGCCACAGGGTTCAGTTTTGGGTCCAGTTCTGTTTACCCTTTACATGCTACCGTTAGGTAATATCATCCGAAAGCATGGTATCGATTTCCACTGTTATGCAGATGACCACCCAGCTGTACCTATCAATGAAACCTGATCAGACTAATCAAATTGAAAGGCTTAGTGACTGTGTGAGGGACATAAAAACATGGATGACCTTTAATTATTTACTTCTTAACCCTGAAAAAACTGAAGTCATTCTATTAGGCCCTAAACACCTACGAGACTCTATTGTGGTTTTGTCCCGGCCTGCAGCTGGGCTCGATGTAAAGTTTGACTCTCTAAATGAGCAGATAATCACATTGGACAATGTCAGTGTAGCCTCCAGCTCCACTGTAAGAAACCTTGGAGTCCTATTTGATCAAGAGCTCTCATTTAAAGCACACATAAGCCATGCCTGTAAACGGCTCATTTTCATTTACGCAATATAGCCAAAATTAGAAATGTACTGCCAAAAAATGATGCTGAAAAACTTGTCCATGCTTTTGTCACTTCGAGGTTAGACTACTGTAACTCCCTGCTTGCAGCTTGCCCTAAAAGCTCTATAAAAAGCCTTCAATTGGTTCAAAATGCAGCAGCAAGAATACTAACAGGTACTAAAAAACGAGAGCACATTACTCCAGTATTAAAAAATCTTCATTGGCTTCCGGTTGAGTTTAGAGTAAAATTTAAAATTCTTCTTCTAACCTATAAAGCTGTAAATGACATGGCCCCTTCCTACATTAAAGATGAAATTGTACCTTATCATCCTAACCGTTCACTCCGCTCTCAAAATGCTGCACTATTGGTGGTTCCTAGAGTCGCTAAAAGTACTTTAGGAGGTAGAGCTTTTAGGTACCAAGCACCCTTGTTATGGAATCAGCTCCCTGCTCATGTCAAAGAAGCTGACACAGTCTTTACATTTAAGATTAGGCTCAAAACGTTCCTCTTTGAATCAGCTTATGGTCAGGTCAGTTAGGAACAGAAACTAAACCCATAGGCCTAGTTAAGCTGCTCTAGGAGCTATATTACTGGGGAAAGTATGGCAACTTGAGCACTGTCCTCTGGTTTGTCCTACTTTTTCTTCTCCTACTTTTAAGAATATTCAATTACTAGATCATTCGTAGTCTGTTCTTTGCTATTCACATGTTGTCCCTTGTCCCACTCCCCTTTTGGGGAGTGTAACTGTTTCAGATGCTGCTGTTCCAGTTTGGACCGCTGCTGCCCCCTAGTGTCGAGGACCTGGACCCCTCCTCTCCTTCCCTGTCCTGGATTAACTGTCCTCGTCCTGCTAGATTAGTAGTTTCCTTCTGCCAATAGCTTTGGACTACAGACTTACAACTTTACTTGCAATGGATACGTCCTGGCCTCATCTGCCTGTCCGTCCATAGGAGTGGATCTCTTCTTCACTGTGGTTCTCCTCGAGGTTTCTCCGTTTTTTTTTTTTTCCCCACTGGGTTTTTCGGAGTTTTTCCTTGCCGAGAAGGAGGGTCTAAGGACAGGGGATGCTGGGACAATTATCCATTTGCCTGCTTGTTGTTGGACATTCTGTATTTTTGATTTATGACTGTTTCTTATTCTGCTTCATTCTCTGACATCTCTGTCTGTCTGCTAAATCAACAATTTTGTGAAGTCCGCCGAGATAACTGTTGTTGTGATTTTGGGCTATACAAAAATAAATTGAATTGAATTGAATTGACATCATCACAGTCTGTGACATCATCAGTCTGTGACATCATCAGTCTGTGACATCATCATCAGTCTGTGACATCATCAGTCTCTGACATCATCACAGTCTATGACATCATCAGTCTGTGACATCATCAGTCTATGACATCACCACAGTCTATGACATCATCAGTCTGTGACATTATCACAGTCTATGACTTCATCAGTCTGTGACATCATCAGTCTATGACATCACCACAGTCTATGACATGATCACAGTCTATGACATCATCAGTCTATGACATCACCACAATCTATGACATCATCAGTCTGTGACATCATCACAGTCTATGACATCATCAGTCTGTGACATTATCACAGTCTGACATCATCAGTCTGTGACATCATCAGTCTGTGACATCATCACAGTCTATGACATCATCAGTCTATGACATCACCACAGTCTATGACATCATCAGTTTATGACATCATCACAGTCTATGACATCATCAGTCTATGACATCACCACAGTCTATGACATCATCAGTCTGTGACAGTCTGCTTGTTGTTGGACATTCTGTATTTTTGATTTATGACTGTTTCTTATTCTGCTTCATTCTCTGACATTTCTGTCTGTCTGCTAAATCAACAATTTTGTGAAGTCCGCCGAGATAACTGTTGTTGTGATTTTGGGCTATACAAAAATAAATTGAATTGAATTGAATTGACATCATCACAGTCTGTGACATCATCAGTCTGTGACATCATCAGTCTGTGACATCATCATCAGTCTGTGACATCATCAGTCTCTGACATCATCACAGTCTATGACATCATCAGTCTGTGACATCATCAGTCTATGACATCACCACAGTCTATGACATCATCAGTCTGTGACATTATCACAGTCTATGACATCATCAGTCTGTGACATCATCAGTCTATGACATCACCACAGTCTATGACATCATCACAGTCTATGACATCATCAGTCTATGACATCACCACAGTCTATGACATCATCAGTCTGTGACATCATCACAGTCTATGACATCATCAGTCTATGACATCATCCGTCTGTGACATTATCACAGTCTATGACATCATCAGTCTGTGACATCATCAGTTTGTGACATCATCACAGTCTATGACATCATCAGTCTATGACATCACCACAGTCTATGACATCATCAGTCTATGACATCATCACAGTCTATGACATCATCAGTCTATGACATCACCATAGTCTATGACATCATCAGTCTATGACATCACCACAGTCTATGACATCATCAGTCTATGACATCATCACAGTCTATGACATCATCAGTCTATGACATCACCATAGTCTATGACATCATCAGTCTATGACATCACCACAGTCTATGACATCATCAGTCTATGACATCATCACAGTCTATGACATCATCATCAGTCTGTGACATCACAGTCTATGACATCATTAGTCTGTGACATCATCAGTCTATGACATCATCACAGTCTGTGACATCATCAGTCTGTGACATCATCAGTCTGACATCATCAGTCTGTGACATCACAGTCTGTGACATCATCACAGTCTATGACATCATCACAGTCTATGACATCATCAGTCTGTGACATCATCACAGTCTATGACATCATCAGTCTGTGACATCATCAGTCTATGACATCACCACAGTCTATGACATCATCAGTCTGTGACATTATCACAGTCTATGACTTCATCAGTCTGTGACATCATCAGTCTATGACATCACCACAGTCTATGACATGATCACAGTCTATGACATCATCAGTCTATGACATCACCACAATCTATGACATCATCAGTCTGTGACATCATCACAGTCTATGACATCATCAGTCTGTGACATTATCACAGTCTGACATCATCAGTCTGTGACATCATCAGTCTGTGACATCATCACAGTCTATGACATCATCAGTCTATGACATCACCACAGTCTATGACATCATCAGTTTATGACATCATCACAGTCTATGACATCATCAGTCTATGACATCACCACAGTCTATGACATCATCAGTCTGTGACAGTCTGCTTGTTGTTGGACATTCTGTATTTTTGATTTATGACTGTTTCTTATTCTGCTTCATTCTCTGACATTTCTGTCTGTCTGCTAAATCAACAATTTTGTGAAGTCCGCCGAGATAACTGTTGTTGTGATTTTGGGCTATACAAAAATAAATTGAATTGAATTGAATTGACATCATCACAGTCTGTGACATCATCAGTCTGTGACATCATCAGTCTGTGACATCATCATCAGTCTGTGACATCATCAGTCTCTGACATCATCACAGTCTATGACATCATCAGTCTGTGACATCATCAGTCTATGACATCACCACAGTCTATGACATCATCAGTCTGTGACATTATCACAGTCTATGACATCATCAGTCTGTGACATCATCAGTCTATGACATCACCACAGTCTATGACATCATCACAGTCTATGACATCATCAGTCTATGACATCACCACAGTCTATGACATCATCAGTCTGTGACATCATCACAGTCTATGACATCATCAGTCTATGACATCATCCGTCTGTGACATTATCACAGTCTATGACATCATCAGTCTGTGACATCATCAGTTTGTGACATCATCACAGTCTATGACATCATCAGTCTATGACATCACCACAGTCTATGACATCATCAGTCTATGACATCATCACAGTCTATGACATCATCAGTCTATGACATCACCATAGTCTATGACATCATCAGTCTATGACATCACCACAGTCTATGACATCATCAGTCTATGACATCATCACAGTCTATGACATCATCAGTCTATGACATCACCATAGTCTATGACATCATCAGTCTATGACATCACCACAGTCTATGACATCATCAGTCTATGACATCATCACAGTCTATGACATCATCATCAGTCTGTGACATCACAGTCTATGACATCATTAGTCTGTGACATCATCAGTCTATGACATCATCACAGTCTGTGACATCATCAGTCTGTGACATCATCAGTCTGACATCATCAGTCTGTGACATCACAGTCTGTGACATCATCACAGTCTATGACATCATCACAGTCTATGACATCATCAGTCTGTGACATCATCACAGTCTATGACATCATCAGTATGTGACATCATCATCAGTCTGTGACATCATCAGTCTGTGACATCATCAGTCTATGACATCACCACAGTCTATGACATCATCAGTCTATGATGTCTATGTCTATGCTCTGGTTTACAGTTTGTAAATGTAAACCAGAGCTCCTCACAGTGTTCTAAAGTAGCCTACGGTGTGCCACAGGGTTCAGTTCTGGGTCCAGTTCTGTTTACCCTTTACATGCTACCGTTAGGTAATATCATCCGAAAGCATGGTATCGATTTCCACTGTTATGCAGATGACCACCCAGCTGTACCTATCAATGAAACCTGATCAGACTAATCAAATTGAAAGGCTTAGTGACTGTGTGAGGGACATAAAAACATGGATGACCTTTAATTATTTACTTCTTAACCCTGAAAAAACTGAAGTCATTCTATTAGGCCCTAAACACCTACGAGACTCTATTGTGGTTTTGTCCCGGCCTGCAGCTGGGCTCGATGTAAAGTTTGACTCTCTAAATGAGCAGATAATCACATTGGACAATGTCAGTGTAGCCTCCAGCTCCACTGTAAGAAACCTTGGAGTCCTATTTGATCAAGAGCTCTCATTTAAAGCACACATAAGCCATGCCTGTAAACGGCTCATTTTCATTTACGCAATATAGCCAAAATTAGAAATGTACTGCCAAAAAATTATGCTGAAAAACTTGTCCATGCTTTTGTCACATTGAGGTTAGACTACTGTTATTCCCTGCTTGCAGCTTGCCCTAAAAGCTCTATAAAAAGCCTTCAATTGGTTCAAAATGCAGCAGCAAGAATACTAACAGGTACTAAAAAACGAGAGCACATTACTCCAGTACTAAAAAATCTTCATTGGCTTCCGGTTGAGTTTAGAGTAAAATTTAAAATTCTTCTTCTAACCTATAAAGCTGTAAATGACATGGCCCCTTCCTACATTAAAGATGAAATTGTACCTTATCACCCTAACCGTTCACTCCGCTCTCAAAATGCTGCACTATTGGTGGTTCCTAGAGTCGCTAAAAGTACTTTAGGAGGTAGAGCTTTTAGGTACCAAGCACCCTTGTTGTGGAATCAGCTCCCTGCTCATGTCAAAGAAGCTGACACAGTCTTTACATTTAAGATTAGGCTCAAAACGTTCCTCTTTGAATCAGCTTATGGTCAGGTCAGTTAGGAACAGAAACTAAACCCATAGGCCTAGTTAAGCTGCTCTAGGAGCTATATTACTGGGGAAAGTATGGCAACTTGAGCACTGTCCTCTGGTTTGTCCTACTTTTTCTTCTCCTACTTTTAAGAATATTCAATTACTAGATCATTCGTAGTCTGTTCTTTGCTATTCACATGTTGTCCCTTGTCCCACTCCCCTTTTGGGGAGTGTAACTGTTTCAGATGCTGCTGTTCCAGTTTGGACCGCTGCTGCCCCCTAGTGTCGAGGACCTGGACCCCTCCTCTCCTTCCCTGTCCTGGATTAACTGTCCTCGTCCTGCTAGATTAGTAGTTTCCTTCTGCCAATAGCTTTGGCCTACAGACTTACAACTTTACTTGCAATGGATACGTCCTGGCCTCATCTGCCTGTCCGTCCATAGGAGTGGATCTCTCCTTCACTGTGGTTCTCCTCGAGGTTTCTCCGTTTTTTTTTTTTCCCCACTGGGTTTTTCGGAGTTTTTCCTTGCCGAGAAGGAGGGTCTAAGGACAGGGGATGCTGGGACAATTATCCATTTGCCTGCTTGTTGTTGGACATTCTGTATTTTTGATTTATGACTGTTTCTTATTCTGCTTCATTCTCTGACATCTCTGTCTGTCTGCTAAATCAACAATTTTGTGAAGTCCGCCGAGATAACTGTTGTTGTGATTTTGGGCTATACAAAAATAGATTGAATTGAATTGAATTGAATTGACATCATCACAGTCTGTGACATCATCAGTCTGTGACATCATCAGTCTGTGACATCATCATCAGTCTGTGACATCATCAGTCTCTGACATCATCACAGTCTATGACATCATCAGTCTGTGACATCATCAGTCTATGACATCACCACAGTCTATAACATCATCAGTCTGTGACATTATCACAGTCTATGACATCATCAGTCTGTGACATCATCAGTCTATGACATCACCACAGTCTATGACATGATCACAGTCTATGACATCATCAGTCTATGACATCACCACAGTCTATGACATCATCAGTCTGTGACATCATCACAGTCTATGACATCATCAGTCTATGACATCATCCGTCTGTGACATTATCACAGTCTATGACATCATCAGTCTGTGACATCATCAGTTTGTGACATCATCACAGTCTATGACATCATCAGTCTATGACATCACCACAGTCTATGACATCATCAGTCTATGACATCATCACAGTCTATGACATCATCAGTCTATGACATCACCACAGTCTATGACATCATCAGTCTATGACATCATCACAGTCTATGACATCATCAGTCTATGGCATCACCATAGTCTATGACATCATCAGTCTATGACATCACCACAGTCTATGACATCATCAGTCTATGACATCATCACAGTCTATGACATCATCAGTCTATGACATCACCATAGTCTATGACATCATCAGTCTATGACATCACCACAGTCTATCACATCATCAGTCTATGACATCATCACAGTCTATGACATCATCATCAGTCTGTGACATCATCAGTCTATGACATCACAGTCTATGACATCATTAGTCTGTGACATCATCAGTCTATGACATCATCACAGTCTGTGACATCATCAGTCTGTGACATCATCACAGTCTATGACATAATCAGTCTGTGACATCATCACAGTCTATGACATCATCAGTATGTGACATCATCATCAGTCTGTGACATCATCAGTCTGTGACATCATCAGTCTATGACATCACCACAGTCTATGACATCATCAGTCTATGATGTCTATGTCTATGCTCTGGTTTACAGTTTGTAAATGTAAACCAGAGCTCCTCACAGTGTTCTAAAGTAGCCTACGGTGTGCCACAGGGTTCAGTTTTGGGTCCAGTTCTGTTTACCCTTTACATGCTACCGTTAGGTAATATCATCCGAAAGCATGGTATCGATTTCCACTGTTATGCAGATGACCACCCAGCTGTACCTATCAATGAAACCTGATCAGACTAATCAAATTGAAAGGCTTAGTGACTGTGTGAGGGACATAAAAACATGGATGACCTTTAATTATTTACTTCTTAACCCTGAAAAAACTGAAGTCATTCTATTAGGCCCTAAACACCTACGAGACTCTATTGTGGTTTTGTCCCGGCCTGCAGCTGGGCTCGATGTAAAGTTTGACTCTCTAAATGAGCAGATAATCACATTGGACAATGTCAGTGTAGCCTCCAGCTCCACTGTAAGAAACCTTGGAGTCCTATTTGATCAAGAGCTCTCATTTAAAGCACACATAAGCCATGCCTGTAAACGGCTCATTTTCATTTACGCAATATAGCCGAAATTAGAAATGTACTGCCAAAAAATTAGGCTGAAAAACTTGTCCATGCTTTTGTCACTTCGAGGTTAGACTACTGTAACTCCCTGCTTGCAGCTTGCCCTAAAAGCTCTATAAAAAGCCTTCAATTGGTTCAAAATGCAGCAGCAAGAATACTAACAGGTACTAAAAAACGAGAGCACATTACTCCAGTATTAAAAAATCTTCATTGGCTTCCGGTTGAGTTTAGAGTAAAATTTAAAATTCTTCTTCTAACCTATAAAGCTGTAAATGACATGGCCCCTTCCTACATTAAAGATGAAATTGTACCTTATCATCCTAACCGTTCACTCCGCTCTCAAAATGCTGCACTATTGGTGGTTCCTAGAGTCGCTAAAAGTACTTTAGGAGGTAGAGCTTTTAGGTACCAAGCACCCTTGTTATGGAATAAGCTCCCTGCTCATGTCAAAGAAGCTGACACAGTCTTTACATTTAAGATTAGGCTCAAAACGTTCCTCTTTGAATCAGCTTATGGTCAGGTCAGTTAGGAACAGAAACTAAACCCATAGGCCTAGTTAAGCTGCTCTAGGAGCTATATTACTGGGGAAAGTATGGCAACTTGAGCACTGTCCTCTGGTTTGTCCTACTTTTTCTTCTCCTACTTTTAAGAATATTCAATTACTAGATCATTCGTAGTCTGTTCTTTGCTATTCACATGTTGTCCCTTGTCCCACTCCCCTTTTGGGGAGTGTAACTGTTTCAGATGCTGCTGTTCCAGTTTGGACCGCTGCTGCCCCCTAGTGTCGAGGACCTGGACCCCTCCTCTCCTTCCCTGTCCTGGATTAACTGTCCTCGTCCTGCTAGATTAGTAGTTTCCTTCTGCCAATAGCTTTGGACTACAGACTTACAACTTTACTTGCAATGGATACGTCCTGGCCTCATCTGCCTGTCCGTCCATAGGAGTGGATCTCTCCTTCACTGTGGTTCTCCTCGAGGTTTCTCCGTTTTTTTTTTTTTCCCCACTGGGTTTTTCGGAGTTTTTCCTTGCCGAGAAGGAGGGTCTAAGGACAGGGGATGCTGGGACAATTATCCATTTGCCTGCTTGTTGTTGGACATTCTGTATTTTTGATTTATGACTGTTTCTTATTCTGCTTCATTCTCTGACATCTCTGTCTGTCTGCTAAATCAACAATTTTGTGAAGTCCGCCGAGATAACTGTTGTTGTGATTTTGGGCTATACAAAAATAAATTGAATTGAATTGAATTGAATTGACATCATCACAGTCTGTGACATCATCAGTCTGTGACATCATCAGTCTGTGACATCATCATCAGGCTGTGACATCATCAGTCTCTGACATCATCACAGTCTATGACATCATCAGTCTGTGACATCATCAGTCTATGACATCACCACAGTCTATGACATCATCAGTCTGTGACATTATCACAGTCTATGACATCATCAGTCTGTGACATCATCAGTCTATGACATCACCACAGTCTATGACATGATCACAGTCTATGACATCATCAGTCTATGACATCACCACAATCTATGACATCATCAGTCTGTGACATCATAACAGTCTATGACATCATCAGTCTGTGACATTATCACAGTCTATGACATCATCAGTCTGTGACATCATCAGTCTGTGACATCATCACAGTCTATGACATCATCAGTCTATGACATCACCACAGTCTATGACATCATCAGTCTATGACATCATCACAGTCTATGACATCATCAGTCTATGACATCACCACAGTCTATGACATCATCAGTCTGTGACAGTCTGCTTGTTGTTGGACATTCTGTATTTTTGATTTATGACTGTTTCTTATTCTGCTTCATTCTCTGACATCTCTGTCTGTCTGCTAAATCAACAATTTTGTGAAGTCCGCCGAGATAACTGTTGTTGTGATTTTGGGCTATACAAAAATAAATTGAATTGAATTGAATTGAATTGACATCATCACAGTCTGTGACATCATCAGTCTATGACATCATCAGTCTGTGACATCATCATCAGTCTGTGACATCATCAGTCTCTGACATCATCACAGTCTATGACATCATCAGTCTGTGACATCATCAGTCTATGACATCACTACAGTCTATGACATCATCAGTCTGTGACATTATCACAGTCTATGACATCATCAGTCTATGACATCACCACAGTCTATGACATGATCACAGTCTATGACATCATCAGTCTATGACATCACCACTGTCTATGGCATCATCAGTCTGTGACATCATCACAGTCTATGACATCATCAGTCTATGACATCATCCGTCTGTGACATCATCACAGTCTATGACATCATCAGTCTGTGACATCATCAGTCTGTGACATCATCACAGTCTATGACATCATCAGTCTATGACATCACCACAGTCTATGACATCATCAGTCTATGACATCACCACAGTCTATGACATCATCAGTCTGTGACATCATCAGTCTGCGACATTATCACAGTCTATGACATCATCAGTCTATGACATCATCAGTCTGTGACATAACCACAGTCTATGACATCATCCGTCTGTGACATCATCAGTCTATGACATCACCACAGTCTATGACATGATCACAGTCTATGACATCATCAGTCTATGACATCACCACAGTCTATGGCATCATCAGTCTGTGACATCATCACAGTCTATGACATCATCAGTCTATGACATCATCCGTCTGTGACATCATCACAGTCTATGACATCATCAGTCTGTGACATCATCAGTCTGTGACATCATCACAGTCTATGACATCATCAGTCTATGACATCACCACAGTCTATGACATCATCAGTCTATGACATCACCACAGTCTATGACATCATCAGTCTGTGACATCATCAGTCTGCGACATTATCACAGTCTATGACATCATCAGTCTATGACATCATCAGTCTGTGACATAACCACAGTCTATGACATCATCAGTCTATTACATCATCCGTCTGTGACATTATCAGTCTGTGACATCACCACAGTCTATGACATCATCAGTCTATGACATCATCAGTCTATGACATCATCACAGTCTATGACATCATCAGTCTATGACATCACCATAGTCTATGACATCATCAGTCTATGACATCACCACAGTCTATGACATCATCAGTCTATGACATCATCACAGTCTATGACATCATCATCAGTCTGTGACATCATCAGTCTATGACATCACAGTCTATGACATCATTAGTCTGTGACATCATCAGTCTATGACATCATCACAGTCTGTGACATCATCAGTCTGTGACATCATCAGTCTATGACATCATCAGTCTGTGACATCATCAGTCTGTGACATCATCATCAGTCTGTGACATCATCAGTCTCTGACATCATCACAGTCTATGACATCATCAGTCTGTGACATCATCAGTCTATGACATCACCACAGTCTATGACATCATCAGTCTGTGACATTATCACAGTCTATGACATCATCAGTCTGTGACATCATCAGTCTCTGACATCACAGTCTATGACATCATTAGTCTGTGACATCATCAGTCTATGACATCATCACAGTCTGTGACATCATCAGTCTGTGATATCATCAGTCTATGACATCATCAGTCTGTGACATCACAGTCTGTAACATCATCACAGTCTATGACATCATCACAGTCTATGACATCATCAGTCTGTGACATCATCACAGTCTATGACATCATCAGTCTGTGACATCATCATCAGTTTGTGACATCATCAGTCTGTGACATCATCAGTCTATGACATCACCACAGTCTATGACATCATCAGTCTATGATGTCTATGTCTATGCTCTGGTTTACATTTTGTAAATGTAAACCAGAGCTCCTCACAGTGCTCTAAAGTAGCCTACGGTGTGCCACAGGGTTCAGTTCTGGGTCCAGTTCTGTTTACCCTTTACATGCTACCGTTAGGTAATATCATCCGAAAGCATGGTATCGATTTCCACTGTTATGCAGATGACCACCCAGCTGTACCTATCAATGAAACCTGATCAGACTAATCAAATTGAAAGGCTTAGTGACTGTGTGAGGGACATAAAAACATGGATTACCTTTAATTATTTACTTCTTAACCCTGAAAAAACTGAAGTCATTCTATTAGGCCCTAAACACCTACGAGACTCTATTGTGGTTTTGTCCCGGCCTGCAGCTGGGCTCGATGTAAAGTTTGACTCTCTAAATGAGCAGATAATCACATTGGACAATGTCAGTGTAGCCTCCAGCTCCACTGTAAGAAACCTTGGAGTCCTATTTGATCAAGAGCTCTCATTTAAAGCACACATAAGCCATGCCTGTAAAACGGCTTATTTTCATTTACGCAATATAGCCAAAATTAGAAATGTACTGCCAAAAAATGATGCTGAAAAACTTGTCCATGCTTTTGTCACTTCGAGGTTAGACTACTGTAACTCCCTGCTTGCAGCTTGCCCTAAAAGCTCTATAAAAAGCCTTCAATTGGTTCACAATGCAGCAGCAAGAATACTAACAGGTACTAAAAAACGAGAGCACATTACTCCAGTCTTAAAAAATCTTCATTGGCTTCCAGTTGAGTTTAGAGTAAAATTTAAAATTCTTCTTCTAACCTATAAAGCTGTAAATGACATGGCCCCTTCCTACATTAAAGATGAAATTGTACCTTATCATCCTAACCGTTCACTCCGCTCTCAAAATGCTGCACTATTGGTGGTTCCTAGAGTCGCTAAAAGTACTTTAGGAGGTAGAGCTTTTAGGTATCAAGCACCCTTGTTATGGAATCAGCTCCCTGCTCATGTCAAAGAAGCTGACACAGTCTTTACATTTAAGATTAGGCTCAAAACGTTCCTCTTTGAATCAGCTTATGGTCAGGTCAGTTAGGAACAGAAACTAAACCCATAGGCCTAGTTAAGCTGCTCTAGGAGATATATTACTGGGGAAAGTATGGCAACTTGAGCACTGTCCTCTGGTTTCTCCTACTTTTTCTTCTCCTACTTTTAAGAATATTCAATTACTAGATCATTCGTAGTCTGTTCTTTGCTATTCACATGTTGTCCCTTGTCCCACTCCCCTTTTGGGGAGTGTAACTGTTTCAGATGCTGCTGTTCCAGTTTGGACCGCTGCTGCCCCCTAGTGTCGAGGACCTGGACCCCTCCTCTCCTTCCCTGTCCTGGATTAACTGTCCTTGTCCTGCTAGATTAGTAGTTTCATCTGCCTGTCCGTCCATAGGAGTGGATCTCTCCTTCACTGTGGTTCTCCTCGAGGTTTCTCCGTTTTCCCACTGGGTTTTTCGGAGTTTTTCCTTGCCGAGAAGGAGGGTCTAAGGACAGGAGATGCTGGGACAATTATCCATTTGCCTGCTTGTTGTTGGACATTCTGTATTTTTTTATTTATGAATGTTTCTTATTCTGCTTTATTAATCAACAATTTTGTGAAGTCCGCCGAGATAACTCTTGTTGTGATTTTGGGCTATACAAAAATAAATTGAATTGAATTGAATTGAATTATGACATCACCACAGTCTATGACATCATCACAGTCTATGACATCATCAGTCTGTGACATCATCAGTCTGACATCATCACAGTCTATGACATCATTAGTCTGTGACATCATCATCAGTCTGTGACATCATCAGTCTGTGACATCATTAGATCTTGTTTTAACATATGGCATAGAGATCAGTGATCTAAAAGTCCTCCCACAAAATCCTATACTATCAGATCATTTTTTAATTACCTTTCAGTTTATTCTTAAAGATTTCTCTGTTCACCAGAATAAAATAATAACTAAAAGAACAATATCTGAAACAGCTGTTACTAATTTCATTGAAAAAATTGGGCCAATATTTAGTGATATGTCATGTGACCCAACTGAGGATAATTTAAATCCCATCAAAAGTGACCAATTTGTTGATAAGACCATGGATTCTTTGAAAACTGCCCTTGATGCAGTAGCTCCACTAAAACAGAAAGTTGTCAGGCCAAGGCGATCTGCTCCATGGTATAATGAAAAACTGCGTGCACACAAACAAAAGGTTAGGAGAATTGAGAAGTTACCGCAAAGCACACTCAGAGCAGTCTTTAGAAGCATGGAAAACCTGCCTTCTGTCCTATAAGCAGGCGTTGCGTGCGGCCCAAACCAGTTACTATTCCAATCTAATAGAAGTAAACAAAAATAATCCTAGGTTCTTATTCAGCACTGTAGCCAGGCTGACAAACTGCCACAGCGCAGTAGAACCTTCAATCCCAATTACTCTCAGTTCTGAGGATTTCCTGACACTTTTTTTTAATAATAAGATCATTACTATAAGGGATAAAATAAATGAAATTACCCCTACTTTTAACTCCGAGCAAGTCCAGGCTGTTAAAATAGGGTCTCAATAAAACTCTTGTCCAGTTTTAGAGAAGTTTGCTACTCTAAATCATGCAGAATTAACTTCAGCCTTTATGTCCTCTAAACCCTCAACCTGTATCTTAGACCCAATCCCAAGTAGACTTTTTAAAGAAATTCTCCCTCTAATTATAGATCCTATTCTTAATATAATAAATACTTCACTGGAAAGTGGTTATGTTCCTCAGTCCTTTAAATATGCAGTAATTAAGTCGCTCCTAAAAAAGCCTAATCTTGATCCTGACCTGTTAGCCAATTACAGACCTATTTCAAATCTTCCGTTTATTTCTAAAATTCTGGCGAGAATTGTAGTTAAACAGCTTTGTCGCCATCTACAGGAGAATAATTTATTTGAAAATTTTCAATCTGGATTCAGAGCTCATCATAGCACTGAAACAGCCCTACTTAAAGTAACAAATGATTTGTTATTAGTTGCTGACAATGGTCAGGTCTCAATACTGGTTCTGTTGGACCTCAGTGCAGCTTTTGACACAATCGACCACAACATTTTACTGCAGAGGTTAGAATGTGATGTAGGCGTGAGAGGAACTGCCCTCAGCTGGTTTAAATCCTATTTATCCGATAGGTACCAGTTTGTAAATGTAAACCAGAGCTCCTCACAGGGTTCAGTTCTGGGTCCAATTCTGTTTACCCTTTATATGCTACCGTTAGGTAATATCATCCGAAAGCATGGTATCGATTTCCACTGTTATGCAGATGACACCCAGCTGTACCTATCAATGAAACCCGATCAGACTAATCAAATAGAAAGACTTAGTGACTGTGTGAGGGACATAAAAACATGGATGACCTTTAACTATTTACTTCTTAACCCTGAAAAAACTGAAGTCATTCTATTAGGCCCTAAACACCTACGAGACTCTATTGTGGTTTTGTCCCGGCCTGCAGCTGGGCTCGATGTAACGTTTGAGTCTCTAACTGAGCAGATAATCACATTGGACAATGTCAGTGTAGCCTCAAGCTCCACTGTATAAAACCTTGGAGTCCTATTTGATCAAGAGCTCTCATTTAAAGCACACATAAGCCATGCCTGTAAAACAGCCTATTTTCATTTACGCAATATAGCCAAAATTAGAAATGTACTGCCAAAAAATGATGCTGAAAAACTTGTCCATGCTTTTGTCACTTCGAGGTTAGACTACTGTTATTCCCTGCTTGCAGCTTGCCCTAAAAGCTCTATAAAAAGCCTTCAATTGGTTCAAAATGCAGCAGCAAGAATACTAACAGGTACTAAAAAACGAGAGCACATTACTCCAGTACTAAAAAATCTTCATTGGCTTCCGGTTGAGTTTAAAGTAAAATTTAAAATTCTTCTTCTAACCTATAAAGCTGTAAATGACATGGCCCCTTCCTACATTAAAGATGAAATTGTACCTTATCATCCTAACCGTTCACTCCGCTCTCAAAATGCTGCACTATTGGTGGTTCCTAGAGTCGCTAAAAGTACTTTAGGAGGTAGAGCTTTTAGGTACCAAGCACCCTTGTTATGGAATCAGCTCCCTGCTCATGTCAAAGAAGCTGACACAGTCTTTACATTTAAGATTAGGCTCAAAACGTTCCTCTTTGAATCAGCTTATGGTCAGGTCAGTTAGGAACAGAAACTAAACCCATAGGCCTAGTTAAGCTGCTCTAGGAGCTATATTACTGGGGAAAGTATGGCAACTTGAGCACTGTCCTCTGGTTTCTCCTACTTTTTCTTCTCCTACTTTTAAGAATATTCAATTACTAGATCATTCGTAGTCTGTTCTTTGCTATTCACATGTTGTCCCTTGTCCCACTCCCCTTTTGGGGAGTGTAACTGTTTCAGATGCTGCTGTTCCAGTTTGGACCGCTGCTGCCCCCTAGTGTCGAGGACCTGGACCCCTCCTCTCCTTCCCTGTCCTGGATTAACTGTCCTCGTCCTGCTAGATTAGTAGTTTCCTTCTGCCAATAGCTTTGGACTACAGACTTACAACTTTACTTGCAATGGATACGTCCTGGCCTCATCTGCCTGTCCGTCCATAGGAGTGGATCTCTCCTTCACTGTGGTTCTCCTCGAGGTTTCTCCGTTTTTTTTTTTTTCCCCACTGGGTTTTTCGGAGTTTTTCCTTGCCGAGAAGGAGGGTCTAAGGACAGGGGATGCTGGGACAATTATCCATTTGCCTGCTTGTTGTTGGACATTCTGTATTTTTGATTTATGACTGTTTCTTATTCTGCTTCATTCTCTGACATCTCTGTCTGTCTGCTAAATCAACAATTTTGTGAAGTCCGCCGAGATAACTGTTGTTGTGATTTTGGGCTATACAAAAATAAATTGAATTGAATTGAATTGACATCATCACAGTCTGTGACATCATCAGTCTGTGACATCATCAGTCTGTGACATCATCATCAGTCTGTGACATCATCAGTCTCTGACATCATTACAGTCTATGACATCATCAGTCTGTGACATCATCAGTCTATGACATCACCACAGTCTATGACATCATCAGTCTGTGACATTATCACAGTCTATGACATCATCAGTCTGTGACATCATCAGTCTATGACATCACCACAGTCTATGACATGATCACAGTCTATGACATCATCAGTCTATGACATCACCACAATCTATGACATCATCAGTCTGTGACATCATCACAGTCTATGACATCATCAGTCTGTGACATTATCACAGTCTATGACATCATCAGTCTGTGACATCATCACAGTCTATGACATCATCAGTCTATGACATCACCACAGTCTATGACATCATCAGTCTATGACATCATCACAGTCTATGACATCATCAGTCTATGACATCACCACAGTCTATGACATCATCAGTCTATGACATCATCACAGTCTATGACATCATCAGTCTATGACATCACCACAGTCTATGACATCATCAGTCTGTGACAGTCTGCTTGTTGTTGGACATTCTGTATTTTTGATTTATGACTGTTTCTTATTCTGCTTCATTCTCTGACATCTCTGTCTGTCTGCTAAATCAACAATTTTGTGAAGTCCGCCGAGATAACTGTTGTTGTGATTTTGGGCTATACAAAAATAAATTGAATTGAATTGAATTGAATTGACATCATCATCAGTCTCTGACATCATCACAGTCTATGACATCATCAGTCTGTGACATCATCAGTCTCTGACATCACCACAGTCTATGACATCATCAGTCTGTGACATTATCACAGTCTATGACATCATCAGTCTGTGACATCATCAGTCTATGACATCACCACAGTCTATGACATGATCACAGTCTATGACATCATCAGTCTGTGACATCACCACAGTCCATGACATCATCAGTCTGTGACATCATCACAGTCTATGACATCATCAGTCTATGACATCATCCGTCTGTGACATTATCACAGTCTATGACATCATCAGTCTGTGACATCATCAGTTTGTGACATCATCACAGTCTATGACATCATCAGTCTATAACATCACCACAGTCTATGACATCATCACAGTCTATGACATCATCAGTCTATGACATCACCACAGTCTATGACATCATCAGTCTATGACATCATCACAGTCTATGACATCATCAGTCTATGACATCACCATAGTCTATGACATCATCAGTCTATGACATCACCACAGTCTATGACATCATCAGTCTATGACATCATCACAGTCTATGACATCATCATCAGTCTGTGACATCATCAGTCTATGACATCACAGTCTATGACATCATTAGTCTGTGACATCATCAGTCTATGACATCATCACAGTCTGTGACATCATCAGTCTGTGACATCATCAGTCTGACATCATCAGTCTGTGACATCACAGTCTGTGACATCATCACAGTCTATGACATCATCACAGTCTATGACATCATCAGTCTGTGACATCATCACAGTCTATGACATCATCAGTATGTGACATCATCATCAGTCTGTGACATCATCAGTCTGTGACATCATCAGTCTATGACATCACCACAGTCTATGACATCATCAGTCTATGATGTCTATGTCTATGCTCTGGTTTACAGTTTGTAAATGTAAACCAGAGCTCCTCACAGTGTTCTAAAGTAGCCTACGGTGTGCCACAGGGTTCAGTTCTGGGTCCAGTTCTGTTTACCCTTTACATGCTACCGTTAGGTAATATCATCCGAAAGCATGGTATCGATTTCCACTGTTATGCAGATGACCACCCAGCTGTACCTATCAATGAAACCTGATCAGACTAATCAAATTGAAAGGCTTAGTGACTGTGTGAGGGACATAAAAACATGGATGACCTTTAATTATTTACTTCTTAACCCTGAAAAAACTGAAGTCATTCTATTAGGCCCTAAACACCTACGAGACTCTATTGTGGTTTTGTCCCGGCCTGCAGCTGGGCTCGATGTAAAGTTTGACTCTCTAAATGAGCAGATAATCACATTGGACAATGTCAGTGTAGCCTCCAGCTCCACTGTAAGAAACCTTGGAGTCCTATTTGATCAAGAGCTCTCATTTAAAGCACACATAAGCCATGCCTGTAAACGGCTCATTTTCATTTACACAATATAGCCAAAATTAGAAATGTACTGCCAAAAAATTATGCTGAAAAACTTGTCCATGCTTTTGTCACATTGAGGTTAGACTACTGTTATTCCCTGCTTGCAGCTTGCCCTAAAAGCTCTATAAAAAGCCTTCAATTGGTTCAAAATGCAGCAGCAAGAATACTAACAGGTACTAAAAAACGAGAGCACATTACTCCAGTACTAAAAAATCTTCATTGGCTTCCGGTTGAGTTTAGAGTAAAATTTAAAATTCTTCTTCTAACCTATAAAGCTGTAAATGACATGGCCCCTTCCTACATTAAAGATGAAATTGTACCTTATCATCCTAACCGTTCACTCCGCTCTCAAAATGCTGCACTATTGGTGGTTCCTAGAGTCGCTAAAAGTACTTTAGGAGGTAGAGCTTTTAGGTACCAAGCACCCTTGTTATGGAATCAGCTCCCTGCTCATGTCAAAGAAGCTGACACAGTCTTTACATTTAAGATTAGGCTCAAAACGTTCCTCTTTGAATCAGCTTATGGTCAGGTCAGTTAGGAACAGAAACTAAACCCATAGGCCTAGTTAAGCTGCTCTAGGAGATATATTACTGGGGAAACTATGGCAACTTGAGCACTGTCCTCTGGTTTCTCCTACTTTTTCTTCTCCTACTTTTAAGAATATTCAATTACTAGATCATTCGTAGTCTGTTCTTTGCTATTCACATGTTGTCCCTTGTCCCACTCCCCTTTTGGGGAGTGTAACTGTTTCAGATGCTGCTGTTCCAGTTTGGACCGCTGCTGCCCCCTAGTGTCGAGGACCTGGACCCCTCCTCTCCTTCCCTGTCCTGGATTAACTGTCCTCGTCCTGCTAGATTAGTAGTTTCCTTCTGCCAATAGCTTTGGCCTACAGACTTACAACTTTACTTGCAATGGATACGTCCTGGCCTCATCTGCCTGTCCGTCCATAGGAGCGGATCTCTCCTTCACTGTGGTTCTCCTCGAGGTTTCTCCGTTTTTTTTTTTTCCCCACTGGGTTTTTCGGAGTTTTTCCTTGCCGAGAAGGAGGGTCTAAGGACAGGGGATGCTGGGACAATTATCCATTTGCCTGCTTGTTGTTGGACATTCTGTATTTTTGATTTATGACTATTTCTTATTCTGCTTCATTCTCTGACATCTCTGTCTGTCTGCTAAATCAACAATTTTGTGAAGTCCGCCGAGATAACTGTTGTTGTGATTTTGGGCTATACAAAAATAAATTGAATTGAATTGAATTGAATTGACATCATCACAGTCTGTGACATCATCAGTCTGTGACATCATCAGTCTGTGACATCATCATCAGTCTGTGACATCATCAGTCTCTGACATCATCACAGTCTATGACATCATCAGTCTGTGACATCATCAGTCTATGACATCACCACAGTCTATAACATCATCAGTCTGTGACATTATCACAGTCTATGACATCATCAGTCTGTGACATCATCAGTCTATGACATCACCACAGTCTATGACATGATCACAGTCTATGACATCATCAGTCTATGACATCACCACAGTCTATGACATCATCAGTCTGTGACATCATCACAGTCTATGACATCATCAGTCTATGACATCATCACAGTCTATGACATCATCATCAGTCTGTGACATCATCATTCTATGACATCACAGTCTATGACATCATTAGTCTGTGACATCATCAGTCTATGACATCATCACAGTCTGTGACATCATCAGTCTGTGACATCATCAGTCTATGACATCATCAGTCTGTGACATCACAGTCTGTGACATCATCACAGTCTATGACATCATCACAGTCTATGACATCATCAGTCTGTGACATCATCACAGTCTATGACATCATCAGTATGTGACATCATCATCAGTCTGTGACATCATCAGTCTGTGACATCATCAGTCTATGACATCACCACAGTCTATGACATCATCAGTCTATGATGTCTATGTCTATGCTCTGGTTTACAGTTTGTAAATGTAAACCAGAGCTCCTCACAGTGTTCTAAAGTAGCCTACGGTGTGCCACAGGGTTCAGTTTTGGGTCCAGTTCTGTTTACCCTTTACATGCTACCGTTAGGTAATATCATCCAAAAGCATGGTATCGATTTCCACTGTTATGCAGATGACCACCCAGCTGTACCTATCAATGAAACCTGATCAGACTAATCAAATTGAAAGGCTTAGTGACTGTGTGAGGGACATAAAAACATGGATGACCTTTAATTATTTACTTCTTAACCCTGAAAAAACTGAAGTCATTCTATTAGGCCCTAAACACCTACGAGACTCTATTGTGGTTTTGTCCCAGCCTGCAGCTGGGCTCGATGTAAAGTTTGACTCTCTAAATGAGCAGATAATCACTTTGGACAATGTCAGTGTAGCCTCCAGCTCCACTGTAAGAAACCTTGGAGTCCTATTTGATCAAGAGCTCTCATTTAAAGCACACATAAGCCATGCCTGTAAACGGCTCATTTTCATTTACGCAATATAGCCAAAATTAGAAATGTACTGCCAAAAAATGATGCTGAAAAACTTGTCCATGCTTTTGTCACTTCGAGGTTAGACTACTGTAACTCCCTGCTTGCAGCTTGCCCTAAAAGCTCTATAAAAAGCCTTCAATTGGTTCAAAATGCAGCAGCAAGAATACTAACAGGTACTAAAAAACGAGAGCACATTACTCCAGTATTAAAAAATCTTCATTGGCTTCCGGTTGAGTTTAGAGTAAAATTTAAAATTCTTCTTCTAACCTATAAAGCTGTAAATGACATGGCCCCTTCCTACATTAAAGATGAAATTGTACCTTATCATCCTAACCGTTCACTCCGCTCTCAAAATGCTGCACTATTGGTGGTTCCTAGAGTCGCTAAAAGTACTTT
This sequence comes from Taenioides sp. WSHXM2023, assembly GCA_029959045.1. Lineage (NCBI taxonomy): Eukaryota > Metazoa > Chordata > Actinopteri > Gobiiformes > Gobiidae > Taenioides > Taenioides sp. WSHXM2023. Next base: position 4,568,935 of record CM057092.1, read on the forward strand.
AGGAGGTAGAGCTTTTAGGTACCAAGCACCCTTGTTATGGAATCAGCTCCCTGCTCATGTCAAAGAAGCTGACACAGTCTTTACATTTAAGATTAGGCTCAAAACGTTCCTCTTTGAATCAGCTTATGGTCAGGTCAGTTAGGAACAGAAACTAAACCCATAGGCCTAGTTAAGCTGCTCTAGGAGATATATTACTGGGGAAAGTATGGCAACTTGAGCACTGTCCTCTGGTTCCTCCTACTTTTTCTTCTCCTACTTTTAAGAATATTCAATTACTAGATCATTCGTAGTCTGTTCTTTGCTATTCACATGTTGTCCCTTGTCCCACTCCCCTTTTGGGGAGTGTAACTGTTTCAGATGCTGCTGTTCCAGTTTGGACCGCTGCTGCCCCCTAGTGTCGAGGACCTGGACCCCTCCTCTCCTTCCCTGTCCTGGATTAACTGTCCTCGTCCTGCTAGATTAGTAGTTTCCTTCTGCCAATAGCTTTGGACTACAGACTTACAACTTTACTTGCAATGGATACGTCCTGGCCTCATCTGCCTGTCCGTCCATAGGAGTGGATCTCTCCTTCACTGTGGTTCTCCTCGAGGTTTCTCCGTTTTTTTTTTTTTTCCCCACTGGGTTTTTCGGAGTTTTTCCTTGCCGAGAAGGAGGGTCTAAGGACAGGGGATGCTGGGACAATTATCCATTTGCCTGCTTGTTGTTGGACATTCTGTATTTTTGATTTATGACTGTTTCTTATTCTGCTTCATTCTCTGACATCTCTGTCTGTCTGCTAAATCAACAATTTTGTGAAGTCCGCCGAGATAACTGTTGTTGTGATTTTGGGCTATACAAAAATAAATTGAATTGAATTGAATTGAATTGACATCATCACAGTCTGTGACATCATCAGTCTGTGACATCATCAGTCTGTGACATCATCATCAGTCTGTGACATCATCAGTCTCTGACATCATCACAGTCTATGACATCATCAGTCTGTGACATCATCAGTCTATGACATCACCACAGTCTATGACATCATCAGTCTGTGACATTATCACAGTCTATGACATCATCAGTCTGTGACATCATCAGTCTATGACATCACCACAGTCTATGACATGATCACAGTCTATGACATCATCAGTCTATGACATCACCACAGTCTATGACATCATCAGTCTGTGACATCATCACAGTCTATGACATCATCAGTCTATGACATCATCCGTCTGTGACATTATCACAGTCTATGACATCATCAGTCTGTGACATCATCAGTTTGTGACATCATCACAGTCTATGACATCATCAGTCTATAACATCACCACAGTCTATGACATCATCACAGTCTATGACATCATCAGTCTGACATCACCACAGTCTATGACATCATCAGTCTATGACATCATCACAGTCTATGACATCATCAGTCTATGACATCACCATAGTCTATGACATCATCAGTCTATGACATCACCATAGTCTATGACATCATCAGTCTATGACATCACCACAGTCTATGACATCATCAGTCTATGACATCATCACGGTCTATGACATCATCATCAGTCTGTGACATCATCAGTCTATGACATCACAGTCTATGACATCATTAGTCTGTGACATCATCAGTCTATGACATCAGTCTATGACAGGGGATACAAAAATAAATTGAATTGAATTGAATTGACATCATCACAGTCTGTGACATCATCAGTCTGTGACATCATCAGTCTGTGACATCATCATCAGGCTGTGACATCATCAGTCTCTGACATCATCACAGTCTATGACATCATCAGTCTGTGACATCATCAGTCTATGACATCACCACAGTCTATGACATCATCAGTCTGTGACATTATCACAGTCTATGACATCATCAGTCTGTGACATCATCAGTCTATGACATCACCACAGTCTATGACATGACAACAGTCTATGACATCATCAGTCTATGACATCACCACAATCTATGACATCATCAGTCTGTGACATCATCACAGTCTATGACATCATCAGTCTGTGACATTATCACAGTCTATGACATCATCAGTCTGTGACATCATCAGTCTGTGACATCATCACAGTCTATGGCATCATCAGTCTATGACATCACCACAGTCTATGACATCATCAGTATATGACATCATCACAGTCTATGACATCATCTGTCTATGACATCATCACAGTCTATGACATCATCAGTCTGTGACATCATCAGTCTATGACATCACCACAGTCTATGACATGATCACAGTCTATGACATCATCAGTCTATGACATCTCCACAGTCTATGACATCATCAGTCTGTGACATCATCACAGTCTATGACATCATCAGTCTATGACATCACCACAGTCTATGACATCATCAGTCTGTGACAGTCTGCTTGTTGTTGGACATTCTGTATTTTTGATTTATGACTGTTTCTTATTCTGCTTCATTCTCTGACATCTCTGTCTGTCTGCTAAATCAACAATTTTGTGAAGTCCGCCGAGATAACTGTTGTTGTGATTTTGGGCTATACAAAAATAAATTGAATTGAATTGAATTGAATTGACATCATCACAGTCTGTGACATCATCAGTCTGTGACATCATCAGTCTGTGACATCATCATCAGTCTGTGACATCATCAGTCTCTGACATCATCACAGTCTATGACATCATCAGTCTGTGACATCATCAGTCTATGACATCACCACAGTCTATGACATCATCAGTCTGTGACATTATCACAGTCTATGACATCATCAGTCTGTGACATCATCAGTCTATGACATCACCACAGTCTATGACATGATCACAGTCTATGACATCATCAGTCTATGACATCACCACAGTCTATGACATCATCAGTCTGTGACATCATCACAGTCTATGACATCATCAGTCTATGACATCATCCGTCTGTGACATTATCACAGTCTATGACATCATCAGTCTGTGACATCATCAGTTTGTGACATCATCACAGTCTATGACATCATCAGTCTATAACATCACCACAGTCTATGACATCATCACAGTCTATGACATCATCAGTCTATGACATCACCACAGTCTATGACATCATCAGTCTATGACATCATCACAGTCTATGACATCATCAGTCTATGACATCATCACAGTCTATGACATCATCAGTCTATGACATCACCATAGTCTATGACATCATCAGTCTATGACATCACCACAGTCTATGACATCATCAGTCTATGACATCATCACAGTCTATGACATCATCATCAGTCTGTGACATCATCAGTCTATGACATCACAGTCTATGACATCATTAGTCTGTGACATCATCAGTCTATGACATCATCACAGTCTGTGACATCATCAGTCTGTGACATCATCAGTCTGACATCATCACAGTCTGTGACATCACAGTCTGTGACATCATCACAGTCTATGACATCATCACAGTCTATGACATCATCAGTCTGTGACATCATCACAGTCTATGACATCATCAGTATGTGACATCATCATCAGTCTGTGACATCATCAGTCTGTGACATCATCAGTCTATGACATCACCACAGTCTATGACATCATCAGTCTATGATGTCTATGTCTATGCTCTGGTTTACAGTTTGTAAATGTAAACCAGAGCTCCTCACAGTGTTCTAAAGTAGCCTACGGTGTGCCACAGGGTTCAGTTCTGGGTCCAGTTCTGTTTACCCTTTACATGCTACCGTTAGGTAATATCATCCGAAAGCATGGTATCGATTTCCACTGTTATGCAGATGACCACCCAGCTGTACCTATCAATGAAACCTGATCAGACTAATCAAATTGAAAGGCTTAGTGACTGTGTGAGGGACATAAAAACATGGATGACCTTTAATTATTTACTTCTTAACCCTGAAAAAACTGAAGTCATTCTATTAGGCCCTAAACACCTACGAGACTCTATTGTGGTTTTGTCCCGGCCTGCAGCTGGGCTCGATGTAAAGTTTGACTCTCTAAATGAGCAGATAATCACATTGGACAATGTCAGTGTAGCCTCCAGCTCCACTGTAAGAAACCTTGGAGTCCTATTTGATCAAGAGCTCTCATTTAAAGCACACATAAGCCATGCCTGTAAACGGCTCATTTTCATTTACGCAATATAGCCAAAATTAGAAATGTACTGCCAAAAAATTATGCTGAAAAACTTGTCCATGCTTTTGTCACATTGAGGTTAGACTACTGTTATTCCCTGCTTGCAGCTTGCCCTAAAAGCTCTATAAAAAGCCTTCAATTGGTTCAAAATGCAGCAGCAAGAATACTAACAGGTACTAAAAAAACGAGAGCACATTACTCCAGTACTAAAAAATCTTCATTGGCTTCCGGTTGAGTTTAGAGTAAAATTTAAAATTCTTCTTCTAACCTATAAAGCTGTAAATGACATGACCCCTTCCTACATTAAAGATGAAATTGTACCTTATCATCCTAACCGTTCACTCCGCTCTCAAAATGCTGCACTATTGGTGGTTCCTAGAGTCGCTAAAAGTACTTTAGGAGGTAGAGCTTTTAGGTACCAAGCACCCTTGTTATGGAATCAGCTCCCTGCTCATGTCAAAGAAGCTGACACAGTCTTTACATTTAAGATTAGGCTCAAAACGTTCCTCTTTGAATCAGCTTATGGTCAGGTCAGTTAGGAACAGAAACTAAACCCATAGGCCTAGTTAAGCTGCTCTAGGAGCTATATTACTGGGGAAAGTATGGCAACTTGAGCACTGTCCTCTGGTTTGTCCTACTTTTTCTTCTCCTACTTTTAAGAATATTCAATTACTAGATCATTCGTAGTCTGTTCTTTGCTATTCACATGTTGTCCCTTGTCCCACTCCCCTTTTGGGGAGTGTAACTGTTTCAGATGCTGCTGTTCCAGTTTGGACCGCTGCTGCCCCCTAGTGTCGAGGACCTGGACCCCTCCTCTCCTTCCCTGTCCTGGATTAACTGTCCTCGTCCTGCTAGATTAGTAGTTTCCTTCTGCCAATAGCTTTGGCCTACAGACTTACAACTTTACTTGCAATGGATACGTCCTGGCCTCATCTGCCTGTCCGTCCATAGGAGCGGATCTCTCCTTCACTGTGGTTCTCCTCGAGGTTTCTCCGTTTTTTTTTTTTCCCCACTGGGTTTTTCGGAGTTTTTCCTTGCCGAGAAGGAGGGTCTAAGGACAGGGGATGCTGGGACAATTATCCATTTGCCTGCTTGTTGTTGGACATTCTGTATTTTTGATTTATGACTATTTCTTATTCTGCTTCATTCTCTGACATCTCTGTCTGTCTGCTAAATCAACAATTTTGTGAAGTCCGCCGAGATAACTGTTGTTGTGATTTTGGGCTATACAAAAATAAATTGAATTGAATTGAATTGAATTGACATCATCACAGTCTGTGACATCATCAGTCTATGACATCATCAGTCTGTGACATCATCATCAGTCTGTGACATCATCAGTCTCTGACATCATCACAGTCTATGACATCATCAGTCTGTGACATCATCAGTCTATGACATCACCACAGTCTATGACATCATCAGTCTGTGACATTATCACAGTCTATGACATCATCAGTCTGTGACATCATCAGTCTATGACATCACCACAGTCTATGACATGATCACAGTCTATGACATCATCAGTCTATGACATCACCACAGTCTATGGCATCATCAGTCTGTGACATCATCACAGTCTATGACATCATCAGTCTATGACATCATCCGTCTGTGACATCATCACAGTCTATGACATCATCAGTCTGTGACATCATCAGTCTGTGACATCATCACAGTCTATGACATCATCAGTCTATGACATCACCACAGTCTATGACATCATCAGTCTATGACATCACCACAGTCTATGACATCATCAGTCTGTGACATCATCAGTCTGCGACATTATCACAGTCTATGACATCATCAGTCTATGACATCATCCGTCTGTGACATTATCACAGTCTATGACATCATCAGTCTGTGACATCATCAGTCTGTGACATCATCAGTCTATGACATCATCACAGTCTATGACATCATCAGTCTATGACATCACCATAGTCTATGACATCATCAGTCTATGACATCATCAGTCTATGACATCATCAGTCTATGACATCATCACAGTCTATGACATCATCATCAGTCTGTGACATCATCAGTCTATGACATCACAGTCTATGACATCATTAGTCTGTGACATCATCAGTCTATGACATCATCACAGTCTGTGACATCATCAGTCTGTGACATCATCAGTCTATGACATCATCAGTCTGTGACATCACAGTCTGTGACATCATCACAGTCTATGACATCATCACAGTCTATGACATCATCAGTCTATGACATCATCAGTATGTGACATCATCATCAGTCTGTGACATCATCAGTCTGTGACATCATCAGTCTATGACATCACCACAGTCTATGACATCATCAGTCTATGATGTCTATGTCTATGCTCTGGTTTACAGTTTGTAAATGTAAACCAGAGCTCCTCACAGTGTTCTAAAGTAGCCTACGGTGTGCCACAGGGTTCAGTTTTGGGTCCAGTTCTGTTTACCCTTTACATGCTACCGTTAGGTAATATCATCCGAAAGCATGGTATCGATTTCCACTGTTATGCAGATGACCACCCAGCTGTACCTATCAATGAAACCTGATCAGACTAATCAAATTGAAAGGCTTAGTGACTGTGTGAGGGACATAAAAACATGGATGACCTTTAATTATTTACTTCTTAACCCTGAAAAAACTGAAGTCATTCTATTAGGCCCTAAACACCTACGAGACTCTATTGTGGTTTTGTCCCGGCCTGCAGCTGGGCTCGATGTAAAGTTTGACTCTCTAAATGAGCAGATAATCACATTGGACAATGTCAGTGTAGCCTCCAGCTCCACTGTAAGAAACCTTGGAGTCCTATTTGATCAAGAGCTCTCATTTAAAGCACACATAAGCCATGCCTGTAAACGGCTCATTTTCATTTACGCAATATAGCCAAAATTAGAAATGTACTGCCAAAAAATTATGCTGAAAAACTTGTCCATGCTTTTGTCACATTGAGGTTAGACTACTGTTATTCCCTGCTTGCAGCTTGCCCTAAAAGCTCTATAAAAAGCCTTCAATTGGTTCAAAATGCAGCAGCAAGAATACTAACAGGTGCTAAAAAACGAGAGCACATTACTCCAGTACTAAAAAATCTTCATTGGCTTCCGGTTGAGTTTAGAGTAAAATTTAAAATTCTTCTTCTAACCTATAAAGCTGTAAATGACATGGCCCCTTCCTACATTAAAGATGAAATTGTACCTTATCATCCTAACCGTTCACTCCGCTCTCAAAATGCTGCACTATTGGTGGTTCCTAGAGTCGCTAAAAGTACTTTAGGAGGTAGAGCTTTTAGGTACCAAGCACCCTTGTTATGGAATCAGCTCCCTGCTCATGTCAAAGAAGCTGACACAGTCTTTACATTTAAGATTAGGCTCAAAACGTTCCTCTTTGAATCAGCTTATGGTCAGGTCAGTTAGGAACAGAAACTAAACCCATAGGCCTAGTTAAGCTGCTCTAGGAGATATATTACTGGGGAAACTATGGCAACTTGAGCACTGTCCTCTGGTTTCTCCTACTTTTTCTTCTCCTACTTTTAAGAATATTCAATTACTAGATCATTCGTAGTCTGTTCTTTGCTATTCACATGTTGTCCCTTGTCCCACTCCCCTTTTGGGGAGTGTAACTGTTTCAGATGCTGCTGTTCCAGTTTGGACCGCTGCTGCCCCCTAGTGTCGAGGACCTGGACCCCTCCTCTCCTTCCCTGTCCTGGATTAACTGTCCTCGTCCTGCTAGATTAGTAGTTTCCTTCTGCCAATAGCTTTGGCCTACAGACTTACAACTTTACTTGCAATGGATACGTCCTGGCCTCATCTGCCTGTCCGTCCATAGGAGTGGATCTCTCCTTCACTGTGGTTCTCCTCGAGGTTTCTCCGTTTTTTTTTTTTCCCCACTGGGTTTTTCGGAGTTTTTCCTTGCCGAGAAGGAGGGTCTAAGGACAGGGGATGCTGGGACAATTATCCATTTGCCTGCTTGTTGTTGGACATTCTGTATTTTTGATTTATGACTATTTCTTATTCTGCTTCATTCTCTGACATCTCTGTCTGTCTGCTAAATCAACAATTTTGTGAAGTCCGCCGAGATAACTGTTGTTGTGATTTTGGGCTATACAAAAATAAATTGAATTGAATTGAATTGAATTGACATCATCACAGTCTGTGACATCATCAGTCTGAGACATCATCAGTCTGTGACATCATCATCAGTCTGTGACATCATCAGTTTCTGACATCATCACAGTCTATGACATCATCAGTCTGTGACATCATCAGTCTATGACATCACCACAGTCTATAACATCATCAGTCTATGACATTATCACAGTCTATGACATCATCAGTCTGTGACATCATCAGTCTATGACATCACCACAGTCTATGACATGATCACAGTCTATGACATCATCAGTCTATGACATCACCACAGTCTATGACATCATCAATCTGTGACATCATCACAGTCTATGACATCATCAGTCTATGACATCATCCGTCTGTGACATTATCACAGTCTATGACATCATCAGTCTGTGACATCATCAGTTTGTGACATCATCACAGTCTATGACATCATCAGTCTATGACATCACCACAGTCTATGACATCATCAGTCTATGACATCATCACAGTCTATGACATCATCAGTCTATGACATCACCACAGTCTATGACATCATCAGTCTATGACATCATCACAGTCTATGACATCATCAGTCTATGGCATCACCATAGTCTATGACATCATCAGTCTATGACATCATCACAGTCTATGACATCATCAGTCTATGACATCACCATAGTCTATGACATCATCAGTCTATGACATCACCACAGTCTATGACATCATCAGTCTATGACATCATCACAGTCTATGACATCATCATCAGTCTGTGACATCATCAGTCTATGACATCACAGTCTATGACATCATTAGTCTGTGACATCATCAGTCTATGACATCATCACAGTCTGTGACATCATCAGTCTGTGACATCATCAGTCTATGACATCATCAGTCTGTGACATCATCAGTCTGTGACATCATCATCAGTCTGTGACATCATCAGTCTCTGACATCATCACAGTCTATGACATCATCAGTCTGTGACATCATCAGTCTATGACATCACCACAGTCTATGACATCATCAGTCTGTGACATTATCACAGTCTATGACATCATCAGTCTGTGACATCATCAGTCTCTGACATCACAGTCTATGACATCATTAGTCTGTGACATCATCAGTCTATGACATCATCACAGTCTGTGACATCATCAGTCTGTGATATCATCAGTCTATGACATCATCAGTCTGTGACATCACAGTCTGTAACATCATCACAGTCTATGACATCATCACAGTCTATGACATCATCAGTCTGTGACATCATCACAGTCTATGACATCATCAGTCTGTGACATCATCATCAGTTTGTGACATCATCAGTCTGTGACATCATCAGTCTATGACATCACCACAGTCTATGACATCATCAGTCTATGATGTCTATGTCTATGCTCTGGTTTACATTTTGTAAATGTAAACCAGAGCTCCTCACAGTGCTCTAAAGTAGCCTACGGTGTGCCACAGGGTTCAGTTCTGGGTCCAGTTCTGTTTACCCTTTACATGCTACCGTTAGGTAATATCATCCGAAAGCATGGTATCGATTTCCACTGTTATGCAGATGACCACCCAGCTGTACCTATCAATGAAACCTGATCAGACTAATCAAATTGAAAGGCTTAGTGACTGTGTGAGGGACATAAAAACATGGATTACCTTTAATTATTTACTTCTTAACCCTGAAAAAACTGAAGTCATTCTATTAGGCCCTAAACACCTACGAGACTCTATTGTGGTTTTGTCCCGGCCTGCAGCTGGGCTCGATGTAAAGTTTGACTCTCTAAATGAGCAGATAATCACATTGGACAATGTCAGTGTAGCCTCCAGCTCCACTGTAAGAAACCTTGGAGTCCTATTTGATCAAGAGCTCTCATTTAAAGCACACATAAGCCATGCCTGTAAAACGGCTTATTTTCATTTACGCAATATAGCCAAAATTAGAAATGTACTGCCAAAAAATGATGCTGAAAAACTTGTCCATGCTTTTGTCACTTCGAGGTTAGACTACTGTAACTCCCTGCTTGCAGCTTGCCCTAAAAGCTCTATAAAAAGCCTTCAATTGGTTCACAATGCAGCAGCAAGAATACTAACAGGTACTAAAAAACGAGAGCACATTACTCCAGTCTTAAAAAATCTTCATTGGCTTCCAGTTGAGTTTAGAGTAAAATTTAAAATTCTTCTTCTAACCTATAAAGCTGTAAATGACATGGCCCCTTCCTACATTAAAGATGAAATTGTACCTTATCATCCTAACCGTTCACTCCGCTCTCAAAATGCTGCACTATTGGTGGTTCCTAGAGTCGCTAAAAGTACTTTAGGAGGTAGAGCTTTTAGGTATCAAGCACCCTTGTTATGGAATCAGCTCCCTGCTCATGTCAAAGAAGCTGACACAGTCTTTACATTTAAGATTAGGCTCAAAACGTTCCTCTTTGAATCAGCTTATGGTCAGGTCAGTTAGGAACAGAAACTAAACCCATAGGCCTAGTTAAGCTGCTCTAGGAGATATATTACTGGGGAAAGTATGGCAACTTGAGCACTGTCCTCTGGTTTCTCCTACTTTTTCTTCTCCTACTTTTAAGAATATTCAATTACTAGATCATTCGTAGTCTGTTCTTTGCTATTCACATGTTGTCCCTTGTCCCACTCCCCTTTTGGGGAGTGTAACTGTTTCAGATGCTGCTGTTCCAGTTTGGACCGCTGCTGCCCCCTAGTGTCGAGGACCTGGACCCCTCCTCTCCTTCCCTGTCCTGGATTAACTGTCCTTGTCCTGCTAGATTAGTAGTTTCATCTGCCTGTCCGTCCATAGGAGTGGATCTCTCCTTCACTGTGGTTCTCCTCGAGGTTTCTCCGTTTTCCCACTGGGTTTTTCGGAGTTTTTCCTTGCCGAGAAGGAGGGTCTAAGGACAGGAGATGCTGGGACAATTATCCATTTGCCTGCTTGTTGTTGGACATTCTGTATTTTTTTATTTATGAATGTTTCTTATTCTGCTTTATTAATCAACAATTTTGTGAAGTCCGCCGAGATAACTCTTGTTGTGATTTTGGGCTATACAAAAATAAATTGAATTGAATTGAATTGAATTATGACATCACCACAGTCTATGACATCATCACAGTCTATGACATCATCAGTCTGTGACATCATCAGTCTGACATCATCACAGTCTATGACATCATTAGTCTGTGACATCATCATCAGTCTGTGACATCATCAGTCTGTGACATCATTAGATCTTGTTTTAACATATGGCATAGAGATCAGTGATCTAAAAGTCCTCCCACAAAATCCTATACTATCAGATCATTTTTTAATTACCTTTCAGTTTATTCTTAAAGATTTCTCTGTTCACCAGAATAAAATAATAACTAAAAGAACAATATCTGAAACAGCTGTTACTAATTTCATTGAAAAAATTGGGCCAATATTTAGTGATATGTCATGTGACCCAACTGAGGATAATTTAAATCCCATCAAAAGTGACCAATTTGTTGATAAGACCATGGATTCTTTGAAAACTGCCCTTGATGCAGTAGCTCCACTAAAACAGAAAGTTGTCAGGCCAAGGCGATCTGCTCCATGGTATAATGAAAAACTGCGTGCACACAAACAAAAGGTTAGGAGAATTGAGAAGTTACCGCAAAGCACACTCAGAGCAGTCTTTAGAAGCATGGAAAACCTGCCTTCTGTCCTATAAGCAGGCGTTGCGTGCGGCCCAAACCAGTTACTATTCCAATCTAATAGAAGTAAACAAAAATAATCCTAGGTTCTTATTCAGCACTGTAGCCAGGCTGACAAACTGCCACAGCGCAGTAGAACCTTCAATCCCAATTACTCTCAGTTCTGAGGATTTCCTGACACTTTTTTTTAATAATAAGATCATTACTATAAGGGATAAAATAAATGAAATTACCCCTACTTTTAACTCCGAGCAAGTCCAGGCTGTTAAAATAGGGTCTCAATAAAACTCTTGTCCAGTTTTAGAGAAGTTTGCTACTCTAAATCATGCAGAATTAACTTCAGCCTTTATGTCCTCTAAACCCTCAACCTGTATCTTAGACCCAATCCCAAGTAGACTTTTTAAAGAAATTCTCCCTCTAATTATAGATCCTATTCTTAATATAATAAATACTTCACTGGAAAGTGGTTATGTTCCTCAGTCCTTTAAATATGCAGTAATTAAGTCGCTCCTAAAAAAGCCTAATCTTGATCCTGACCTGTTAGCCAATTACAGACCTATTTCAAATCTTCCGTTTATTTCTAAAATTCTGGCGAGAATTGTAGTTAAACAGCTTTGTCGCCATCTACAGGAGAATAATTTATTTGAAAATTTTCAATCTGGATTCAGAGCTCATCATAGCACTGAAACAGCCCTACTTAAAGTAACAAATGATTTGTTATTAGTTGCTGACAATGGTCAGGTCTCAATACTGGTTCTGTTGGACCTCAGTGCAGCTTTTGACACAATCGACCACAACATTTTACTGCAGAGGTTAGAATGTGATGTAGGCGTGAGAGGAACTGCCCTCAGCTGGTTTAAATCCTATTTATCCGATAGGTACCAGTTTGTAAATGTAAACCAGAGCTCCTCACAGGGTTCAGTTCTGGGTCCAATTCTGTTTACCCTTTACATGCTACCGTTAGGTAATATCATCCGAAAGCATGGTATCGATTTCCACTGTTATGCAGATGACCACCCAGCTGTACCTATCAATGAAACCTGATCAGACTAATCAAATTGAAAGGCTTAGTGACTGTGTGAGGGACATAAAAACATGGATGACCTTTAATTATTTACTTCTTAACCCTGAAAAAACTGAAGTCATTCTATTAGGCCCTAAACACCTACGAGACTCTATTGTGGTTTTGTCCCGGCCTGCAGCTGGGCTCGATGTAAAGTTTGACTCTCTAAATGAGCAGATAATCACATTGGACAATGTCAGTGTAGCCTCCAGCTCCACTGTAAGAAACCTTGGAGTCCTATTTGATCAAGAGCTCTCATTTAAAGCACACATAAGCCATGCCTGTAAAACGGCTTATTTTCATTTACGCAATATAGCCAAAATTAGAAATGTACTGCCAAAAAATGATGCTGAAAAACTTGTCCATGCTTTTGTCACATCGAGGTTAGACTACTGTTATTCCCTGCTTGCAGCTTGCCCTAAAAGCTCTATAAAAAGCCTTCAATTGGTTCAAAATGCAGCAGCAAGAATACTAACAGGTACTAAAAAGCGAGAGCACATTACTCCAGTATTAAAAAGTCTTCATTGGCTTCCGGTTGAGTTTAGAGTAAAATTTAAAATTCTTCTTCTAACCTATAAAGCTGTAAATGACATGGCCCCTTCCTACATTAAAGATGAAATTGTACCTTATCATCCTAACCGTTCACTCCGCTCTCAAAATGCTGCACTATTGGTGGTTCCTAGAGTCGCTAAAAGTACTTTAGGAGGTAGAGCTTTTAGGTACCAAGCACCCTTGTTATGGAATCAGCTCCCTGCTCATGTCAAAGAAGCTGACACAGTCTTTACATTTAAGATTAGGCTCAAAACGTTCCTCTTTGAATCAGCTTATGGTCAGGTCAGTTAGGAACAGAAACTAAACCCATAGGCCTAGTTAAGCTGCTCTAGGAGCTATATTACTGGGGAAAGTATGGCAACTTGAGCACTGTCCTCTGGTTTCTCCTACTTTTTCTTCTCCTACTTTTAAGAATATTCAATTACTAGATCATTCGTAGTCTGTTCTTTGCTATTCACATGTTGTCCCTTGTCCCACTCCCCTTTTGGGGAGTGTAACTGTTTCAGATGCTGCTGTTCCAGTTTGGACCGCTGCTGCCCCCTAGTGTCGAGGACCTGGACCCCTCCTCTCCTTCCCTGTCCTGGATTAACTGTCCTCGTCCTGCTAGATTAGTAGTTTCCTTCTGCCAATAGCTTTGGCCTACAGACTTACAACTTTACTTGCAATGGATACGTCCTGGCCTTATCTGCCTGTCCGTCCATAGGAGTGGATCTCTCCTTCACTGTGGTTCTCCTCGAGGTTTCTCCGTTTGTTTTTTTTTCCCCACTGGGTTTTTCGGAGTTTTTCCTTGCCGAGAAGGAGGGTTTAAGGACAGGGGATGCTGGGACAATTATCCATTTGCCTGCTTGTTGTTGGACATTCTGTATTTTTGATTTATGACTGTTTCTTATTCTGCTTCATTCTCTGACATCTCTGTCTGTCTGCTAAATCAACAATTTTGTGAAGTCCGCCGAGATAACTGTTGTTGTGATTTTGGGCTATACAAAAATAAATTGAATTGAATTGAATTGAATTGACATCATCACAGTCTGTGACATCATCAGTCTGTGACATCATCAGTCTGTGACATCATCATCAGTCTGTGACATCATCAGTCTCTGACATCATCACAGTCTGTGACATCATCAGTCTGTGACATCATCAGTCTATGACATCACCACAGTCTATGACATCATCAGTCTATGACATCATCACAGTCTATGACATCATCATCAGTCTGTGACATCATCAGTCTCTGACATCACAATCTATGACATCATTAGTCTGTGACATCATCAGTCTATGACATCATCACAGTCTGTGACATCATCAGTCTGTGACATCATCAGTCTATGACATCATCAGTCTGTGACATCACAGTCTGTGACATCATCACAGTCTATGACATCATCAGTCTGTGACATCATCACAGTCTATGACATCATCAGTATGTGACATCATCATCAGTCTGTGACATCATCAGTCTATGACATCACCACAGTCTATGACATCATCAGTCTATGATGTCTACGTCTATGCTCTGGTTTACAGTTTGTAAATGTAAACCAGAGCTCCTCACAGTGCTCTAAAGCAGCCTACGGTGTGCCACAGGGTTCAGTTCTGGGTCCAGTTCTGTTTACCCTTTACATGCTACCGTTAGGTAATATCATCCGAAAGCATGGTATCGATTTCCACTGTTATGCAGATGACACCCAGCTGTACCTATCAATGAAACCTGATCAGACTAATCAAATTGAAAGGCTTAGTGACTGTATGAGGGACATAAAAACATGGATGACCTTTAATTATTTACTTCTTAACCCTGAAAAAACTGAAGTCATTCTATTAGGCCCTAAACACCTACGAGACTCTATTGTGGTTTTGTCCCGGCCTGCAGCTGGGCTCGATGTAAAGTTTGACTCTCTAAATGAGCAGATAATCACATTGGACAATGTCAGTGTAGCCTCCAGCTCCACTGTAAGAAACCTTGGAGTCCTATTTGATCAAGAGCTCTCATTTAAAGCACACATAAGCCATGCCTGTAAAACGGCTTATTTTCATTTACGCAATATAGCCAAAATTAGAAATGTACTGCCAAAAAATGATGCTGAAAAACTTGTCCATGCTTTTGTCACTTCGAGGTTAGACTACTGTAACTCCCTGCTTGCAGCTTGCCCTAAAAGCTCTATAAAAAGCCTTCAATTGGTTCAAAATGCAGCAGCAAGAATACTAACAGGTACTAAAAAACGAGAGCACATTACTCCAGTACTAAAAAATCTTCATTGGCTTCCGGTTGAGTTTAGAGTAAAATTTAAAATTCTTCTTCTAACCTATAAAGCTGTAAATGACATGGCCCCTTCCTACATTAAAGATGAAATTGTACCTTATCATCCTAACCGTTCACTCCGCTCTCAAAATGCTGCACTATTGGTGGTTCCTAGAGTCGCTAAAAGTACTTTAGGAGGTAGAGCTTTTAGGTACCAAGCACCCTTGTTGTGGAATCAGCTCCCTGCTCATGTCAAAGAAGCTGACACAGTCTTTACATTTAAGATTAGGCTCAAAACGTTCCTCTTTGAATCAGCTTATGGTCAGGTCATTTAGGAACAGAAACTAAACCCATAGGCCTAGTTAAGCTGCTCTAGGAGATATATTACTGGGGAAAGTATGGCAACTTGAGCACTGTCCTCTGGTTTCTCCTACTTTTTCTTCTCCTACTTTTAAGAATATTCAATTACTAGATCATTCGTAGTCTGTTCTTTGCTATTCACATGTTGTCCCTTGTCCCACTCCCCTTTTGGGGAGTGTAACTGTTTCAGATGCTGCTGTTCCAGTTTGGACCGCTGCTGCCCCCTAGTGTCGAGGACCTGGACCCCTCCTCTCCTTCCCTGTCCTGGATTAACTGTCCTCGTCCTGCTAGATTAGTAGTTTCCTTCTGCCAATAGCTTTGGCCTACAGACTTACAACTTTACTTGTAATGGATACGCCCTGGCCTCATCTGCCTGTCCGTCCATAGGAGTGGATCTCTCCTTCACTGTGGTTCTCCTCGAGGTTTCTCCGTTTTTTTTTTTTTCCCGACTGGGTTTTTCGGAGTTTTTCCTTGCCGAGAAGGAGGGTCTAAGGACAGGGGATGCTGGGACAATTATCCATTTGCCTGCTTGTTGTTGGACATTCTGTATTTTTGATTTATGACTGTTTCTTATTCTGCTTCATTCTCTGACATCTCTGTCTGTCTGCTAAATCAACAATTTTGTGAAGTCCGCCGAGATAACTGTTGTTGTGATTTTGGGCTATACAAAAATAAATTGAATTGAATTGAATTGAATTGACATCATCACAGTCTGTGACATCATCAGTCTGTGACATCATCAGTCTGTGACATCATCATCAGTCTGTGACATCATCAGTCTCTGACATCATCACAGTCTGACATCATCAGTCTGTGACATCATCAGTCTATGACATCACCACAGTCTATGACATCATCAGTCTATGACATCATCACAGTCTATGACATCATCATCAGTCTGTGACATCATCAGTCTCTGACATCACAATCTATGACATCATTAGTCTGTGACATCATCAGTCTATGACATCATCACAGTCTGTGACATCATCAGTCTGTGACATCATCAGTCTATGACATCATCAGTCTGTGACATCACAGTCTGTGACATCATCACAGTCTATGACATCATCACAGTCTATGACATCATCAGTCTGTGACATCATCACAGTCTATGACATCATCAGTATGTGACATCATCATCAGTCTGTGACATCATCAGTCTATGACATCACCACAGTCTATGACATCATCAGTCTATGATGTCTATGTCTATGCTCTGGTTTACAGTTTGTAAATGTAAACCAGAGCTCCTCACAGTGCTCTAAAGTAGCCTACGGTGTGCCACAGGGTTCAGTTCTGGGTCCAGTTCTGTTTACCCTTTACATGCTACCGTTAGGTAATATCATCCGAAAGCATGGTATCGATTTCCACTGTTATGCAGATGACACCCAGCTGTACCTATCAATGAAACCTGATCAGACTAATCAAATTGAAAGGCTTAGTGACTGTGTGAGGGACATAAAAACATGGATGACCTTTAATTATTTACTTCTTAACCCTGAAAAAACTGAAGTCATTCTATTAGGCCCTAAACACCTACGAGACTCTATTGTGGTTTTGTCCCGGCCTGCAGCTGGGCTCGATGTAAAGTTTGACTCTCTAAATGAGCAGATAATCACATTGGACAATGTCAGTGTAGCCTCCAGCTCCACTGTAAGAAACCTTGGAGTCCTATTTGATCAAGAGCTCTCATTTAAAGCACACATAAGCCATGCCTGTAAAACGGCTTATTTTCATTTACGCAATATAGCCAAAATTAGAAATGTACTGCCAAAAAATGATGCTGAAAAACTTGTCCATGCTTTTGTCACTTCGAGGTTAGACTACTGTAACTCCCTGCTTGCAGCTTGCCCTAAAAGCTCTATAAAAAGCCTTCAATTGGTTCAAAATGCAGCAGCAAGAATACTAACAGGTACTAAAAAACGAGAGCACATTACTCCAGTACTAAAAAATCTTCATTGGCTTCCGGTTGAGTTTAGAGTAAAATTTAAAATTCTTCTTCTAACCTATAAAGCTGTAAATGACATGGCCCCTTCCTACATTAAAGATGAAATTGTACCTTATCATCCTAACCGTTCACTCCGCTCTCAAAATGCTGCACTATTGGTGGTTCCTAGAGTCGCTAAAAGTACTTTAGGAGGTAGAGCTTTTAGGTACCAAGCACCCTTGTTGTGGAATCAGCTCCCTGCTCATGTCAAAGAAGCTGACACAGTCTTTACATTTAAGATTAGGCTCAAAACGTTCCTCTTTGAATCAGCTTATGGTCAGGTCATTTAGGAACAGAAACTAAACCCATAGGCCTAGTTAAGCTGCTCTAGGAGATATATTACTGGGGAAAGTATGGCAACTTGAGCACTGTCCTCTGGTTTCTCCTACTTTTTCTTCTCCTACTTTTAAGAATATTCAATTACTAGATCATTCGTAGTCTGTTCTTTGCTATTCACATGTTGTCCCTTGTCCCACTCCCCTTTTGGGGAGTGTAACTGTTTCAGATGCTGCTGTTCCAGTTTGGACCGCTGCTGCCCCCTAGTGTCGAGGACCTGGACCCCTCCTCTCCTTCCCTGTCCTGGATTAACTGTCCTCGTCCTGCTAGATTAGTAGTTTCCTTCTGCCAATAGCTTTGGCCTACAGACTTACAACTTTACTTGCAATGGATACGTCCTGGCCTCATCTGCCTGTCCGTCCATAGGAGTGGATCTCTCCTTCACTGTGGTTCTCCTCGAGGTTTCTCCGTTTTTTTTTTTTTCCCCACTGGGTTTTTCGGAGTTTTTCCTTGCCGAGAAGGAGGGTCTAAGGGCAGGGGATGCTGGGACAATTATCCATTTGCCTGCTTGTTGTTGGACATTCTGTATTTTTGATTTATGACTGTTTCTTATTCTGCTTCATTCTCTGACATCTCTGTCTGTCTGCTAAATCAACAATTTTGTGAAGTCCGCCGAGATAACTGTTGTTGTGATTTTGGGCTATACAAAAATAAATTGAATTGAATTGAATTGAATTGACATCATCACAGTCTGTGACATCATCAGTCTGTGACATCATCAGTCTGTGACATCATCATCAGTCTGTGACATCATCAGTCTCTGACATCATCACAGTCTGTGACATCATCAGTCTGTGACATCATCAGTCTATGACATCACCACAGTCTATGACATCATCAGTCTATGACATCATCACAGTCTATGACATCATCATCAGTCTGTGACATCATCAGTCTCTGACATCACAATCTATGACATCATCAGTCTGTGACATCACAGTCTGTGACATCATCATCAGTCTGTGACATCATCACAGTCTATGACATCATCAGTATGTGACATCATCATCAGTCTGTGACATCATCAGTCTGTGACATCATCAGTCTATGACATCACCACAGTCTATGACATCATCAGTCTATGATGTCTATGTCTATGCTCTGGTTTACAGTTTGTAAATGTAAACCAGAGCTCCTCACAGTGCTCTAAAGTAGCCTACGGTGTGCCACAGGGTTCAGTTCTGGGTCCAGTTCTGTTTACCCTTTACATGCTACCGTTAGGTAATATCATCCGAAAGCATGGTATCGATTTCCACTGTTATGCAGATGACACCCAGCTGTACCTATCAATGAAACCTGATCAGACTAATCAAATTGAAAGGCTTAGTGACTGTGTGAGGGACATAAAAACATGGATGACCTTTAATTATTTACTTCTTAACCCTGAAAAAACTGAAGTCATTCTATTAGGCCCTAAACACCTACGAGACTCTATTGTGGTTTTGTCCCGGCCTGCAGCTGGGCTCGATGTAAAGTTTGACTCTCTAAATGAGCAGATAATCACATTGGACAATGTCAGTGTAGCCTCCAGCTCCACTGTAAGAAACCTTGGAGTCCTATTTGATCAAGAGCTCTCATTTAAAGCACACATAAGCCATGCCTGTAAAACGGCTTATTTTCATTTACGCAATATAGCCAAAATTAGAAATGTACTGCCAAAAAATGATGCTGAAAAACTTGTCCATGCTTTTGTCACTTCGAGGTTAGACTACTGTAACTCCCTGCTTGCAGCTTGCCCTAAAAGCTCTATAAAAAGCCTTCAATTGGTTCAAAATGCAGCAGCAAGAATACTAACAGGTACTAAAAAACGAGAGCACATTACTCCAGTACTAAAAAATCTTCATTGGCTTCTGGTTGAGTTTAGAGTAAAATTTAAAATTCTTCTTCTAACCTATAAAGCTGTAAATGACATGGCCCCTTCCTACATTAAAGATGAAATTGTACCTTATCATCCTAACCGTTCACTCCGCTCTCAAAATGCTGCACTATTGGTGGTTCCTAGAGTCGCTAAAAGTACTTTAGGAAGTAGAGCTTTTAGGTACCAAGCACCCTTGTTGTGGAATCAGCTCCCTGCTCATGTCAAAAAAGCTGACACAGTCTCTACATTTAAGATTAGGGTCAAAACGTTCATCTTTGAATCAGCTTATGGTCAGGTCATTTAGGAACAGAAACTAAACCCATAGGCCTAGTTAAGCTGCTCTAGGAGCTATATTACTGGGGAAAGTATGGCAACTTGAGCACTGTCCTCTGGTTTCTCCTACTTTTTCTTCTCCTACTTTTAAGAATATTCAATTACTAGATCATTCGTAGTCTGTTCTTTGCTATTCACATGTTGTCCCTTGTCCCACTCCCCTTTTGGGGAGTGTAACTGTTTCAGATGCTGCTGTTCCAGTTTGGACCGCTGCTGCCCCCTAGTGTCGAGGACCTGGACCCCTCCTCTCCTTCCCTGTCCTGGATTAACTGTCCTCGTCCTGCTAGATTAGTAGTTTCCTTCTGCCAATAGCTTTGGCCTACAGACTTACAACTTTACTTGCAATGGATACGTCCTGGCCTCATCTGCCTGTCCGTCCATAGGAGTGGATCTCTCCTTCACTGTGGTTCTCCTCGAGGTTTCTCCGTTTTTTTTTTTTTCCCCACTGGGTTTTTCGGAGTTTTTCCTTGCCGAGAAGGAGGGTCTAAGGGCAGGGGATGCTGGGACAATTATCCATTTGCCTGCTTGTTGTTGGACATTCTGTATTTTTGATTTATGACTGTTTCTTATTCTGCTTCATTCTCTGACATCTCTGTCTGTCTGCTAAATCAACAATTTTGTGAAGTCCGCCGAGATAACTGTTGTTGTGATTTTGGGCTATACAAAAATAAATTGAATTGAATTGAATTGAATTGACATCATCACAGTCTGTGACATCATCAGTCTGTGACATCATCAGTCTGTGACATCATCATCAGTCTGTGACATCATCAGTCTCTGACATCATCACAGTCTGTGACATCATCAGTCTGTGACATCATCAGTCTATGACATCACCACAGTCTATGACATCATCAGTCTGTGACATTATCACAGTCTATGACATCATCAGTCTGTGACATTATCACAGTCTATGACATCATCAGTCTGTGACATCATCAGTCTATGACATCACCACAGTCTATGACATGATCACAGTCTATGACATCATCAGTCTATGACATCACCACAGTCTATGACATCATCAGTCTGTGACATCATCACAGTCTATGACATCATCAGTCTATGACATCATCCGTCTGTGACATTATCACAGTCTATGACATCATCAGTCTGTGACATCATCAGTCTATGACATCACCACAGTCTATGACATCATCAGTCTATGACATCATCACAGTCTATGACATCATCAGTCTATGACATCACCACAGTCTATGACATCATCAGTCTGTGACATCATCAGTCTGCGACATTATCACAGTGTATGACATCATCAGTCTGTGACATCATCAGTCTGTGACATAACCACAGTCTATGACATCATCCGTCTGTGACATTATCACAGTCTGTGACATCATCAGTCTGTGACATCATCACAGTCTATGACATCATCAGTCTATTACATCATCCGTCTGTGACATTATCAGTCTATGACATCACCACAGTCTATGACATCATCAGTCTATGACATCAACACAGTCTATGACATCATCAGTCTATGACATCACCATAGTCTATGACATCATCAGTCTATGACATCACCACAGTCTATGACATCATCAGTCTATGACATCATCACAGTCTATGACATCATCATCAGTCTGTGACATCATCAGTCTCTGACATCAGTCTATGACATCATTAGTCTGTGACATCATCAGTCTATGACATCATCACAGTCTGTGACATCATCAGTCTGTGACATCATCAGTCTATGACATCATCAGTCTGTGACATCACAGTCTGTGACATCATCACAGTCTATGACATCATCACAGTCTATGACATCATCAGTCTGTGACATCATCAGTCTATGACATCATCAGTCTGACATCATCACAGTCTATGACATCATTAGTCTGTGACATCATCATCAGTCTGTGACATCATCAGTCTGTGACATCATTAGATCTTGTTTTAACATATGGTATAGAGATCAGTGATCTAAAAGTCCTCCCACAAAATCCTATACCATCAGATCATTTTTTAATTACCTTTCAGTTTATTCTTAAAGATTTCTCTGTTCACCAGAATAAAATAATAACTAAAAGAACAATATCTGAAACAGCTGTTACTAATTTCATTGAAAAAATTGGGCCAATATTTAGTGATATGTCATGTGACCCAACTGGGGATAATTTAAATCCCATCAAAAGTGACCAATTTGTTGATAAGACCATGGATTCTTTGAAAACTGCCCTTGATGCAGTAGCTCCACTAAAACAGAAAGTTGTCAGGCCAAGGTGATCTGCTCCATGGTATAATGAAAAACTGCGTGCACACAAACAAAAGGTTAGGAGAATTGAGAAAAGTTACCGCAAAGCACACTCAGAGCAGTCTTTAGAAGCATGGAAAACCTGCCTTCTGTCCTATAAGCAGGCGTTGCGTGCGGCCCAAACCAGTTACTATTTCAATCTAATAGAAGTAAACAAAAATAATCCTAGGTTCTTATTCAGCACTGTAGCCAGGCTGACAAACTGCCACAGCGCAGTAGAACCTTCAATCCCAATTACTCTCAGTTCTGAGGATTTCCTGACATTTTTTTTAAATAATAAGATCATTACTATAACTGATAAAATAAATGAAATTGCCCCTACTTTTAACTCCGAGCAAGTCCAAGCTGTTAAAATAGGGTCTCAATAAAACTCTTGTCCAGTTTTAGAGAAGTTTGCTACTCTAAATCATGCAGAATTAACTTCAGCCTTTATGTCCTCTAAACCCTCAACCTGTATCTTAGACCCAATCCCAAGTAGACTTTTTAAAGAAATTCTCCCTCTAATTATAGATCCTATTCTTAATATAATAAATACTTCACTGGAAAGTGGTTATGTTCCTCAGTCCTTTAAATATGCAGTAATTAAGCCGCTCCTAAAAAAGCCTAATCTTGATCCTGACCTGTTAGCCAATTACAGACCTATTTCAAATCTTCCGTTTATTTCTAAAATTCTGGCGAGAATTGTAGTTAAACAGCTTTGTCGCTATCTACAGGAGAATAATTTATTTGAAAATTTTCAATCTGGATTCAGAGCTCATCATAGCACTGAAACAGCCCTACTTAAAGTAACAAATGATTTGTTATTAGCTGCTGACAATGGTCAGGTCTCAATACTGGTTCTGTTGGACCTCAGCGCAGCTTTTGACACAATCGACCACAACATTTTACTGCAGAGGTTAGAATGTGATGTAGGCGTCAGAGGAACTGCCCTCAGCTGGTTTAAATCCTATTTATCCGATAGGTACCAGTTTGTAAATGTAAACCAGAGCTCCTCACAGTGCTCTAAAGTAGCCTACGGTGTGCCACAGGGTTCAGTTCTGGGTCCAGTTCTGTTTACCCTTTACATGCTACCGTTAGGTAATATCATCCGAAAGCATGGTATCGATTTCCACTGTTATGCAGATGACACCCAGCTGTACCTATCAATGAAACCCGATCAGACTAATCAAATAGAAAGACTTAGTGACTGTGTGAGAGACATAAAAACATGGATGACCTTTAACTATTTACTTCTTAACCCTGAAAAAACTGAAGTCATTCTATTAGGCCCTAAACACCTACGAGACTCTATTGTGGTTTTGTCCCGGCCTGCAGCTGGGCTCGATGTAAAGTTTGACTCTCTAAATGAGCAGATAATCACATTGGACAATATCAGTGTAGCCTCAAGCTCCACTGTAAGAAACCTTGGAGTCCTATTTGATCAAGAGCTCTCATTTAAAGCACACATAAGCCATGCCTGTAAAACAGCCTATTTTCATTTACGCAATATAGCCAAAATTAGAAATGTACTGCCAAAAAATGATGCTGAAAAACTTGTCCATGCTTTTGTCACATCGAGGTTAGACTACTGTTATTCCCTGCTTGCAGCTTGCCCTAAAAGCTCTATAAAAAGCCTTCAATTGGTTCAAAATGCAGCAGCAAGAATACTAACAGGTACTAAAAAACGAGAGCACATTACTCCAGTATTAAAAAATCTTTATTGGCTTCCGGTTGAGTTTAGAGTAAAATTTAAAATTCTTCTTCTAACCTATAAAGCTGTAAATGACATGGCCCCTTCCTACATTAAAGATGAAATTGTACCTTATCATCCTAACCGTTCACTCCGCTCTCAAAATGCTGCACTATTGGTGGTTCCTAGAGTCGCTAAAAGTACTTTAGGAGGTAGAGCTTTTAGGTACCAAGCACCCTTGTTATGGAATCAGCTCCCTGCTCATGTCAAAGAAGCTGACACAGTCTTTACATTTAAGATTAGGCTCAAAACGTTCCTCTTTGAATCAGCTTATGGTCAGGTCAGTTAGGAACAGAAACTAAACCCATAGGCCTAGTTAAGCTGCTCTAGGAGATATATTACTGGGGAAAGTATGGCAACTTGAGCACTGTCCTCTGGTTTCTCCTACTTTTTCTTCTCCTACTTTTAAGAATATTCAATTACTAGATCATTCGTAGTCTGTTCTTTGCTATTCACATGTTGTCCCTTGTCCCACTCCCCTTTTGGGGAGTGTAACTGTTTCAGATGCTGCTGTTCCAGTTTGGACCGCTGCTGCCCCTTAGTGTCGAGGACCTGGACCCCTCCTCTCCTTCCCTGTCCTGGATTAACTGTCCTCGTCCTGCTAGATTAGTAGTTTCCTTCTGCCAATAGCTTTGGCCTACAGACTTAAAACTTTACTTGCAATGGATACGTCCTGGCCTCATCTGCCTGTCCGTCCATAGGAGTGGATCTCTCCTTCACTGTGGTTCTCCTCGAGGTTTCTCCGTTTTTTTTTTTTTCCCCCACTGGGTTTTTCGGAGCTTTTCCTTGCCGAGAAGGAGGGTCTAAGGACAGGGGATGCTGGGACAATTATCCATTTGCCTGCTTGTTGTTGGACATTCTGTATTTTTGATTTATGACTGTTTCTTATTCTGCTTCATTCTCTGACATCTCTGTCTGTCTGCTAAATCAACAATTTTGTGAAGTCCGCCGAGATAACTGTTGTTGTGATTTTGGGCTATACAAAAATAAATTGAATTGAATTGAATTGAATTGACATCATCACAGTCTGTGACATCATCAGTCTGTGACATCATCAGTCTGTGACATCATCAGTCTCTGACATCATCACAGTCTATGACATCATCAGTCTGTGACATCACCACAGTCTATGACATCATCAGTCTGTGACATTATCACAGTCTATGACATCATCAGTCTGTGACATCATCAGTCTATGACATCATCAGTCTGTTACATCATCCGTCTGTGACATTATCAGTCTATGACATCACCACAGTCTATGACATCATCAGTCTGTGACATTATCACAGTCTATGACATCATCAGTCTGTGACATCATCAGTCTATGACATCACCACAGTCTATGACATGATCACAGTCTATGACATCATCAGTCTATGACATCACCACAGTCTATGACATCATCAGTCTGTGACATCATCACAGTCTATGACATCATCAGTCTATGACATCATCCGTCTGTGACATTATCACAGTCTATGACATCATCAGTCTGTGACATCATCAGTCTATGACATCACCACAGTCTATGACATCATCAGTCTATGACATCATCACAGTCTATGACATCATCAGTCTATGACATCACCACAGTCTATGACATCATCAGTCTGTGACATCATCAGTCTGCGACATTATCACAGTGTATGACATCATCAGTCTATGACATCATCAGTCTGTGACATAACCACAGTCTATGACATCATCCGTCTGTGACATTATCACAGTCTATGACATTATCAGTCTGTGACATCATCACAGTCTATGACATCATCAGTCTATTACATCATCCGTCTGTGACATTATCAGGCTATGACATCACCACAGTCTATGACATCATCAGTCTATGACATCATCAGTCTATGACATCATCAGTCTATGACATCACCATAGTCTATGACATCATCAGTCTATGACATCACCACAGTCTATGACATCATCAGTCTATGACATCATCACAGTCTATGACATCATCATCAGTCTGTGACATCATCAGTCTCTGACATCACAGTCTATGACATCATTAGTCTGTGACATCATCAGTCTATGACATCATCACAGTCTGTGACATCATCAGTCTGTGACATCATCAGTCTATGACATCATCAGTCTGTGACATCACAGTCTGTGACATCATCACAGTCTGACATCATCACAGTCTATGACATCATCAGTCTGTGACATCATCACAGTCTATGACATCATCAGTATGTGACATCATCATCAGTCTGTGACATCATCAGTCTATGACATCACCACAGTCTATGACATCATCAGTCTATGACATCATCACAGTCTATGACATCATCATCAGTCTGTGACATCATCAGTCTCTGACATCACAGTCTATGACATCATTAGTCTGTGACATCATCAGTCTATGACATCATCACAGTCTGTGACATCATCAGTCTGTGACATCATCAGTCTATGACATCATCAGTCTGTGACATCACAGTCTGTGACATCATCACAGTCTGACATCATCACAGTCTATGACATCATCAGTCTGTGACATCATCACAGTCTATGACATCATCAGTATGTGACATCATCATCAGTCTGTGACATCATCAGTCTGTGACATCATCAGTCTATGACATCACCACAGTCTATGACATCATCAGTCTATGATGTCTATGTCTATGCTCTGGTTTACAGTTTGTAAATGTAAACCAGAGCTCCTCACAGTGCTCTAAAGTAGCCTACGGTGTGCCACAGGGTTCAGTTCTGGGTCCAGTTCTGTTTACCCTTTACATGCTACCGTTAGGTAATATCATCCGAAAGCATGGTATCGATTTCCACTGTTATGCAGATGACACCCAGCTGTACCTATCAATGAAACCTGATCAGACTAATCAAATTGAAAGGCTTAGTGACTGTGTGAGGGACATAAAAACATGGATGACCTTTAATTATTTACTTCTTAACCCTGAAAAAACTGAAGTCATTCTATTAGGCCCTAAACACCTACGAGACTCTATTGTGGTTTTGTCCCGGCCTGCAGCTGGGCTCGATGTAAAGTTTGACTCTCTAAATGAGCAGATAATCACATTGGACAATGTCAGTGTAGCCTCAAGCTCCACTGTAAGAAACCTTGGAGTCCTATTTGATCAAGAGCTCTCATTTAAAGCACACATAAGCCATGCCTGTAAAACGGCTTATTTTCATTTACGCAATATAGCCAAAATTAGAAATGTACTGCCAAAAAATGATGCTGAAAAACTTGTCCATGCTTTTGTCACTTCGAGGTTAGACTACTGTAACTCCCTGCTTGCAGCTTGCCCTAAAAGCTCTATAAAAAGCCTTCAATTGGTTCAAAATGCAGCAGCAAGAATACTAACAGGTACTAAAAAACGAGAGCACATTACTCCAGTACTAAAAAATCTTCATTGGCTTCCGGTTGAGTTTAGAGTAAAATTTAAAATTCTTCTTCTAACCTATAAAGCTGTAAATGACATGGCCCCTTCCTACATTAAAGATGAAATTGTACCTTATCATCCTAACCAATCACTCCGCTCTCAAAATGCTGCACTATTGGTGGTTCCTAGAGTCGCTAAAAGTACTTTAGGAGGTAGAGCTTTTAGGTACCAAGCACCCTTGTTGTGGAATCAGCTCCCTGCTCATGTCAAAGAAGCTGACACAGTCTTTACATTTAAGATTAGGCTCAAAACGTTCCTCTTTGAATTAGCTTATGGTCAGGTCAGTTAGGAACAGAAACTTAACCCATAGGCCTAGTTAAGTTGCTCTAGGAGATATATTACTGGGGAAACTATGGCAACTTGAGCACTGTCCTCTGGTTTCTCCTACTTTTTCTCCTCCTACTGTTAAGAATATTCAATTACTAGTTCATTCGTAGTCTGTTCTTTGCTATTCACATGTTGTCCCTGTCCCACTCCCCTTTTGGGGAGTGTAACTGTTTCAGATGCTGCTGTTCCAGTTTGAACCGCTGCTGTCCCCTAGTGTCGAGGACCTGGACCCCTCCTCTCCTTCCCTGTCCTGGATTAACTGTCCTTGTCCTGCTAGATTAGTAGTTTCATCTGCCTGTCCGTCCATAGGAGTGGATCTCTCCTTCACTGTGGTTCTCCTCGAGGTTTCTCCGTTTTCCCATTGGGTTTTTCGGAGTTTTTCCTTGCCGAGAAGGAGGGTCTAAGGACAGGAGATGCTGGGACAATTATCCATTTGCCTGCTTGTTGTTGGACATTCTGTATTTTTTTTATTTATGAATGTTTCTTATTCTGCTTTATTAATCAACAATTTTGTGAAGTCTGCCGAGATAACTCTTGTTGTGATTTTGGGCTATACAAAAATAAATTGAATTGAATTGAATTGAATTATGACATCACCACAGTCTGTCACATTATCACAGTCTATGACATCATCAGTCTGTGACATCATCAGTCTATGACATCACCACAGTCTATGACATGATCACAGTCTATGACATCATCAGTCTATGACATCACCACAGTCTATGACATCATCAGTCTGTGACATCATCACAGTCTATGACATCATCAGTCTATGACATCATCCGTCTGTGACATTATCACAGTCTATGACATCATCAGTCTGTGACATCATCAGTCTATGACATCATCACAGTCTATGACATCATCAGTCTATGACATCACCACAGTCTATGACATCATCAGTCTGTGACATCATCAGTCTGCGACATTATCACAGTGTATGACATCATCAGTCTATGACATCATCAGTCTGTGACATAACCACAGTCTATGACATCATCCGTCTGTGACATTATCACAGTCTATGACATCATCAGTCTGTGACATCATCACAGTCTATAACATCATCAGTCTATTACATCATCCGTCTGTGACATTATCAGTCTATGACATCACCACAGTCCATGACATCATCAGTCTATGACATCATCAGTCTATGACATCATCAGTCTATGACATCACCATAGTCTATGACATCATCAGTCTATGACATCACCACAGTCTATGACATCATCAGTCTATGACATCATCACAGTCTATGACATCATCATCAGTCTGTGACATCATCAGTCTCTGACATCACAGTCTATGACATCATTAGTCTGTGACATCATCAGTCTATGACATCATCACAGTCTGTAACATCATCAGTCTGTGACATCATCAGTCTATGACATCATCAGTCTGTGACATCACAGTCTGTGACATCATCACAGTCTATGACATCATCACAGTCTATGACATCATCAGTCTGTGACATCATCACAGTCTATGACATCATCAGTATGTGACATCATCATCAGTCTGTGACATCATCAGTCTGTGACATCATCAGTCTATGACATCATCAGTCTATGACATCACCATAGTCTATGACATCATCAGTCTATGACATCATCAGTCTATGACATCATCAGTCTATGACATCACCATAGTCTATGACATCATCAGTCTATGACATCACCACAGTCTATGACATCATCAGTCTATGACATCATCACAGTCTATGACATCATCATCAGTCTGTGACATCATCAGTCTCTGACATCACAGTCTATGACATCATTAGTCTGTGACATCATCAGTCTATGACATCATCACAGTCTGTGACATCATCAGTCTGTGACATCATCAGTCTATGACATCATCAGTCTGTGACATCACAGTCTGTGACATCATCACAGTCTGACATCATCACAGTCTATGACATCATCAGTCTGTGACATCATCACAGTCTATGACATCATCAGTATGTGACATCATCATCAGTCTGTGACATCATCAGTCTATGACATCACCACAGTCTATGACATCATCAGTCTATGACATCATCACAGTCTATGACATCATCATCAGTCTGTGACATCATCAGTCTCTGACATCACAGTCTATGACATCATTAGTCTGTGACATCATCAGTCTATGACATCATCACAGTCTGTGACATCATCAGTCTGTGACATCATCAGTCTATGACATCATCAGTCTGTGACATCACAGTCTGTGACATCATCACAGTCTGACATCATCACAGTCTATGACATCATCAGTCTGTGACATCATCACAGTCTATGACATCATCAGTATGTGACATCATCATCAGTCTGTGACATCATCAGTCTGTGACATCATCAGTCTATGACATCACCACAGTCTATGACATCATCAGTCTATGATGTCTATGTCTATGCTCTGGTTTACAGTTTGTAAATGTAAACCAGAGCTCCTCACAGTGCTCTAAAGTAGCCTACGGTGTGCCACAGGGTTCAGTTCTGGGTCCAGTTCTGTTTACCCTTTACATGCTACCGTTAGGTAATATCATCCGAAAGCATGGTATCGATTTCCACTGTTATGCAGATGACACCCAGCTGTACCTATCAATGAAACCTGATCAGACTAATCAAATTGAAAGGCTTAGTGACTGTGTGAGGGACATAAAAACATGGATGACCTTTAATTATTTACTTCTTAACCCTGAAAAAACTGAAGTCATTCTATTAGGCCCTAAACACCTACGAGACTCTATTGTGGTTTTGTCCCGGCCTGCAGCTGGGCTCGATGTAAAGTTTGACTCTCTAAATGAGCAGATAATCACATTGGACAATGTCAGTGTAGCCTCAAGCTCCACTGTAAGAAACCTTGGAGTCCTATTTGATCAAGAGCTCTCATTTAAAGCACACATAAGCCATGCCTGTAAAACGGCTTATTTTCATTTACGCAATATAGCCAAAATTAGAAATGTACTGCCAAAAAATGATGCTGAAAAACTTGTCCATGCTTTTGTCACTTCGAGGTTAGACTACTGTAACTCCCTGCTTGCAGCTTGCCCTAAAAGCTCTATAAAAAGCCTTCAATTGGTTCAAAATGCAGCAGCAAGAATACTAACAGGTACTAAAAAACGAGAGCACATTACTCCAGTACTAAAAAATCTTCATTGGCTTCCGGTTGAGTTTAGAGTAAAATTTAAAATTCTTCTTCTAACCTATAAAGCTGTAAATGACATGGCCCCTTCCTACATTAAAGATGAAATTGTACCTTATCATCCTAACCAATCACTCCGCTCTCAAAATGCTGCACTATTGGTGGTTCCTAGAGTCGCTAAAAGTACTTTAGGAGGTAGAGCTTTTAGGTACCAAGCACCCTTGTTGTGGAATCAGCTCCCTGCTCATGTCAAAGAAGCTGACACAGTCTTTACATTTAAGATTAGGCTCAAAACGTTCCTCTTTGAATCAGCTTATGGTCAGGTCAGTTAGGAACAGAAACTAAACCCATAGGCCTAGTTAAGCTGCTCTAGGAGATATATTACTGGGGAAAGTATGGCAACTTGAGCACTGTCCTCTGGTTTCTCCTACTTTTTCTTCTCCTACTTTTAAGAATATTCAATTACTAGATCATTCGTAGTCTGTTCTTTGCTATTCACATGTTGTCCCTTGTCCCACTCCCCTTTTGGGGAGTGTAACTGTTTCAGATGCTGCTGTTCCAGTTTGGACCGCTGCTGCCCCTTAGTGTCGAGGACCTGGACCCCTCCTCTCCTTCCCTGTCCTGGATTAACTGTCCTCGTCCTGCTAGATTAGTAGTTTCCTTCTGCCAATAGCTTTGGCCTACAGACTTAAAACTTTACTTGCAATGGATACGTCCTGGCCTCATCTGCCTGTCCGTCCATAGGAGTGGATCTCTCCTTCACTGTGGTTCTCCTCGAGGTTTCTCCGTTTTTTTTTTTTTCCCCCACTGGGTTTTTCGGAGCTTTTCCTTGCCGAGAAGGAGGGTCTAAGGACAGGGGATGCTGGGACAATTATCCATTTGCCTGCTTGTTGTTGGACATTCTGTATTTTTGATTTATGACTGTTTCTTATTCTGCTTCATTCTCTGACATCTCTGTCTGTCTGCTAAATCAACAATTTTGTGAAGTCCGCCGAGATAACTGTTGTTGTGATTTTGGGCTATACAAAAATAAATTGAATTGAATTGAATTGAATTGACATCATCACAGTCTGTGACATCATCAGTCTGTGACATCATCAGTCTGTGACATCATCAGTCTCTGACATCATCACAGTCTATGACATCATCAGTCTGTGACATCACCACAGTCTATGACATCATCAGTCTGTGACATTATCACAGTCTATGACATCATCAGTCTGTGACATCATCAGTCTATGACATCATCAGTCTGTTACATCATCCGTCTGTGACATTATCAGTCTATGACATCACCACAGTCTATGACATCATCAGTCTGTGACATTATCACAGTCTATGACATCATCAGTCTGTGACATCATCAGTCTATGACATCACCACAGTCTATGACATGATCACAGTCTATGACATCATCAGTCTATGACATCACCACAGTCTATGACATCATCAGTCTGTGACATCATCACAGTCTATGACATCATCAGTCTATGACATCATCCGTCTGTGACATTATCACAGTCTATGACATCATCAGTCTGTGACATCATCAGTCTATGACATCACCACAGTCTATGACATCATCAGTCTATGACATCATCACAGTCTATGACATCATCAGTCTATGACATCACCACAGTCTATGACATCATCAGTCTGTGACATCATCAGTCTGCGACATTATCACAGTGTATGACATCATCAGTCTATGACATCATCAGTCTGTGACATAACCACAGTCTATGACATCATCCGTCTGTGACATTATCACAGTCTATGACATTATCAGTCTGTGACATCATCACAGTCTATGACATCATCAGTCTATTACATCATCCGTCTGTGACATTATCAGGCTATGACATCACCACAGTCTATGACATCATCAGTCTATGACATCATCAGTCTATGACATCATCAGTCTATGACATCACCATAGTCTATGACATCATCAGTCTATGACATCACCACAGTCTATGACATCATCAGTCTATGACATCATCACAGTCTATGACATCATCATCAGTCTGTGACATCATCAGTCTCTGACATCACAGTCTATGACATCATTAGTCTGTGACATCATCAGTCTATGACATCATCACAGTCTGTGACATCATCAGTCTGTGACATCATCAGTCTATGACATCATCAGTCTGTGACATCACAGTCTGTGACATCATCACAGTCTGACATCATCACAGTCTATGACATCATCAGTCTGTGACATCATCACAGTCTATGACATCATCAGTATGTGACATCATCATCAGTCTGTGACATCATCAGTCTATGACATCACCACAGTCTATGACATCATCAGTCTATGACATCATCACAGTCTATGACATCATCATCAGTCTGTGACATCATCAGTCTCTGACATCACAGTCTATGACATCATTAGTCTGTGACATCATCAGTCTATGACATCATCACAGTCTGTGACATCATCAGTCTGTGACATCATCAGTCTATGACATCATCAGTCTGTGACATCACAGTCTGTGACATCATCACAGTCTGACATCATCACAGTCTATGACATCATCAGTCTGTGACATCATCACAGTCTATGACATCATCAGTATGTGACATCATCATCAGTCTGTGACATCATCAGTCTGTGACATCATCAGTCTATGACATCACCACAGTCTATGACATCATCAGTCTATGATGTCTATGTCTATGCTCTGGTTTACAGTTTGTAAATGTAAACCAGAGCTCCTCACAGTGCTCTAAAGTAGCCTACGGTGTGCCACAGGGTTCAGTTCTGGGTCCAGTTCTGTTTACCCTTTACATGCTACCGTTAGGTAATATCATCCGAAAGCATGGTATCGATTTCCACTGTTATGCAGATGACACCCAGCTGTACCTATCAATGAAACCTGATCAGACTAATCAAATTGAAAGGCTTAGTGACTGTGTGAGGGACATAAAAACATGGATGACCTTTAATTATTTACTTCTTAACCCTGAAAAAACTGAAGTCATTCTATTAGGCCCTAAACACCTACGAGACTCTATTGTGGTTTTGTCCCGGCCTGCAGCTGGGCTCGATGTAAAGTTTGACTCTCTAAATGAGCAGATAATCACATTGGACAATGTCAGTGTAGCCTCAAGCTCCACTGTAAGAAACCTTGGAGTCCTATTTGATCAAGAGCTCTCATTTAAAGCACACATAAGCCATGCCTGTAAAACGGCTTATTTTCATTTACGCAATATAGCCAAAATTAGAAATGTACTGCCAAAAAATGATGCTGAAAAACTTGTCCATGCTTTTGTCACTTCGAGGTTAGACTACTGTAACTCCCTGCTTGCAGCTTGCCCTAAAAGCTCTATAAAAAGCCTTCAATTGGTTCAAAATGCAGCAGCAAGAATACTAACAGGTACTAAAAAACGAGAGCACATTACTCCAGTACTAAAAAATCTTCATTGGCTTCCGGTTGAGTTTAGAGTAAAATTTAAAATTCTTCTTCTAACCTATAAAGCTGTAAATGACATGGCCCCTTCCTACATTAAAGATGAAATTGTACCTTATCATCCTAACCAATCACTCCGCTCTCAAAATGCTGCACTATTGGTGGTTCCTAGAGTCGCTAAAAGTACTTTAGGAGGTAGAGCTTTTAGGTACCAAGCACCCTTGTTGTGGAATCAGCTCCCTGCTCATGTCAAAGAAGCTGACACAGTCTTTACATTTAAGATTAGGCTCAAAACGTTCCTCTTTGAATCAGCTTATGGTCAGGTCAGTTAGGAACAGAAACTAAACCCATAGGCCTAGTTAAGCTGCTCTAGGAGATATATTACTGGGGAAAGTATGGCAACTTGAGCACTGTCCTCTGGTTTCTCCTACTTTTTCTTCTCCTACTTTTAAGAATATTCAATTACTAGATCATTCGTAGTCTGTTCTTTGCTATTCACATGTTGTCCCTTGTCCCACTCCCCTTTTGGGGAGTGTAACTGTTTCAGATGCTGCTGTTCCAGTTTGGACCGCTGCTGCCCCTTAGTGTCGAGGACCTGGACCCCTCCTCTCCTTCCCTGTCCTGGATTAACTGTCCTCGTCCTGCTAGATTAGTAGTTTCCTTCTGCCAATAGCTTTGGCCTACAGACTTAAAACTTTACTTGCAATGGATACGTCCTGGCCTCATCTGCCTGTCCGTCCATAGGAGTGGATCTCTCCTTCACTGTGGTTCTCCTCGAGGTTTCTCCGTTTTTTTTTTTTTCCCCCACTGGGTTTTTCGGAGCTTTTCCTTGCCGAGAAGGAGGGTCTAAGGACAGGGGATGCTGGGACAATTATCCATTTGCCTGCTTGTTGTTGGACATTCTGTATTTTTGATTTATGACTGTTTCTTATTCTGCTTCATTCTCTGACATCTCTGTCTGTCTGCTAAATCAACAATTTTGTGAAGTCCGCCGAGATAACTGTTGTTGTGATTTTGGGCTATACAAAAATAAATTGAATTGAATTGAATTGAATTGACATCATCACAGTCTGTGACATCATCAGTCTGTGACATCATCAGTCTGTGACATCATCAGTCTCTGACATCATCACAGTCTATGACATCATCAGTCTGTGACATCACCACAGTCTATGACATCATCAGTCTGTGACATTATCACAGTCTATGACATCATCAGTCTGTGACATCATCAGTCTATGACATCATCAGTCTGTTACATCATCCGTCTGTGACATTATCAGTCTATGACATCACCACAGTCTATGACATCATCAGTCTGTGACATTATCACAGTCTATGACATCATCAGTCTGTGACATCATCAGTCTATGACATCACCACAGTCTATGACATGATCACAGTCTATGACATCATCAGTCTATGACATCACCACAGTCTATGACATCATCAGTCTGTGACATCATCACAGTCTATGACATCATCAGTCTATGACATCATCCGTCTGTGACATTATCACAGTCTATGACATCATCAGTCTGTGACATCATCAGTCTATGACATCACCACAGTCTATGACATCATCAGTCTATGACATCATCACAGTCTATGACATCATCAGTCTATGACATCACCACAGTCTATGACATCATCAGTCTGTGACATCATCAGTCTGCGACATTATCACAGTGTATGACATCATCAGTCTATGACATCATCAGTCTGTGACATAACCACAGTCTATGACATCATCCGTCTGTGACATTATCACAGTCTATGACATTATCAGTCTGTGACATCATCACAGTCTATGACATCATCAGTCTATTACATCATCCGTCTGTGACATTATCAGGCTATGACATCACCACAGTCTATGACATCATCAGTCTATGACATCATCAGTCTATGACATCATCAGTCTATGACATCACCATAGTCTATGACATCATCAGTCTATGACATCACCACAGTCTATGACATCATCAGTCTATGACATCATCACAGTCTATGACATCATCATCAGTCTGTGACATCATCAGTCTCTGACATCACAGTCTATGACATCATTAGTCTGTGACATCATCAGTCTATGACATCATCACAGTCTGTGACATCATCAGTCTGTGACATCATCAGTCTATGACATCATCAGTCTGTGACATCACAGTCTGTGACATCATCACAGTCTGACATCATCACAGTCTATGACATCATCAGTCTGTGACATCATCACAGTCTATGACATCATCAGTATGTGACATCATCATCAGTCTGTGACATCATCAGTCTATGACATCACCACAGTCTATGACATCATCAGTCTATGACATCATCACAGTCTATGACATCATCATCAGTCTGTGACATCATCAGTCTCTGACATCACAGTCTATGACATCATTAGTCTGTGACATCATCAGTCTATGACATCATCACAGTCTGTGACATCATCAGTCTGTGACATCATCAGTCTATGACATCATCAGTCTGTGACATCACAGTCTGTGACATCATCACAGTCTGACATCATCACAGTCTATGACATCATCAGTCTGTGACATCATCACAGTCTATGACATCATCAGTATGTGACATCATCATCAGTCTGTGACATCATCAGTCTGTGACATCATCAGTCTATGACATCACCACAGTCTATGACATCATCAGTCTATGATGTCTATGTCTATGCTCTGGTTTACAGTTTGTAAATGTAAACCAGAGCTCCTCACAGTGCTCTAAAGTAGCCTACGGTGTGCCACAGGGTTCAGTTCTGGGTCCAGTTCTGTTTACCCTTTACATGCTACCGTTAGGTAATATCATCCGAAAGCATGGTATCGATTTCCACTGTTATGCAGATGACACCCAGCTGTACCTATCAATGAAACCTGATCAGACTAATCAAATTGAAAGGCTTAGTGACTGTGTGAGGGACATAAAAACATGGATGACCTTTAATTATTTACTTCTTAACCCTGAAAAAACTGAAGTCATTCTATTAGGCCCTAAACACCTACGAGACTCTATTGTGGTTTTGTCCCGGCCTGCAGCTGGGCTCGATGTAAAGTTTGACTCTCTAAATGAGCAGATAATCACATTGGACAATGTCAGTGTAGCCTCAAGCTCCACTGTAAGAAACCTTGGAGTCCTATTTGATCAAGAGCTCTCATTTAAAGCACACATAAGCCATGCCTGTAAAACGGCTTATTTTCATTTACGCAATATAGCCAAAATTAGAAATGTACTGCCAAAAAATGATGCTGAAAAACTTGTCCATGCTTTTGTCACTTCGAGGTTAGACTACTGTAACTCCCTGCTTGCAGCTTGCCCTAAAAGCTCTATAAAAAGCCTTCAATTGGTTCAAAATGCAGCAGCAAGAATACTAACAGGTACTAAAAAACGAGAGCACATTACTCCAGTACTAAAAAATCTTCATTGGCTTCCGGTTGAGTTTAGAGTAAAATTTAAAATTCTTCTTCTAACCTATAAAGCTGTAAATGACATGGCCCCTTCCTACATTAAAGATGAAATTGTACCTTATCATCCTAACCAATCACTCCGCTCTCAAAATGCTGCACTATTGGTGGTTCCTAGAGTCGCTAAAAGTACTTTAGGAGGTAGAGCTTTTAGGTACCAAGCACCCTTGTTGTGGAATCAGCTCCCTGCTCATGTCAAAGAAGCTGACACAGTCTTTACATTTAAGATTAGGCTCAAAACGTTCCTCTTTGAATCAGCTTATGGTCAGGTCAGTTAGGAACAGAAACTAAACCCATAGGCCTAGTTAAGCTGCTCTAGGAGATATATTACTGGGGAAAGTATGG
The DNA here is from genome assembly GCA_029959045.1 of Taenioides sp. WSHXM2023. Taxonomy (NCBI): domain Eukaryota; kingdom Metazoa; phylum Chordata; class Actinopteri; order Gobiiformes; family Gobiidae; genus Taenioides; species Taenioides sp. WSHXM2023. Next base: position 4,607,724 of record CM057092.1, read on the forward strand.
CAACTTGAGCACTGTCCTCTGGTTTCTCCTACTTTTTCTTCTCCTACTTTTAAGAATATTCAATTACTAGATCATTCGTAGTCTGTTCTTTGCTATTCACATGTTGTCCCTTGTCCCACTCCCCTTTTGGGGAGTGTAACTGTTTCAGATGCTGCTGTTCCAGTTTGGACCGCTGCTGCCCCTTAGTGTCGAGGACCTGGACCCCTCCTCTCCTTCCCTGTCCTGGATTAACTGTCCTCGTCCTGCTAGATTAGTAGTTTCCTTCTGCCAATAGCTTTGGCCTACAGACTTAAAACTTTACTTGCAATGGATACGTCCTGGCCTCATCTGCCTGTCCGTCCATAGGAGTGGATCTCTCCTTCACTGTGGTTCTCCTCGAGGTTTCTCCGTTTTTTTTTTTTTCCCCCACTGGGTTTTTCGGAGCTTTTCCTTGCCGAGAAGGAGGGTCTAAGGACAGGGGATGCTGGGACAATTATCCATTTGCCTGCTTGTTGTTGGACATTCTGTATTTTTGATTTATGACTGTTTCTTATTCTGCTTCATTCTCTGACATCTCTGTCTGTCTGCTAAATCAACAATTTTGTGAAGTCCGCCGAGATAACTGTTGTTGTGATTTTGGGCTATACAAAAATAAATTGAATTGAATTGAATTGAATTGACATCATCACAGTCTGTGACATCATCAGTCTGTGACATCATCAGTCTGTGACATCATCAGTCTCTGACATCATCACAGTCTATGACATCATCAGTCTGTGACATCACCACAGTCTATGACATCATCAGTCTGTGACATTATCACAGTCTATGACATCATCAGTCTGTGACATCATCAGTCTATGACATCATCAGTCTGTTACATCATCCGTCTGTGACATTATCAGTCTATGACATCACCACAGTCTATGACATCATCAGTCTGTGACATTATCACAGTCTATGACATCATCAGTCTGTGACATCATCAGTCTATGACATCACCACAGTCTATGACATGATCACAGTCTATGACATCATCAGTCTATGACATCACCACAGTCTATGACATCATCAGTCTGTGACATCATCACAGTCTATGACATCATCAGTCTATGACATCATCCGTCTGTGACATTATCACAGTCTATGACATCATCAGTCTGTGACATCATCAGTCTATGACATCACCACAGTCTATGACATCATCAGTCTATGACATCATCACAGTCTATGACATCATCAGTCTATGACATCACCACAGTCTATGACATCATCAGTCTGTGACATCATCAGTCTGCGACATTATCACAGTGTATGACATCATCAGTCTATGACATAACCACAGTCTATGACATCATCCGTCTGTGACATTATCACAGTCTATGACATTATCAGTCTGTGACATCATCACAGTCTATGACATCATCAGTCTATTACATCATCCGTCTGTGACATTATCAGGCTATGACATCACCACAGTCTATGACATCATCAGTCTATGACATCATCAGTCTATGACATCATCAGTCTATGACATCACCATAGTCTATGACATCATCAGTCTATGACATCACCACAGTCTATGACATCATCAGTCTATGACATCATCACAGTCTATGACATCATCATCAGTCTGTGACATCATCAGTCTCTGACATCACAGTCTATGACATCATTAGTCTGTGACATCATCAGTCTATGACATCATCACAGTCTGTGACATCATCAGTCTGTGACATCATCAGTCTATGACATCATCAGTCTGTGACATCACAGTCTGTGACATCATCACAGTCTGACATCATCACAGTCTATGACATCATCAGTCTGTGACATCATCACAGTCTATGACATCATCAGTATGTGACATCATCATCAGTCTGTGACATCATCAGTCTATGACATCACCACAGTCTATGACATCATCAGTCTATGACATCATCACAGTCTATGACATCATCATCAGTCTGTGACATCATCAGTCTCTGACATCACAGTCTATGACATCATTAGTCTGTGACATCATCAGTCTATGACATCATCACAGTCTGTGACATCATCAGTCTGTGACATCATCAGTCTATGACATCATCAGTCTGTGACATCACAGTCTGTGACATCATCACAGTCTGACATCATCACAGTCTATGACATCATCAGTCTGTGACATCATCACAGTCTATGACATCATCAGTATGTGACATCATCATCAGTCTGTGACATCATCAGTCTGTGACATCATCAGTCTATGACATCACCACAGTCTATGACATCATCAGTCTATGATGTCTATGTCTATGCTCTGGTTTACAGTTTGTAAATGTAAACCAGAGCTCCTCACAGTGCTCTAAAGTAGCCTACGGTGTGCCACAGGGTTCAGTTCTGGGTCCAGTTCTGTTTACCCTTTACATGCTACCGTTAGGTAATATCATCCGAAAGCATGGTATCGATTTCCACTGTTATGCAGATGACACCCAGCTGTACCTATCAATGAAACCTGATCAGACTAATCAAATTGAAAGGCTTAGTGACTGTGTGAGGGACATAAAAACATGGATGACCTTTAATTATTTACTTCTTAACCCTGAAAAAACTGAAGTCATTCTATTAGGCCCTAAACACCTACGAGACTCTATTGTGGTTTTGTCCCGGCCTGCAGCTGGGCTCGATGTAAAGTTTGACTCTCTAAATGAGCAGATAATCACATTGGACAATGTCAGTGTAGCCTCAAGCTCCACTGTAAGAAACCTTGGAGTCCTATTTGATCAAGAGCTCTCATTTAAAGCACACATAAGCCATGCCTGTAAAACGGCTTATTTTCATTTACGCAATATAGCCAAAATTAGAAATGTACTGCCAAAAAATGATGCTGAAAAACTTGTCCATGCTTTTGTCACTTCGAGGTTAGACTACTGTAACTCCCTGCTTGCAGCTTGCCCTAAAAGCTCTATAAAAAGCCTTCAATTGGTTCAAAATGCAGCAGCAAGAATACTAACAGGTACTAAAAAACGAGAGCACATTACTCCAGTACTAAAAAATCTTCATTGGCTTCCGGTTGAGTTTAGAGTAAAATTTAAAATTCTTCTTCTAACCTATAAAGCTGTAAATGACATGGCCCCTTCCTACATTAAAGATGAAATTGTACCTTATCATCCTAACCAATCACTCCGCTCTCAAAATGCTGCACTATTGGTGGTTCCTAGAGTCGCTAAAAGTACTTTAGGAGGTAGAGCTTTTAGGTACCAAGCACCCTTGTTGTGGAATCAGCTCCCTGCTCATGTCAAAGAAGCTGACACAGTCTTTACATTTAAGATTAGGCTCAAAACGTTCCTCTTTGAATCAGCTTATGGTCAGGTCAGTTAGGAACAGAAACTAAACCCATAGGCCTAGTTAAGCTGCTCTAGGAGATATATTACTGGGGAAAGTATGGCAACTTGAGCACTGTCCTCTGGTTTCTCCTACTTTTTCTTCTCCTACTTTTAAGAATATTCAATTACTAGATCATTCGTAGTCTGTTCTTTGCTATTCACATGTTGTCCCTTGTCCCACTCCCCTTTTGGGGAGTGTAACTGTTTCAGATGCTGCTGTTCCAGTTTGGACCGCTGCTGCCCCTTAGTGTCGAGGACCTGGACCCCTCCTCTCCTTCCCTGTCCTGGATTAACTGTCCTCGTCCTGCTAGATTAGTAGTTTCCTTCTGCCAATAGCTTTGGCCTACAGACTTAAAACTTTACTTGCAATGGATACGTCCTGGCCTCATCTGCCTGTCCGTCCATAGGAGTGGATCTCTCCTTCACTGTGGTTCTCCTCGAGGTTTCTCCGTTTTTTTTTTTTTCCCCCACTGGGTTTTTCGGAGCTTTTCCTTGCCGAGAAGGAGGGTCTAAGGACAGGGGATGCTGGGACAATTATCCATTTGCCTGCTTGTTGTTGGACATTCTGTATTTTTGATTTATGACTGTTTCTTATTCTGCTTCATTCTCTGACATCTCTGTCTGTCTGCTAAATCAACAATTTTGTGAAGTCCGCCGAGATAACTGTTGTTGTGATTTTGGGCTATACAAAAATAAATTGAATTGAATTGAATTGAATTGACATCATCACAGTCTGTGACATCATCAGTCTGTGACATCATCAGTCTGTGACATCATCAGTCTCTGACATCATCACAGTCTATGACATCATCAGTCTGTGACATCACCACAGTCTATGACATCATCAGTCTGTGACATTATCACAGTCTATGACATCATCAGTCTGTGACATCATCAGTCTATGACATCATCAGTCTGTTACATCATCCGTCTGTGACATTATCAGTCTATGACATCACCACAGTCTATGACATCATCAGTCTGTGACATTATCACAGTCTATGACATCATCAGTCTGTGACATCATCAGTCTATGACATCACCACAGTCTATGACATGATCACAGTCTATGACATCATCAGTCTATGACATCACCACAGTCTATGACATCATCAGTCTGTGACATCATCACAGTCTATGACATCATCAGTCTATGACATCATCCGTCTGTGACATTATCACAGTCTATGACATCATCAGTCTGTGACATCATCAGTCTATGACATCACCACAGTCTATGACATCATCAGTCTATGACATCATCACAGTCTATGACATCATCAGTCTATGACATCACCACAGTCTATGACATCATCAGTCTGTGACATCATCAGTCTGCGACATTATCACAGTGTATGACATCATCAGTCTATGACATCATCAGTCTGTGACATAACCACAGTCTATGACATCATCCGTCTGTGACATTATCACAGTCTATGACATTATCAGTCTGTGACATCATCACAGTCTATGACATCATCAGTCTATTACATCATCCGTCTGTGACATTATCAGGCTATGACATCACCACAGTCTATGACATCATCAGTCTATGACATCATCAGTCTATGACATCATCAGTCTATGACATCACCATAGTCTATGACATCATCAGTCTATGACATCACCACAGTCTATGACATCATCAGTCTATGACATCATCACAGTCTATGACATCATCATCAGTCTGTGACATCATCAGTCTCTGACATCACAGTCTATGACATCATTAGTCTGTGACATCATCAGTCTATGACATCATCACAGTCTGTGACATCATCAGTCTGTGACATCATCAGTCTATGACATCATCAGTCTGTGACATCACAGTCTGTGACATCATCACAGTCTGACATCATCACAGTCTATGACATCATCAGTCTGTGACATCATCACAGTCTATGACATCATCAGTATGTGACATCATCATCAGTCTGTGACATCATCAGTCTATGACATCACCACAGTCTATGACATCATCAGTCTATGACATCATCACAGTCTATGACATCATCATCAGTCTGTGACATCATCAGTCTCTGACATCACAGTCTATGACATCATTAGTCTGTGACATCATCAGTCTATGACATCATCACAGTCTGTGACATCATCAGTCTGTGACATCATCAGTCTATGACATCATCAGTCTGTGACATCACAGTCTGTGACATCATCACAGTCTATGACATCATCACAGTCTATGACATCATCAGTCTGTGACATCATCACAGTCTATGACATCATCAGTATGTGACATCATCATCAGTCTGTGACATCATCAGTCTGTGACATCATCAGTCTATGACATCACCACAGTCTATGACATCATCAGTCTATGATGTCTATGTCTATGCTCTGGTTTACAGTTTGTAAATGTAAACCAGAGCTCCTCACAGTGCTCTAAAGTAGCCTACGGTGTGCCACAGGGTTCAGTTCTGGGTCCAGTTCTGTTTACCCTTTACATGCTACCGTTAGGTAATATCATCCGAAAGCATGGTATCGATTTCCACTGTTATGCAGATGACACCCAGCTGTACCTATCAATGAAACCTGATCAGACTAATCAAATTGAAAGGCTTAGTGACTGTGTGAGGGACATAAAAACATGGATGACCTTTAATTATTTACTTCTTAACCCTGAAAAAACTGAAGTCATTCTATTAGGCCCTAAACACCTACGAGACTCTATTGTGGTTTTGTCCCGGCCTGCAGCTGGGCTCGATGTAAAGTTTGACTCTCTAAATGAGCAGATAATCACATTGGACAATGTCAGTGTAGCCTCAAGCTCCACTGTAAGAAACCTTGGAGTCCTATTTGATCAAGAGCTCTCATTTAAAGCACACATAAGCCATGCCTGTAAAACGGCTTATTTTCATTTACGCAATATAGCCAAAATTAGAAATGTACTGCCAAAAAATTATGCTGAAAAACTTGTCCATGCTTTTGTCACTTCGAGGTTAGACTACTGTAACTCCCTGCTTGCAGCTTGCCCTAAAAGCTCTATAAAAAGCCTTCAATTGGTTCAAAATGCAGCAGCAAGAATACTAACAGGTACTAAAAAACGAGAGCACATTACTCCAGTACTAAAAAATCTTCATTGGCTTCCGGTTGAGTTTAGAGTAAAATTTAAAATTCTTCTTCTAACCTATAAAGCTGTAAATGACATGGCCCCTTCCTACATTAAAGATGAAATTGTACCTTATCATCCTAACCGTTCACTCCGCTCTCAAAATGCTGCACTATTGGTGGTTCCTAGAGTCGCTAAAAGTACTTTAGGAGGTAGAGCTTTTAGGTACCAAGCACCCTTGTTGTGGAATCAGCTCCCTGCTCATGTCAAAGAAGCTGACACAGTCTTTACATTTAAGATTAGGCTCAAAACGTTCCTCTTTGAATTAGCTTATGGTCAGGTCAGTTAGGAACAGAAACTTAACCCATAGGCCTAGTTAAGCTGCTCTAGGAGATATATTACTGGGGAAACTATGGCAACTTGAGCACTGTCCTCTGGTTTCTCCTACTTTTTCTCCTCCTACTGTTAAGAATATTCAATTACTAGTTCATTCGTAGTCTGTTCTTTGCTATTCACATGTTGTCCCTTGTCCCACTCCCCTTTTGGGGAGTGTAACTGTTTCAGATGCTGCTGTTCCAGTTTGAACCGCTGCTGTCCCCTAGTGTCGAGGACCTGGACCCCTCCTCTCCTTCCCTGTCCTGGATTAACTGTCCTTGTCCTGCTAGATTAGTAGTTTCATCTGCCTGTCCGTCCATAGGAGTGGATCTCTCCTTCACTGTGGTTCTCCTCGAGGTTTCTCCGTTTTCCCATTGGGTTTTTCGGAGTTTTTCCTTGCCGAGAAGGAGGGTCTAAGGACAGGAGATGCTGGGACAATTATCCATTTGCCTGCTTGTTGTTGGACATTCTGTATTTTTTTTATTTATGAATGTTTCTTATTCTGCTTTATTAATCAACAATTTTGTGAAGTCTGCCGAGATAACTCTTGTTGTGATTTTGGGCTATACAAAAATAAATTGAATTGAATTGAATTGAATTATGACATCATCACAGTCTATGACATCATCAGTCTGTGACATCATCAGTCTGACATCATCACAGTCTATGACATCATCAGTCTGTGACATCATCAGTCTATGACATCACCACAGTCTATGACATCATCAGTCTGTGACATTATCACAGTCTATGACATCATCAGTCTGTGACATCATCAGTCTATGACATCATTAGTCTGTGACATCATCAGTCTATGACATCATCACAGTCTGTGACATCATCAGTCTGTGACATCATCAGTCTATGACATCATCAGTCTGTGACATCACAGTCTGTGACATCATCACAGTCTATGACATCATCACAGTCTATGACATCATCAGTCTGTGACATCATCACAGTCTATGACATCATCAGTATGTGACATCATCATCAGTCTGTGACATCATCAGTCTGTGACATCATCAGTCTATGACATCACCACAGTCTATGACATCATCAGTCTATGATGTCTATGTCTATGCTCTGGTTTACAGTTTGTAAATGTAAACCAGAGCTCCTTACAGTGCTCTAAAGTAGCCTACGGTGTGCCACAGGGTTCAGTTCTGGGTCCAGTTCTGTTTACCCTTTACATGCTACCGTTAGGTAATATCATCCGAAAGCATGGTATCGATTTCCACTGTTATGCAGATGACACCCAGCTGTACCTATCAATGAAACCTGATCAGACTAATCAAATTGAAAGGCTTAGTGACTGTGTGAGGGACATGAAAACATGGATGACCTTTAATTATTTACTTCTTAACCCTGAAAAAACTGAAGTCATTCTATTAGGCCCTAAACACCTACGAGACTCTATTGTGGTTTTGTCCCGGCCTGCAGCTGGGCTCGATGTAAAGTTTGACTCTCTAAATGAGCAGATAATCACATTGGACAATGTCAGTGTAGCCTCCAGCTCCACTGTAAGAAACCTTGGAGTCCTATTTGATCAAGAGCTCTCATTTAAAGCACACATAAGCCATGCCTATGAAACAGCCTATTTTCATTTACGCAATATAGCCAAAATTAGAAATGTACTGCCAAAAAATGATGCTGAAAAACTTGTCCATGCTTTTGTCACTTCGAGGTTAGACTACTGTAACTCCCTGCTTGCAGCTTGCCCTAAAAGCTCTATAAAAAGCCTTCTATTGGTTCAAAATGCAGCAGCAAGAATACTAACAGGTACTAAAAAACGAGAGCACATTACTCCAGTATTAAAAAAATCTTCATTGGCTTCCGGTTGAGTTTAGAGTAAAATTTAAAATTCTTCTTCTAACCTATAAAGCTGGTAAATGACATGGCCCCTTCCTACATTAAAGATGAAATTGTACCTTATCATCCTAACCGTTCACTCCGCTCTCAAAATGCTGCACTATTGGTGGTTCCTAGAGTCGCTAAAAGTACTTTAGGAAGTAGAGCTTTTAGGTACCAAGCACCCTTGTTGTGGAATCAGCTCCCTGCTCATGTCAAAAAAGCTGACACAGTCTCTACATTTAAGATTAGGGTCAAAACGTTCATCTTTGAATTACCTTATGGTCAGGTCAGTTAGGAACAGAAACTTAACCCATAGGCCTAGTTAAGCTGCTCTAGGAGATATATTACTGGGGAAACTATGGCAACTTGAGCACTGTCCTCTGGTTTCTCCTACTTTTTCTCCTCCTACTGTTAAGAATATTCAATTACTAGTTCATTCGTAGTCTGTTCTTTGCTATTCACATGTTGTCCCTGTCCCACTCCCCTTTTGGGGAGTGTAACTGTTTCAGATGCTGCTGTTCCAGTTTGGACCGCTGCTGTCCCCTAGTGTCGAGGACCTGGACCCCTCCTCTCCTTCCCTGTCCTGGATTAACTGTCCTTGTCCTGCTAGATTAGTAGTTTCATCTGCCTGTCCGTCCATAGGAGTGGATCTCTCCTTCACTGTGGTTCTCCTCGAGGTTTCTCCGTTTTCCCATTGGGTTTTTCGGAGTTTTTCCTTGCCGAGAAGGAGGGTCTAAGGACAGGAGATGCTGGGACAATTATCCATTTGCCTGCTTGTTGTTGGACATTCTGTATTTTTTTATTTATGAATGTTTCTTATTCTGCTTTATTAATCAACAATTTTGTGAAGTCTGCCGAGATAACTCTTGTTGTGATTTTGGGCTATACAAAAATAAATTGAATTGAATTGAATTGAATTATGACATCACCACAGTCTATGACATCATCACAGTCTATGACATCATCAGTCTGTGACATCATCAGTCTGTGACATCATCAGTCTGACATCATCACAGTCTATGACATCATTAGTCTGTGACATCATTAGATCTTGTTTTAACATATGGCATAGAGATCAGTGATCTAAAAGTCCTCCCACAAAATCCTATACTATCAGATCATTTTTTAATTACCTTTCAGTTTATTCTTAAAGATTTCTCTGTTCACCAGAATAAAATAATAACTAAAAGAACAATATCTGAAACAGCTGTTACTAATTTCATTGAAAAAATTGGGCCAATATTTAGTGATATGTCATGTGACCCAACTGGGGATAATTTAAATCCCATCAAAAGTGACCAATTTGTTGATAAGACCATGGATTCTTTGAAAACTGCCCTTGATGCAGTAGCTCCACTAAAACAGAAAGTTGTCAGGCCAAGGTGATCTGCTCCATGGTATAATGAAAAACTGCGTGCACACAAACAAAAGGTTAGGAGAATTGAGAAAAGTTACCGCAAAGCACACTCAGAGCAGTCTTTAGAAGCATGGAAAACCTGCCTTCTGTCCTATAAGCAGGCGTTGCGTGCGGCCCAAACCAGTTACTATTCCAATCTAATAGAAGTAAACAAAAATAATCCTAGGTTCTTATTCAGCACTGTAGCCAGGCTGACAAACTGCCACAGCGCAGTAGAACCTTCAATCCCAATTACTCTCAGTTCTGAGGATTTCCTGACATTTTTTTTTAATAATAAGATCATTACTATAACTGATAAAATAAATGAAATTGCCCCTACTTTTAACTCCGAGCAAGTCCAAGCTGTTAAAATAGGGTCTCAATAAAACTCTTGTCCAGTTTTAGAGAAGTTTGCTACTCTAAATCATGCAGAATTAACTTCAGCCTTTATGTCCTCTAAACCCTCAACCTGTATCTTAGACCCAATCCCAAGTAGACTTTTTAAAGAAATTCTCCCTCTAATTATAGATCCTATTCTTAATATAATAAATACTTCACTGGAAAGTGGTTATGTTCCTCAGTCCTTTAAATATGCAGTAATTAAGCCGCTCCTAAAAAAGCCTAATCTTGATCCTGACCTGTTAGCCAATTACAGACCTATTTCAAATCTTCCGTTTATTTCTAAAATTCTGGCGAGAATTGTAGTTAAACAGCTTTGTCGCCATCTACAGGAGAATAATTTATTTGAAAATTTTCAATCTGGATTCAGAGCTCATCATAGCACTGAAACAGCCCTACTTAAAGTAACAAATGATTTGTTATTAGCTGCTGACAATGGTCAGGTCTCAATACTGGTTCTGTTGGACCTCAGCGCAGCTTTTGACACAATCGACCACAACATTTTACTGCAGAGGTTAGAATGTGATGTAGGCGTCAGAGGAACTGCCCTCAGCTGGTTTAAATCCTATTTATCCGATAGGTACCAGTTTGTAAATGTAAACCAGTCCTCACAGTGCTCTAAAGTAGCCTACGGTGTGCCACAGGGTTCAGTTCTGGGTCCAGTTCTGTTTACCCTTTACATGCTACCGTTAGGTAATATCATCCGAAAGCATGGTATCGATTTCCACTGTTATGCAGATGACACCCAGCTGTACCTATCAATGAAACCCGATCAGACTAATCAAATAGAAAGACTTAGTGACTGTGTGAGAGACATAAAAACATGGATGACCTTTAACTATTTACTTCTTAACCCTGAAAAAACTGAAGTCATTCTATTAGGCCCTAAACACCTACGAGACTCTATTGTGGTTTTGTCCCGGCCTGCAGCTGGGCTCGATGTAAAGTTTGACTCTCTAAATGAGCAGATAATCACATTGGACAATGTCAGTGTAGCCTCCAGCTCCACTGTAAGAAACCTTGGAGTCCTATTTGATCAAGAGCTCTCATTTAAAGCACACATAAGCCATGCCTGTAAAACAGCCTATTTTCATTTACGCAATATAGCCAAAATTAGAAATGTACTGCCAAAAAATGATGCTGAAAAACTTGTCCATGCTGTTGTCACATCAAGGTTAGACTACTGTTATTCCCTGCTTGCAGCTTGCCCTAAAAGCTCTATAAAAAGCCTTCAATTGGTTCAAAATGCAGCAGCAAGAATACTAACAGGTACTAAAAAACGAGAGCACATTACTCCAGTATTAAAAAATCTTCATTGGCTTCCGGTTGAGTTTAGAGTAAAATTTAAAATTCTTCTTCTAACCTATAAAGCTGGTAAATGACATGGCCCCTTCCTACATTAAAGATGAAATTGTACCTTATCATCCTAACCGTTCACTCCGCTCTCAAAATGCTGCACTATTGGTGGTTCCTAGAGTCGCTAAAAGTACTTTAGGAGGTAGAGCTTTTAGGTACCAAGCACCCTTGTTATGGAATCAGCTCCCTGCTCATGTCAAAGAAGCTGACACAGTCTTTACATTTAAGATTAGGCTCAAAACGTTCCTCTTTGAATCAGCTTATGGTCAGGTCAGTTAGGAACAGAAACTAAACCCATAGGCCTAGTTAAGCTGCTCTAGGAGATATATTACTGGGGAAAGTATGGCAACTTGATTTGATTTGATTTATTTATTTCGAGCAATAATAATAACATACAATACAATACGTTTTAGCCAAATACAGAGACACTTGCCGTGTGAACATGTTCACATTCCATTACCATACCTTCTGTTTCTATAAATGATAATACAAAAAAAATAAATAAAAAAGGGATTAACCAGATTTAGCTCGAAAAGGAGTGGGATGAAGACAAGCTTTTTAACTCCCACCCCCTAAAATCTTGTTTAAGTTTTGTGGTTGCGCAATACATTTAAATATTTATGACATACAATTACACAGTTATAAAGTCATCACATTGGTCATAATTTTTCATAAATACAGCATACACTACACTTTTTAACAAGTGTAAATACTTAACATCAATAATGCTGTCTTTATTACCACCATTAGATATCACAGTCATCACCATCATGATCATTACATCCTCTCCATATATTATTTATATATTAGCTATGAATATTTCAATGAGGTATGCTTTCACTTTAAGATAATAACAATAACAGTAATATAATAATAACAATAATCACAACAACAGTGACAAAAACAACGATAACCATGACACAATGTTTAATATTTCAAATTGACTGGTGTCCATGGTAATAAAGTTTCTTTTAATATTTGCCCATCAGGGGATTCAAATGTGTGTTTTGTTTTTTTTTTTGTTTTTTGTTTTTTTTTCCCCCCTCTCCTTTTTATGTGGCCTGCTGCCAGAAGGGGGCACCCCCGTGCAACAGGACCCCCTTTTGCTAAATGTCTTTTCTATGCATTAAAAGAGACAAGTTTAAGGATCCTGAAGCCAGAGGGGAGTTAACCTCCAGCAGTCAGGCTCCCACCTGTCTGCCCTATACTACGGGCTATATTAGGTATGGAAGGACACGTTTAGTGTATGTACATGTTCAAGTTTTCTATATGTTTGTTCCCCCCCTTGTTTACATATTACCATCACACCAATCCCCTTGTCTGGACCAGTTACTATTATGCATGCAATTATCATCACCATGAGTGCTTATGACTATTGTCATCGTCATCCTCATCACCATCATCGCAACCATTGCCACCGCCATTATCATTATCAACAATTTTACTTTTAAGGATTAATTCTGATCTATTATATCCTAATAATGGTGATAACAGTAATAACAACAGAGTAAGACAATAACAACAGTATCTATTTCAACTCTACAAATTGCTATGTTTGTTATTAGGTACATTGTTATTTACTGTCTTGAATAAACAATCACACACTCGTTTCCACCTCATCGTACCTTAACAATATACGTTTTTTGTACCTCAATTTAAACAGATGAATATTTGGACATTGCTTGAGCTCTGCATCCAGTCTATTCCAAAGTTTCACTCCACACACAGACACACACAAACTTTTCCTGGTGGTTCTGACCAGCTGCATCTTAAAGTTACTACATCCCCTCAAGCCATAACCTCCTTCTTTATGTGTAAAAAGCTTTTGGATATTCTCTGGCAATATACCTTTGTTTGCCTTATAAAGAAGTTGAGCAGTCGAGAACTCAACTAAATCAATCAATTTTAACAGTTTTGACTGCAGAAATAAAATATTAGTGTGACTACAGTATCCTACCTTATGCATTATTCTTATAGCACATTTTTGAAGTATAACCAGGTGATGCAGAGAACTTTTGTAGTTGTTGCCCCATACCTCCACACAATAATTCAAGTATGGCAGGACTAGAGCACAATATAACAAAAACAGTGCATGGTAGTTTAGGAAGAACTTGGCTTTATTTATAATTGAGATACTTTTGGACACTTTATTTTGTATATGTCTGATATGTGATTTCCAACATAATTTGCTGTCAATCATTACTCCTAGGAATTTTATTTCTGATACTACATCTATGACTACACCTTCTATTTTTATTATTGAATCTACATTTACTTTGCCGTTCCCAAAGAACATTACCTTTGTTTTGCTCAAATTTATGGATAATTTGTTAACATCCATCCATATTTTTAAATTCCTTAACTCATTGTTAATGTTAAATACTAGTTTACTGTAGTCATCATTAGAGTAGAAAATATTGGTGTCATCAGCAAATATGACTAATTTTAATAATTTTGATACATTAAAGATGTCGTTTATATAAAGATTAAATAGTGTTGGCCCCAAAACTGATCCCTGTGGCACTCCACAACTAATGCCCAGATATCCCGATGTAAACTCACCCATCTTCACATACTGTTGTCTCTCAGTCAAATAACTTTGGATCCATTCCAAAGCCACTCCCCTAATACCATATCTGTCTAATTTTTTAAATAATATACTGTGATTAAGCGTATCAAATGCTTTCTTCAAGTCAATAAATATCCCAGCTGCAAATCTTTTTCTATCCAAACTGTTGGTTATCTCTTCTATTGCGTCAATGATAGCCATTGAAGTTGACCTTCCTGTCCTAAATCCATACTGACTTTCATTAATTAGTTTATGTTTATCAATAAATTTACCTAATCTACTATTATAAAGTTTTTCTAATATTTTAGAAAACTGAGGTAACAGAGACACTGGTCGGTAGTTAGTGAAGATGTGTTTGTTTCCACTTTTATATATGGGTATAACTTTAGCTATCTTCATTTTATTTGGACATTTCCCCGTTTGAAATGATAAGTTACATATATAAGCTAAAGGTCTGGCAATGCTATGTATGATTCGTTTAACTAATGTCATATCTATGTCAAAACAATCAGTAGAGGTCTTATTCTTACAGTTGTTAACCACGTCCAAGATTTCTAATTCTGTAACTCCCGATAAAAACATAGTCTTTGAATTTATTTCTATCAGTGACATTTCATTGCAATTACTTTCTGGAATTGTTGTAGCCAGATCCGGTCCCACATTTACAAAAAAACTATTAAAACACTCCACAATTTCATTTAGATTGTAATTGTCACTGTTATTATTAGTGAAATAATCTGGATATGAACTATTTTTTGTATTGCCTTTAATAATGGTGTTAAGTATTCCCCACACCTCTTTAATGTTGTTTTTGTTCTTATGTATTAATTTGGTATAATATAATTTCTTGCTAGTTCTTAATATTTCCGTAAGTTTATTTTTATATTTTTTATATCTATGCTCGGCTTCTTCAGTTCTTAGCTTAATGAATTGTCTATATAAAGAATTTTTCTTCTTACAAGCCTTGTGTAAGCCTTTAGTTAACCACGGGCATTTAATAGATTTATTGTTGATACTGAATTGCCTAACTGGGCAGTTTTTATTATACAAAGAGTTAAAGATATCCAAAAATATTTCAAAAGCACTGTCCACATCATTTACAGTATACAGTGCGTTCCAATCCTGATTCATCAAGTCCTGGTAAAGGAGATTAATTGAGTTTTCAGTTCTTACTCGTTTATAAATATATTTCTGAGGTGCTTTCTTACATACACCCTTAACATCATACACTATGAATATTGGCAGGTGATCAGTTATATCACATACCATTAGTCCGCTAGCATTTGTTGACTCTAAGTTATTTGTAAAGATGTTGTCAATGAGGGTAGCACTATGGGATGTGATACGACTTGGTCTTAAGATGGTAGGATATAAACTCATACTAATCATCCTATTAATATAATCCTCGGTAGTCTTATGTTTGTTTGGGTTTATCAAATCGATATTGAAATCTCCACAGATAAATAATGTTTTATTACTTACAACTGAAAATGTTTTTTCAGCCCAATCAGTGAATACTTCCAGACTCGAGCCAGGTGATCTATAAAGACAACTAACAATAATATTTTTCTCTTTTTCATTGATAATTTCTATGGTTAAACATTCAAGTAAGTCATTTATTGTTAATGTCATGCTTTCCAGTATTCGAAATTTAAACTTCCTATGGACATATATAGCAACACCTCCTCCTGCTTTGTTTGTTCTATTTACATAGTTAAGATTATAGTCCTTTAATTCAAAATCAACACCTTTTCCTTCATTAATCCATGTTTCTGATACTGCTATAATACTAAATGGATACTGAAACTGTTGTAAATATTCCTTAATTGAACTGAAATTTGCATACAAACTTCTACTATTAAAATGAATGATTGAAAATTTCCCATCAGCTTTAATTGAGGAATTATATTCATTTTCAAAGTAATATTTACAGTCATTTGAGTTGGCTAATAGGAAATGGTTGTCAGGGTCTAATTGATCTTCTTGATCTAAAGCATTATGATCAGTATATTCAAAATACTTCAAATCCAAATCCTCAAGGTCTAAAATCCGTTCATGTATCTCTAATTCATTCTCTGTCAGGATTAAGGAATGTTTAGATGTCATTATATGAATTTACACTACCTCACCTGACATAGGCTGTACAGACCCTCCTTTATGTTCATTCATATTTATTCAGTTCCTCTATATCTCTGATAACCATCACTTTAGCTTCCTCAGGCGTTCCTTTCAGTTTAATGTATACCTTACAGTTCATGACCCAAGTATTCTGTATCTTGTCCTGCTTCCTCAAGAATCTGGCTTTTTTAGCAATGTCCGCATTTCTTTTAATCAAATGATCATTCAGATAGACGTTAGTACCTTTCAGCTTCTTCCCTTGCTTCATCAGTGCGACTTTATTTTTTCTGCTGACAAACCTCAGGATCACAGCCGGCATGTTGTTCTTCGTAGGAAGAGGGTGGCATGCTTCAATGGTATTTACATCCAAATGTATGTTTTTAGACGCAAGAAAAGACACCACCTGTTGCTCCGTCGAGTTCTCCTCCTGCACGCCGGATTTCTTCATCGTTACCGGAGGTCACAGCATGAGCATAAGAGCGGGGTTTGATTCTAATCCCGGTCACAATAACATCATTGATCCTTGAGTATTGCTCCAGATCCTCAACTTTCTTCTCTAGCTCCGCTATTTTCTTGTCCCGCTCAGCGAGGCGTACACGCAACTCTGTAACTTCCTGCACTAGGTTAAGTATTTTGTCTTGTTTAATTTTGATGTCATTCACATCCTGTGAAAGAAAGTCAAGTGATTTTTTAATATCCTCCGCCTCCTCCAAAGCTGAGCTTTTCTTCGGTGGCATTGTCAGGGTAGTCCAGAGTCTTTACCGATAGCTTCTTAGTTAGGTACTAGCCACAGCCTGAAGTTAGCTGTTGTGCTAGTTAGCCTCTCAACTTGAGCACTGTCCTCTGGTTTCTCCTACTTTTTCTTCTCCTACTTTTAAGAATATTCAATTACTAGATCATTCGTAGTCTGTTCTTTGCTATTCACATGTTGTCCCTTGTCCCACTCCCCTTTTGGGGAGTGTAACTGTTTCAGATGCAGCTGTTCCAGTTTGGACCGCTGCTGCCCCCTAGTGTCGAGGACCTGGACCCCTCCTCTCCTTCCCTGTCCTGGATTAACTGTCCTCGTCCTGCTAGATTAGTAGTTTCCTTCTGCCAATAGCTTTGGCCTACAGACTTACAACTTTACTTGCAATGGATACGTCCTGGCCTCATCTGCCTGTCCGTCCATAGGAGTGGATCTCTCCTTCACTGTGGTTCTCCTCGAGGTTTCTCCGGTTTTTTTTTTTCCCCCACTGGGTTTTTCTGAGCTTTTCCTTGCCGAGAAGGAGGGTCTAAGGACAGGGGATGCTGGGACAATTATCCATTTGCCTGCTTGTTGTTGGACATTCTGTATTTTTGATTTATGACTGTTTCTTATTCTGCTTCATTCTCTGACATCTCTGTCTGTCTGCTAAATCAACAGTTTTGTGAAATCCGCCGAGATAACTGTTGTTGTGATTTTGGGCTATACAAAAATAAATTGAATTGAATTGAATTGAATTGAATTGACATCATCACAGTCTGTGACATCATCAGTCTGTGACATCATCAGTCTGTGACATCATCAGTCTCTGACATCATCACAGTCTATGACATCATCAGTCTGTGACATCATCAGTCTATGACATCACCACAGTCTATGACATCATCAGTCTGTGACATTATCACAGTCTATGACATCATCAGTCTGTGACATCATCAGTCTATGACATCATCAGTCTGTGACATCATCAGTCTGTGACATCATCACAGTCTATGACATCACCAGTCTATTACATCATCCGTCTGTGACATTATCAGTCTATGACATCACCACAGTCTATGACATCATCAGTCTGTGACATCATCACAGTCTATGACATCATCAGTCTGTGACATCACCACAGTCTATGACATCATCAGTCTGTGACATTATCACAGTCTATGACATCATCAGTCTGTGACATCATCAGTCTATGACATCACCACAGTCTATGACATCATCAGTCTGTGACATCATCACAGTCTATGACATCATCAGTCTGTGACATCATCAGTCTATGACATCACCACAGTCTATGACATCATCAGTCTGTGACATCATCACAGTCTATGACATCATCAGTCTATGACATCATCACAGTCTATGACATCATCAGTCTGTGACATCATCAGTCTATGACATCACCACAGTCTATGACATCATCAGTCTGTGACATCATCACAGTCTATGACATCATCAGTCTATGACATCATCCGTCTGTGACATTATCACAGTCTATGACATCATCAGTCTGTGACATCATCAGTCTATGACATCACCACAGTCTATGACATCATCAGTCTATGACATCACCAGTCTATGACATCATCAGTCTGTGACATCATCAGTCTGCGACATTATCACAGTGTATGACATCATCAGTCTGTGACATCATCACAGTCTATGACATCATCAGTCTGTGACATTATCACAGTCTATGACATCATCAGTCTGTGACATCATCACAGTCTATGACATCATCAGTCTATTACATCATCCGTCTGTGACATTATCAGTCTATGACATCACCATAGTCTATGACATCATCAGTCTATGACATCACCACAGTCTATGACATCATCAGTCTATGACATCATCACAGTCTATGACATCATCATCAGTCTGTGACATCATCAGTCTCTGACATCACAGTCTATGACGTCATTAGTCTGTGACATCATCAGTCTATGACATCATCACAGTCTGTGATATCATCAGTCTGTGACATCATCAGTCTATGACATCATCAGTCTGTGACATCACAGTCTGTGACATCATCACAGTCTATGACATCATCACAGTCTATGACATCATCAGTCTGTGACATCATCACAGTCTATGACATCATCAGTATGTGACATCATC
Source organism: Taenioides sp. WSHXM2023 (assembly GCA_029959045.1). Taxonomy (NCBI): domain Eukaryota; kingdom Metazoa; phylum Chordata; class Actinopteri; order Gobiiformes; family Gobiidae; genus Taenioides; species Taenioides sp. WSHXM2023. The sequence continues at coordinate 4,627,077 of CM057092.1, forward strand.
ATCAGTCTGTGACATCATCAGTCTGTGACATCATCAGTCTATGACATCACCACAGTCTATGACATCATCAGTCTATGATGTCTATGTCTATGCTCTGGTTTACAGTTTGTAAATGTAAACCAGAGCTCCTCACAGTGCTCTAAAGTAGCCTACGGTGTGCCACAGGGTTCAGTTCTGGGTCCAGTTCTGTTTACCCTTTACATGCTACCGTTAGGTAATATCATCCGAAAGCATGGTATCGATTTCCACTGTTATGCAGATGACACCCAGCTGTACCTATCAATGAAACCTGATCAGACTAATCAAATTGAAAGGCTTAGTGACTGTGTCAGGGACATAAAAACATGGATGACCTTTAATTATTTACTTCTTAACCCTGAAAAAACTGAAGTCATTCTATTAGGCCCTAAACACCTACGAGACTCTATTGTGGTTTTGTCCCTGCCTGCAGCTGGGCTCGATGTAAAGTTTGACTCTCTAAATGAGCAGATAATCACATTGGACAATGTCAGTGTAGCCTCAAGCTCCACTGTAAGAAACCTTGGAGTCCTATTTGATCAAGAGCTCTCATTTAAAGCACACATAAGCCATGCCTATAAAACAGCCTATTTTCATTTACGCAATATAGCCAAAATTAGAAATGTACTGCCAAAAAATGATGCTGAAAAACTTGTCCATGCTTTTGTCACTTCGAGGTTAGACTACTGTAACTCCCTGCTTGCAGCTTGCCCTAAAAGCTCTATAAAAAGCCTTCAATTGGTTCAAAATGCAGCAGCAAGAATACTAACAGGTACTAAAAAACGAGAGCACATTACTCCAGTATTAAAAAATCTTCATTGGTTTCCGGTTGAGTTTAGAGTAAAATTTAAAATTCTTCTTCTAACCTATAAAGCTGGTAAATGACATGGCCCCTTCCTACATTAAAGATGAAATTGTACCTTATCATCCTAACCGTTCACTCCGCTCTCAAAATGCTGCACTATTGGTGGTTCCTAGAGTCGCTAAAAGTACTTTAGGAAGTAGAGCTTTTAGGTACCAAGCACCCTTGTTGTGGAATCAGCTCCCTGCTCATGTCAAAAAAGCTGACACAGTCTCTACATTTAAGATTAGGGTCAAAACGTTCATCTTTGAATTAGCTTATGGTCAGGTCAGTTAGGAACAGAAACTTAACCCATAGGCCTAGTTAAGCTGCTCTAGCAGATATATTACTGGGGAAACTATGGCAACTTGAGCACTGTCCTCTGGTTTCTCCTACTTTTTCTCCTCCTACTGTTAAGAATATTCAATTACTAGTTCATTCGTAGTCTGTTCTTTGCTATTCACATGTTGTCCCTGTCCCCCTCCCCTTTTGGGGAGTGTAACTGTTTCAGATGCTGCTGTTCCAGGTTGGACCGCTGCTGTCCCCTAGTGTCGAGGACCTGGACCCCTCCTCTCCTTCCCTGTCCTGGATTAACTGTCCTTGTCCTGCTAGATTAGTAGTTTCATCTGCCTGTCCGTCCATAGGAGTGGATCTCTCCTTCACTGTGGTTCTCCTCGAGGTTTCTCCGTTTTCCCATTGGGTTTTTCGGAGTTTTTCCTTGCCGAGAAGGAGGGTCTAAGGACAGGAGATGCTGGGACAATTATCCATTTGCCTGCTTGTTGTTGGACATTCTGTATTTTTTTATTTATGAATGTTTCTTATTCTGCTTTATTAATCAACAATTTTGTGAAGTCTGCCGAGATAACTCTTGTGATTTTGGGCTATACAAAAATAAATTGAATTGAATTGAATTGAATTGAATTATGACATCATCACAGTCTATGACATCATCACAGTCTATGACATCATCAGTCTGTGACATCATCAGTCTGACATCATCACAGTCTATGACATCATTAGTCTGTGACATCATCATCAGTCTGTGACATCATCAGTCTGTGACATCATTAGATCTTGTTTTAACATATGGCATAGAGATCAGTGATCTAAAAGTCCTCCCACAAAATCCTATACTATCAGATCATTTTTTAATTACCTTTCAGTTTATTCTTAAAGATTTCTCTGTTCACCAGAATAAAATAATAACTAAAAGAACAATATCTGAAACAGCTGTTACTAATTTCATTGAAAAAATTGGGCCAATATTTAGTGATATGTCATGTGACCCAACTGGGGATAATTTAAATCCCATCAAAAGTGACCAATTTGTTGATAAGACCATGGATTCTTTGAAAACTGCCCTTGATGCAGTAGCTCCACTAAAACAGAAAGTTGTCAGGCCAAGGTGATCTGCTCCATGGTATAATGAAAAACTGCGTGCACACAAACAAAAGGTTAGGAGAATTGAGAAAAGTTACCGCAAAGCACACTCAGAGCAGTCTTTAGAAGCATGGAAAACCTGCCTTCTGTCCTATAAGCAGGCGTTGCGTGCGGCCCAAACCAGTTACTATTTCAATCTAATAGAAGTAAACAAAAATAATCCTAGGTTCTTATTCAGCACTGTAGCCAGGCTGACAAACTGCCACAGCGCAGTAGAACCTTCAATCCCAATTACTCTCAGTTCTGAGGATTTCCTGACATTTTTTTTAAATAATAAGATCATTACTATAACTGATAAAATAAATGAAATTGCCCCTACTTTTAACTCCGAGCAAGTCCAAGCTGTTAAAATAGGGTCTCAATAAAACTCTTGTCCAGTTTTAGAGAAGTTTGCTACTCTAAATCATGCAGAATTAACTTCAGCCTTTATGTCCTCTAAACCCTCAACCTGTATCTTAGACCCAATCCCAAGTAGACTTTTTAAAGAAATTCTCCCTCTAATTATAGATCCTATTCTTAATATAATAAATACTTCACTGGAAAGTGGTTATGTTCCTCAGTCCTTTAAATATTCAGTAATTAAGCCGCTCCTAAAAAAGCCTAATCTTGATCCTGACCTGTTAGCCAATTACAGACCTATTTCAAATCTTCCGTTTATTTCTAAAATTCTGGCGAGAATTGTAGTTAAACAGCTTTGTCGCTATCTACAGGAGAATAATTTATTTGAAAATTTTCAATCTGGATTCAGAGCTCATCATAGCACTGAAACAGCCCTACTTAAAGTAACAAATGATTTGTTATTAGCTGCTGACAATAGTCAGGTCTCAATACTGGTTCTGTTGGACCTCAGCGCAGCTTTTGACACAATCGACCACAACATTTTACTGCAGAGGTTAGAATGTGATGTGGGCATCAGAGGAACTGCCCTCAGCTGGTTTAAATCCTATTTATCCGATAGGTACCAGTTTGTAAATGTAAACCAGAGCTCCTCACAGTGTTCTAAAGTAGCCTACGGTGTGCCACAGGGTTCAGTTCTGGGTCCAGTTCTGTTTACCCTTTACATGCTACCGTTAGGTAATATCATCCGAAAGCATGGTATCGATTTCCACTGTTATGCAGATGACACCCAGCTGTACCTATCAATGAAACCTGATCAGACTAATCAAATTGAAAGGCTTAGTGACTGTGTGAGGGACATAAAAACATGGATGACCTTTAATTATTTACTTCTTAACCCTGAAAAAACTGAAGTCATTCTATTAGGCCCTAAACACCTACGAGACTCTATTGTGGTTTTGTCCCGGCCTGCAGCTGGGCTCGATGTAAAGTTTGACTCTCTAAATGAGCAGATAATCACATTGGACAATGTCAGTGTAGCCTCCAGCTCCACTGTAAGAAACCTTGGAGTCCTATTTGATCAAGAGCTCTCATTTAAAGCACACATAAGCCATGCCTGTAAAACAGCCTATTTTCATTTACGCAATATAGCCAAAATTAGAAATGTACTGCCAAAAAATGATGCTGAAAAACTTGTCCATGCTTTTGTCACTTCGAGGTTAGACTACTGTAACTCCCTGCTTGCAGCTTGCCCTAAAAGCTCTATAAAAAGCCTTCAATTGGTTCAAAATGCAGCAGCAAGAATACTAACAGGTACTAAAAAACGAGAGCACATTACTCCAGTATTAAAAAATCTTCATTGGCTTCCGGTTGAGTTTAGAGTAAAATTTAAAATTCTTCTTCTAACCTATAAAGCTGTAAATGACATGGCCCCTTCCTACATTAAAGATGAAATTGTACCTTATCATCCTAACCGTTCACTCCGCTCTCAAAATGCTGCACTATTGGTGGTTCCTAGAGTCGCTAAAAGTACTTTAGGAGGTAGAGCTTTTAGGTACCAAGCACCCTTGTTATGGAATCAGCTCCCTGCTCATGTCAAAGAAGCTGACACAGTCTTTACATTTAAGATTAGGCTCAAAACGTTCCTCTTTGAATTAGCTTATGGTCAGGTCAGTTAGGAACAGAAACTAAACCCATAGGCCTAGTTAAGCTGCTCTAGGAGATATATTACTGGGGAAAGTATGGCAACTTGAGCACTGTCCTCTGGTTTCTCCTACTTTTTCTTCTCCTACTTTTAAGAATATTCAATTACTAGATCATTCGTAGTCTGTTCTTTGCTATTCACATGTTGTCCCTTGTCCCACTCCCCTTTTGGGGAGTGTAACTGTTTCAGATGCTGCTGTTCCAGTTTGGACCGCTGCTGCCCCCTAGTGTCGAGGACCTGGACCCCTCCTCTCCTTCCCTGTCCTGGATTAACTGTCCTCGTCCTGCTAGATTAGTAGTTTCCTTCTGCCAATAGCTTTGGCCTACAGACTTACAACTTTACTTGCAATGGATACGTCCTGGCCTCATCTGCCTGTCCGTCCATAGGAGTGGATCTCTCCTTCACTGTGGTTCTCCTCGAGGTTTCTCCGTTGTTGTTTTTTTCCCCACTGGGATTTTCGGAGTTTTTCCTTGCCGAGAAGGAGGGTCTAAGGACAGGGGATGCTGGGACAATTATCCATTTGCCTGCTTGTTGTTGGACATTCTGTATTTTTGATTTATGACTGTTTCTTATTCTGCTTCATTCTCTGACATCTCTGTCTGTCTGCTAAATCAACAATTTTGTGAAGTCCGCCGAGATAACTGTTGTTGTGATTTTGGGCTATACAAAAATAAATTGAATTGAATTGAATTGACATCATCACAGTCTGTAACATCATCAGTCTGTGACATCATCAGTCTATGACATCACCACAGTCTATGACATCATCAGTCTGTGACATTATCACAGTCTATGACATCATCAGTCTATGACATCATCAGTTTATGACATCACCACAGTCTATGACATGATCACAGTCTATGACATCATCAGTCTGTGACATCATCATCAGTCTGTGACATCATCAGTCTCTGACATCATCACAGTCTATGACATCATCAGTCTGTGACATCATCAGTCTATGACATCACCACAGTCTATGACATCATTAGTCTGTGACATCATCAGTCTATGACATCATCACAGTCTGTGACATCATCAGTCTGTGACATCATCAGTCTATGACATCATCAGTCTGTGAAATCACAGTCTGTGACATCATCACAGTCTATGACATCATCACAGTCTATGACATCATCAGTCTGTGACATCATCACAGTCTATGACATCATCAGTATGTGACATCATCATCAGTCTGTGACATCATCAGTCTCTGACATCATCAGTCTGTGACATCATCACAGTCTATGACATCATCAGTCTATGACATCACCACAGTCTATGACATCATCAGTCTATGACATCATCACAGTCTATGACATCATCAGTCTATGATGTCTATGTCTATGCTCTGGTTTACAGTTTGTAAATGTAAACCAGAGCTCCTCACAGTGCTCTAAAGTAGCCTACGGTGTGCCACAGGGTTCAGTTCTGGGTCCAGTTCTGTTTACCCTTTACATGCTACCGTTAGGTAATATCATCCGAAAGCATGGTATCGATTTCCACTGTTATGCAGATGACACCCAGCTGTACCTATCAATGAAACCTGATCAGACTAATCAAATTGAAAGGCTTAGTGACTGTGTGAGGGACATAAAAACATGGATGACCTTTAATTATTTACTTCTTAACCCTGAAAAAACTGAAGTCATTCTATTAGGCCCTAAACACCTACGAGACTCTATTGTGGTTTTGTCCCGGCCTGCAGCTGGGCTCGATGTAAAGTTTGACTCTCTAAATGAGCAGATAATCACATTGGACAATGTCAGTGTAGCCTCCAGCTCCACTGTAAGAAACCTTGGAGTCCTATTTGATCAAGAGCTCTCATTTAAAGCACACATAAGCCATGCCTGTAAAACGGCTTATTTTCATTTACGCAATATAGCCAAAATTAGAAATGTACTGCCAAAAAATGATGCTGAAAAACTTGTCCATGCTTTTGTCACTTTGAGGTTAGACTACTGTAACTCCCTGCTTGCAGCTTGCCCTAAAAGCTCTATAAAAAGCCTTCAATTGGTTCAAAATGCAGCAGCAAGAATACTAACAGGTACTAAAAAACGAGAGCACATTACTCCAGTATTAAAAAATCTTCATTGGCTTCCGGTTGAGTTTAGAGTAAAATTTAAAATTCTTCTTCTAACCTATAAAGCTGTAAATGACATGGCCCCTTCCTACATTAAAGATGAAATTGTACCTTATCATCCTAACCGTTCACTCCGCTCTCAAAATGCTGCACTATTGGTGGTTCCTAGAGTCGCTAAAAGTACTTTAGGAGGTAGAGCTTTTAGGTACCAAGCACCCTTGTTATGGAATCAGCTCCCTGCTCATGTCAAAGAAGCTGACACAGTCTTTACATTTAAGATTAGGCTCAAAACGTTCCTCTTTGAATCAGCTTATGGTCAGGTCAGTTAGGAACAGAAACTAAACCCATAGGCCTAGTTAAGCTGCTCTAGGAGATATATTACTGGGGAAAGTATGGCAACTTGAGCACTGTCCTCTGGTTTCTCCTACTTTTTCTTCTCCTACTTTTAAGAATATTCAATTACTAGATCATTCGTAGTCTGTTCTTTGCTATTCACATGTTGTCCCTTGTCCCACTCCCCTTTTGGGGAGTGTAACTGTTTCAGATGCTGCTGTTCCAGTTTGGACCGCTGCTGCCCCCTAGTGTCGAGGACCTGGACCCCTCCTCTCCTTCCCTGTCCTGGATTAACTGTCCTCGTCCTGCTAGATTAGTAGTTTCCTTCTGCCAATAGCTTTGGCCTACAGACTTACAACTTTACTTGCAATGGATACGTCCTGGCCTCATCTGCCTGTCCGTCCATAGGAGTGGATCTCTCCTTCACTGTGGTTCTCCTCGAGGTTTCTCCGTTGTTGTTTTTTTCCCCACTGGGATTTTCGGAGTTTTTCCTTGCCGAGAAGGAGGGTCTAAGGACAGGGGATGCTGGGACAATTATCCATTTGCCTGCTTGTTGTTGGACATTCTGTATTTTTGATTTATGACTGTTTCTTATTCTGCTTCATTCTCTGACATCTCTGTCTGTCTGCTAAATCAACAATTTTGTGAAGTCCGCCGAGATAACTGTTGTTGTGATTTTGGGCTATACAAAAATAAATTGAATTGAATTGAATTGACATCATCACAGTCTGTAACATCATCAGTCTGTGACATCATCAGTCTATGACATCACCACAGTCTATGACATCATCAGTCTGTGACATTATCACAGTCTATGACATCATCAGTCTGTGACATCATCAGTTTATGACATCACCACAGTCTATGACATGATCACAGTCTATGACATCATCAGTCTGTGACATCATCATCAGTCTGTGACATCATCAGTCTCTGACATCATCACAGTCTATGACATCATCAGTCTGTGACATCATCAGTCTATGACATCACCACAGTCTATGACATCATTAGTCTGTGACATCATCAGTCTATGACATCATCACAGTCTGTGACATCATCAGTCTGTGACATCATCAGTCTATGACATCATCAGTCTGTGAAATCACAGTCTGTGACATCATCACAGTCTATGACATCATCACAGTCTATGACATCATCAGTCTGTGACATCATCACAGTCTATGACATCATCAGTATGTGACATCATCATCAGTCTGTGACATCATCAGTCTGTGACATCATCAGTCTGTGACATCATCACAGTCTATGACATCATCAGTCTATGACATCACCACAGTCTATGACATCATCAGTCTATGACATCATCACAGTCTATGACATCATCAGTCTATGATGTCTATGTCTATGCTCTGGTTTACAGTTTGTAAATGTAAACCAGAGCTCCTCACAGTGCTCTAAAGTAGCCTACGGTGTGCCACAGGGTTCAGTTCTGGGTCCAGTTCTGTTTACCCTTTACATGCTACCGTTAGGTAATATCATCCGAAAGCATGGTATCGATTTCCACTGTTATGCAGATGACACCCAGCTGTACCTATCAATGAAACCTGATCAGACTAATCAAATTGAAAGGCTTAGTGACTGTGTGAGGGACATAAAAACATGGATGACCTTTAATTATTTACTTCTTAACCCTGAAAAAACTGAAGTCATTCTATTAGGCCCTAAACACCTACGAGACTCTATTGTGGTTTTGTCCCGGCCTGCAGCTGGGCTCGATGTAAAGTTTGACTCTCTAAATGAGCAGATAATCACATTGGACAATGTCAGTGTAGCCTCCAGCTCCACTGTAAGAAATCTTGGAGTCCTATTTGATCAAGAGCTCTCATTTAAAGCACACATAAGCCATGCCTGTAAAACGGCTTATTTTCATTTACGCAATATAGCCAAAATTAGAAATGTATTGCCAAAAAATGATGCTGAAAAACTTGTCCATGCTTTTGTCACTTTGAGGTTAGACTACTGTAACTCCCTGCTTGCAGCTTGCCCTAAAAGCTCTATAAAAAGCCTTCAATTGGTTCAAAATGCAGCAGCAAGAATACTAACAGGTACTAAAAAACGAGAGCACATTACTCCAGTATTAAAAAATCTTCATTGGCTTCCGGTTGAGTTTAGAGTAAAATTTAAAATTCTTCTTCTAACCTATAAAGCTGTAAATGACATGGCCCCTTCCTACATTAAAGATGAAATTGTACCTTATCATCCTAACCGTTCACTCCGCTCTCAAAATGCTGCACTATTGGTGGTTCCTAGAGTCGCTAAAAGTACTTTAGGAGGTAGAGCTTTTAGGTACCAAGCACCCTTGTTATGGAATCAGCTCCCTGCTCATGTCAAAGAAGCTGACACAGTCTTTACATTTAAGATTAGGCTCAAAACGTTCCTCTTTGAATCAGCTTATGGTCAGGTCAGTTAGGAACAGAAACTAAACCCATAGGCCTAGTTAAGCTGCTCTAGGAGATATATTACTGGGGAAAGTATGGCAACTTGAGCACTGTCCTCTGGTTTCTCCTACTTTTTCTTCTCCTACTTTTAAGAATATTCAATTACTAGATCATTCGTAGTCTGTTCTTTGCTATTCACATGTTGTCCCTTGTCCCACTCCCCTTTTGGGGAGTGTAACTGTTTCAGATGCTGCTGTTCCAGTTTGGACCGCTGCTGCCCCCTAGTGTCGAGGACCTGGATCCCTCCTCTCCTTCCCTGTCCTGGATTAACTGTCCTCGTCCTGCTAGATTAGTAGTTTCCTTCTGCCAATAGCTTTGGCCTACAGACTTACAACTTTACTTGCAATGGATACGTCCTGGCCTCATCTGCCTGTCCGTCCATAGGAGTGGATCTCTCCTTCACTGTGGTTCTCCTCGAGGTTTCTCCGTTTTTTTTTTTTTTCCCCACTGGGTTTTTCGGAGTTTTTCCTTGCCGAGAAGGAGGGTCTAAGGACAGGGGATGCTGGGACAATTATCCATTTGCCTGCTTGTTGTTGGACATTCTGTATTTTTGATTTATGACTATTTCTTATTCTGCTTCATTCTCTGACATCTCTGTCTGTCTGCTAAATCAACAATTTTGTGAAGTCCGCCGAGATAACTGTTGTTGTGATTTTGGGCTATACAAAAATGAATTGAATTGAATTGAATTGAATTGAATTGAATTGACATCATCACAGTCTGTGACATCATCAGTCTGTGACATCATCAGTCTGTGACATCATCATCAGTCTGTGACATCATCAGTCTATGACATCACCACAGTCTATGACATCATCAGTCTGTGACATTATCACAGTCTATGACATCATCAGTCTGTGACATCATCAGTCTATCACATCACCACAGTCTATGACATGATCACAGTCTATGACATCATCAGTCTATGACATCACCACAGTCTATGACATCATCAGTCTGTGACATCATCACAGTCTATGACATCATCAGTCTATGACATCATCTGTCTGTGACATTATCACAGTCTATGACATCATCAGTCTATGACATCACCACAGTCTATGACATCATCAGTCTATGACATCATCACAGTCTATGACATCATCAGTCTATGACATCACCACAGTCTATGACATCATCAGTCTATGACATCATCAGTCTGCGACATTATCACAGTCTAAGACATCATTAGTCTATGACATCATCAGTCTGTGACATAACCACAGTCTATGACATTATCCGTCTGTGACATTATCACAGTCTATGACATCATCAGTCTGTGACATCATCAGTCTGTGACATCATCACAGTCTATGACATCATCAGTCTATTACATCATCCGTCTGTGACATTATCAGTCTATGACATCATCAGTCTGTGACATCATCAGTTTGTGACATCATCACAGTCTATGACATCATCAGTCTATGACATCACCACAGTCTGACATCATCAGTCTATGACATCATCACAGTCTTTGACATCATCAGTCTATGACATCACCATAGTCTATGACATCATCAGTCTATGACATCACCACAGTCTATGACATCATCAGTCTATGACATCATCACAGTCTATGACATCATCATCAGTCTGTGACATCATCAGTCTCTTACATCACAGTCTATTACATCATTAGTCTGTGACATCATCAGTCTATGACATCATCACAGTCTGTGACATCATCAGTCTGTGACATCATCAGTCTATGACATCATCAGTCTGTGACATCACAGTCTGTGACATCATCACAGTCTATGACATCATCACAGTCTATGACATCATCAGTCTGTGACATCATCACAGTCTATGACATCATCAGTATGTGACATCATCATCAGTCTGTGACATCATCAGTCTGTGACATCATCAGTCTATGACATCACCACAGTCTATGACATCATCAGTTTGTGACATTATCACAGTCTATGACATCATCAGTCTGTGACATCATCAGTCTATGATGTCTATGTCTATGCTCTGGTTTACAGTTTGTAAATGTAAACCAGAGCTCCTCACAGTGCTCTAAAGTAGCCTACGGTGTGCTACAGGGTTCAGTTCTGGGTCCAGTTCTGTTTACCCTTTATATGCTACCGTTAGGTAATATCATCCGAAAGCATGGTATCGATTTCCACTGTTATGCAGATGACACCCAGCTGTACCTATCAATGAAACCTGATCAGACTAATCAAATTGAAAGGCTTAGTGACTGTGTGAGGGACATAAAAACATGGATGACCTTTAATTATTTACTTCTTAACCCTGAAAAAACTGAAGTCATTCTATTAGGCCCTAAACACCTACGAGACTCTATTGTGGTTTTGTCCCGGCCTGCAGCTGGGCTCGATGTAAAGTTTGACTCTCTAAATGAGCAGATAATCACATTGGACAATGTCAGTGTAGCCTCCAGCTCCACTGTAAGAAACCTTGGAGTCCTATTTGATCAAGAGCTCTCATTTAAAGCACACATAAGCCATGCCTGTAAAACAGCCTATTTTCATTTACGCAATATAGCCAAAATTAGAAATGTACTGCCAAAAAATGATGCTGAAAAACTTGTCCATGCTTTTGTCACATCGAGGTTAGACTACTGTTATTCCCTGCTTGCAGCTTGCCCTAAAAGCTCTATAAAAAGCCTTCAATTGGTTCAAAATGCAGCAGCAAGAATACTAACAGGTACTAAAAAACGAGAGCACATTACTCCAGTACTAAAAAATCTTCATTGGCTTCCGGTTGAGTTTAGAGTAAAATTTAAAATTCTTCTTCTAACCTATAAAGCTGTAAATGACATGGCCCCTTCCTACATTAAAGATGAAATTGTACCTTATCATCCTAACCGTTCACTCCGCTCTCAAAATGCTGCACTATTGGTGGTTCCTAGAGTCGCTAAAAGTACTTTAGGAGGTAGAGCTTTTAGGTACCAAGCACCCTTGTTGTGGAATCAGCTCCCTGCTCATGTCAAAGAAGCTGACACAGTCTTTACATTTAAGATTAGGCTCAAAACGTTCCTCTTTGAATCAGCTTATGGTCAGGTCAGTTAGGAACAGAAACTAAACCCATAGGCCTAGTTAAGCTGCTCTAGGAGATATATTACTGGGGAAAGTATGGCAACTTGAGCACTGTCCTCTGGTTTCTCCTACTTTTTCTTCTCCTACTTTTAAGAATATTCAATTACTAGATCATTCGTAGTCTGTTCTTTGCTATTCACATGTTGTCCCTTGTCCCACTCCCCTTTTGGGGAGTGTAACTGTTTCAGATGCTGCTGTTCCAGTTTGGACCGCTGCTGCCCCCTAGTGTCGAGGACCTGGACCCCTCCTCTCCTTCCCTGTCCTGGATTAACTGTCCTCGTCCTGCTAGATTAGTAGTTTCCTTCTGCCAATAGCTTTGGCCTACAGATTTACAACTTTACTTGCAATGGATACGTCCTGGCCTCATCTGCCTGTCCGTCCATAGGAGTGGATCTCTCCTTCACTGTGGTTCTCCTCGAGGTTTCTCCGTTTTTTTTTTTTCCCCCACTGGGTTTTTCGGAGCTTTTCCTTGCCGAGAAGGAGGGTCTAAGGACAGGGGATGCTGGGACAATTATCCATTTGCCTGCTTGTTGTTGGACATTCTGTATTTTTGATTTATGACTGTTTCTTATTCTGCTTCATTCTCTGACATCTCTGTCTGTCTGCTAAATCAACAATTTTGTGAAGTCCGCCGAGATAACTGTTGTTGTGATTTTGGGCTATACAAAAATAAATTGAATTGAATTGAATTGAATTGACATCATCACAGTCTGTGACATCATCAGTCTGTGACATCATCAGTCTGTGACATCATCATCAGTCTGTGACATCATCAGTCTCTGACATCATCACAGTCTATGACATCATCAGTCTGTGACATCATCAGTCTATGACATCACCACAGTCTATGACATCATCAGTCTGTGACATTATCACAGTCTATGACATCATCAGTCTGTGACATCATCAGTCTATGACATCATCAGTCTGTAACATCATCAGTCTGTGACATCATCACAGTCTATGACATCATCAGTCTATTACATCATCCGTCTGTGACATTATCAGTCTAGGACATCACCACAGTCTATGACATCATCAGTCTATGACATCATCACAGTCTATGACATCATCAGTCTATGACATCACCACAGTCTATGACATCATCAGTCTATGACATCACCACAGTCTATGACATCATCAGTCTATGACATCATCACAGTCTATGACATCATCATCAGTCTGTGACATCATCAGTCTCTGACATCACAGTCTATGACATCATTAGTCTGTGACATCATCAGTCTATGACATCATCACAGTCTATGACATCATCAGTCTGTGACATCATCAGTCTATGACATCATCAGTCTGTGACATCACAGTCTGTGACATCATCACAGTCTATGACATCATCACAGTCTATGACATCATCAGTCTGTGACATCATCACAGTCTATGACATCATCAGTATGTGACATCATCATCAGTCTGTGACATCATCAGTCTGTGACATCATCAGTCTATGACATCACCACAGTCTATGACATCATCAGTCTATGATGTCTATGTCTATGCTCTGGTTTACAGTTTGTAAATGTAAACCAGAGCTCCTCACAGTGCTCTAAAGTAGCCTACGGTGTGCCACAGGGTTCAGTTCTGGGTCCAGTTCTGTTTACCCTTTACATGCTACCGTTAGGTAATATCATCCGAAAGCATGGTATCGATTTCCACTGTTATGCAGATGACACCCAGCTGTACCTATCAATGAAACCTGATCAGACTAATCAAATTGAAAGGCTTAGTGACTGTGTGAGGGACATAAAAACATGGATGACCTTTAATTATTTACTTCTTAACCCTGAAAAAACTGAAGTCATTCTATTAGGCCCTAAACACCTACGAGACTCTATTGTGGTTTTGTCCCGGCCTGCAGCTGGGCTCGATGTAAAGTTTGACTCTCTAAATGAGCAGATAATCACATTGGACAATGTCAGTGTAGCCTCCAGCTCCACTGTAAGAAACCTTGGAGTCCTATTTGATCAAGAGCTCTCATTTAAAGCACACATAAGCCATGCCTGTAAAACGGCTTATTTTCATTTACGTGTGACGCACACAAAATGTGCAGTCACATTTTTTTATGTTAATTGTGTAATTCGGTATCCTTATTAATTTATTTTGTCATATCTTCGAGTGATATGGAGATTTTGGTTTATGTTCCTGGGGTGCGCCATAAGGGGGCAGTGTTGCGAGCGCTGCGGGTCTTCCCAGTCAGGCCCTTCTTGAATCGTTTGCTGCCGCTCCTTCTCATACAATGAAGCGAGGCTGCACAGAACCAAAGCTCACTGCCTGTCGTCTCTTTATTTGTCCTGTTTATTCAGGTAAAATAATGTTTAACACATATAAAACTAAATACAAGAAGGATTGTATATCATTTCGGTTTGTTATAGCCAATTTAAAAGTCGTTTTTGTAAGGATAATAGTCCGGAAAATGTTAGTGTTGAAGTTGTGTTAGTTGCATCCTGCGACCACGATGTCGTGTAATGGCCGCCCCTCCATGACTTGAACTTTCATGCGCTGCGTGCGTGTTATACAAAGAACATTGTTTAAGCTTTCTAAAATAAGTTTAGAGTGATTTCTGATTGTTTATTTGACCTGTTATGTATTATTGAAGTTATATGAAAGTTGTATGGAATTTGTAAAACATAAAAATGAGTAACGTGTAAGCCAAAATGCCATAAGAGGGAATTATTATTTCAGTTAACACTCAAGCAAGAGAGTATGCTTGTTTTGTATATATTAAGATGCAGTAATGTCTAAGTAATACACTTTATTTTCTGGTAACTAGGTAGTTTGTATGTTAGATAGACCCGACTACATTGTAATTGCCGTATATATCGAAAGAAGTTACTTTCTGAAATAAGTAAATTATAAAGCTCACTGTAAAACATATTTTTGATAATTTTGAAATTATATACAATGAAGCGAGGCTGCACAGAACCAAAGCTCACTGCCTGTCGTCTCTTTATTTGTCCTGTTTATTCAGGGAATATTCTTCTGTGCGGGTCTGCCCCCTAGACCGGACCCGTAACAGAAACTTGGGGGCTCGTCCGGGATCGATGACATCATCATCAGTCGCCGGAGGTCGTCGATCCAGTCCTGAACCTGTGGACCTGCGTCTGTGCCCATGAGCTGTATAACTAAGGAAAAGGGTCAAAGCAAGTGTTGTAGGACCAAGGCCTGAAGTTATAAGCAACAATGGAGAACAGTGAACGCAAGAAACTTGTTTGGACAGTGAAAAAGAAACTGTTTGGCCTCTCAGCTGAAGATTTGTCTGGGCTCATAAGTGAAACAGTCAAGATGTCTGATATAGATCCAGCTCAGGTAGATCAGTCAGATGAAGAGAGTTGTGCTGATTTCATTATCACCTACATGAACAGTAAACACTTAATGGAGCTAGAAGATCAGGGTGTGTCAATGCTACTACACTTGAATGACAAAATTGATGAAATCGAAAAGAGTCATTGCAATGCTGTAGAGACTATGGATGAATCCGGTGATCTTGCTCCTATTGAATTTGATACTCAGTTAACTAACATGGCCCAGAGTGATAGCAACAAAAATCTTCAAAATGACAGCATTGAGTCACAGTTGGCTAAACTCCTCTCTGGCTTTGAGTCCTTGACTAATAAAATGAAAATAAGGGACAGACCTACAAGTCCAATTGCTGTAGATGATGACAATCCGTCGCAAAGTAAAGGCTTACCTCATTCCTCTGAAAGTATGATAGCTCTTAGAGATCTTCCATTACTGCAGAGAAAAGAATTCAAGATTCAGGGTGGACAGATCGGTGACAATGCTTCTGACATAAGCTACAGTAGTATCAGCAAACAAATGGACAGAGGACTAAAAGAGAAGCATACAGAATGTGAAGTAGTTCAGGCTGTCCTCCGTATTATTAAGCCTGGAATTTTCAAAGAAATGCTCACGAGCAAAGATGAAATGTCTGTTCCAGAGCTAAAAAGCTTCCTCCAGTCACACCTCGGAGAAAAGAGCACAACTGAACTATTTCAAGGACTCATAACAGCAAAACAAAATGAACAGGAAACACCACAGCAGTTTCTCTACAGGATGATGGGGCTCAAGCAAAAGTTAATATTCACATCAAAACAGTCAGACAGTGATATAAAGTATGAAGCACAAACAGTCCAAAACGTTTTCCTGCACACTATATACCAAGGTCTGAGCGAAAGACATGAAGACATTAGACGAGAATTAAAACATTTACTCTCTGATCCTACAGTGTCTGATGATGTGCTGTTAAAACAAATGACAAAGACTACAAACGAAGAGAGTGAACGTAAAAGGCGTCTAGGGCGTGTCACTCGCCCCAAGACTGTTCTTGCCCACAGCAATGGGGCTGAATCAAATTATGCTAAAGTTAAGCCCAGGGCAGAGTCAAAAGCTAAAGATGAGTTAATTCAGCAACTGAGTGCTCAGGTACAAACCTTGACTGATGCTATAACATCTCTGAAGACAAAACCTAAAACTCCAGAGAAACCAAAGTCAAAAGAGTCAAACTCACCTTGCTCATGTCATTGTTCAGATAGGCCCCGTCAGCAGATGAAAAAGAGCAAGTTTGGATGTCCTGAATGTGTTGCTCACCGCAGGAGCAACTGCAACCATTGCTTCACTTGTGGTGAGGAAGGGCATCGGGCCGTAGGATGTCTGAAAAGAAACAAAAGCTACAAACCCAGAGCACAATACTCACCAACACAACAAAGTGAGAATGACTCTCCCACAGCAAACAACGCAGCCTGTCACTCTGCTGATGTAATGTCTGCATCTCAAAGAGTAGCCAAGCTCTTAGGCCAAAAATGTCTCCTCAAGTGTAACCTGAATGGCTATGCAGTGACTGTGCTCCTAGACACCGGTGCTCAGGTCAGCATTGTTGATGGTGTGTGGAAAAAGACTTTTGCCCCACAGCAAAAGGTTCGCCCTCTCAGTGAATTATTAGGAGACAAGCCCCTCCATGTAACAGCAGTTAATGGTGAGTCTGTCCCTTATGATGGCTGGATTGAACTGTTATTTAACTTGCCTGACAATGATAATCCAGACCTTACCATCAGAGTGCCATTCCTGGTCAGCCAAGTTGGTCTGCCTCGCCCAATATTAGGCTTCAATGTTATTCAAGAGCTCATTCTAGGTCAGACCGAAGAAAAGGGGATTGTGACAGTTGTCTCCAGACTATTGAAGGACGCTATGCAGATTCATGCGGATCAGGCAGAGACAATAGTCAACTTTGTACAGACCAATGAACCCAAATTGGAACATGCTCGAGTCAGAGTAGGTCGTCACGGTGCCACTGTACGCCCTGGTCAAGTCGCTCACCTGAGATGCCACCTGTCAACTGATTTCAATGTCCCTGTTGCTCTGTTTGAAATCACTAACCCCGATACAAAGCTGCAGCAACTTGACATAGGTGATGGACTTGTTCAAGTGCACAAAGCCAAAAGGCCTTACGTTGAGATTCCAGTAGGTAATCCCACACAAAATGACATCACTTTAGACCATCTTACTCTGCTAGGCAACATTCATTCTATTGATAAGATCATAGAAACAGCCAATACCACAGTAAATGACGCAAACACACCTGACTGCATTGAAAAAGAAAACACAAACAGTGATGCTGCATCCCAGCTGTGGCATCCACCAGTTGATGTGAGTCATTTAAATGAAGAACAACAAGCCATAGTGAAACAAATGCTATATGAAGAATCAAATGCATTCTCACAGGATGACAATGACATAGGATGCATTCCAAGTCTCCAAATGAACATAACACTAAAAGATGACATTCTGGTCCAGCGAACATATTCTGCTATTCCCAAGCCCCTCTACAGGGAAGTTAAAGAATATATCCAAGATCTTTTGGCCAAGCGGTGGATAGTCAAGTCCAGGTCCCCGTATGCAGCTCCAGTGGTATGTGTGCGTAAGAAAGATGGTACCCTGCGTCTTTGCATAGATTATAGGCTCCTAAATCGAAAGACAGTCCCAGACAGACATCCCCTGCCCCGCATCCAAGATTTGATTGACACACTGGGGGGATACAGCTGGTTCTCAATTTTGGATCAGGGGAAAGCCTACCACCAGGGCTATGTGGCTGAGGGATCCAGGCATATGACAGCATTCATCACTCCATGGGGATTGTACGAGTGGGTCCGCATCCCCTTTGGGCTGTCAAACGCACCAGCTGCATTCCAGCGGAGCATGGAAGAGATGCTCAACTCACTGAGGGACGAGTGCTGCATCCCGTACCTGAATGATATCCTGTGCTATGCTAAAACATTTGAAGAACATGTTGCAGGACTCCGCCGTGTACTCCAAGCACTTCAACAACATGGTGTAAAGCTCAGGCCAACCAAATGTGAGCTCTTTAAAAAAGAAGTTCGCTATGTGGGACGTCTAGTCTCTGCTGATGGAGTTCGGATTGACCCCAAAGACCTAGCAGCAATCCAGGCTTTGAAAGACAAAACACCAAGTACGGTGGGAGAAGTTCGCAAGCTACTCGGTTTTCTCAGCTACTACCGTACATATATTCAAGACTTTTCAAAAATAGCTCGACCAATGTATGAACTCTTAGCAGCAAAAGACACAAGTTGCACCAGAACACCGCTTCAGCCAAAGAAACCAAGCCAGTCTAAACGAATGCAAATGCCTTCAAAAACACCGATCAAGTGGACTGAAGAACACCAGAGGGCGCTGGAACAACTCATCTCCACATTGTCAAGTCCACCGGTGCTGGCCTATCCAGACTTTAGCCTTCCCTTCGTTCTACACACAGACGCCTCTGAGCAGGGACTTGGCGCCGTCCTCTACCAGCGCCAAGGTGGGAAGCTAAGGGTTATTGCTTATGGGTCAAGAACACTGACACCTGCAGAACGTAATTATCACCTTCACTCAGGTAAATTAGAGTTTTTGGCTTTAAAGTGGGCCATTTGCGAAAAATTCAGAGACTATCTTTACTATGCACCACACTTTACAGTTTACACAGATAATAATCCATTAACTTATGTGTTGAGCACAGCGAAGCTTAATGCTGTTGGCCACCGCTGGGTGGGTGAGCTCGCTGATTTCCGATTTGAGGTTAAGTACAGGCCAGGCAAAGTTAATATTGATGCAGACACACTGTCCAGGCTCCCACGAGACATAGACAACTATGTAGACGCCTGCACCAAAGAACTGTCTAAAGACACTATTAAGGCTATCTGGGATGGCAGTCGCGCTGCAGAATCAAAAGATGTTGCTTATGTAGCAGCCCTGGACTTGACTCAGACTGACCTGACACTTGACTTACTACCTGCCATTAGCCATGCTGAGTTGATAAAAGAACAACAGAATGACCCAGTCATAGGCCCAGTCATAACACTCAAGCAGACTGTCAAAACATTAACCAGTGACATTAAAAGCAAAGTTAGTGGTCCAGCCCGAAAACTACTTTATGAGTGGGACCGATTGCATGTCCAGGACAGCTTACTTTTTAGAAAAGCCAACCAGAGACACCAACTTGTCCTCCCTAAACTGTATCATGAAACAGCGTTAAAGCTGTTACATAATGACATGAGTCATGTAGGCACAGAGAAGACTTTGACTTTAGTCAGGGATCGTTTTTATTGGCCGTACATGAAAAGAGATGTTGAAACATATGTGACAAGAAAGTGCCCCTGCATTAAAAGCAAGAAGCCTGTCTCCCACATTAGAGCTCCCATGTCAAGCATCACCACTAGTCAACCTCTAGAGCTTGTGTCTATTGACTATTTACATTTAGAACCCAGTAAAGGCGGGTATCAATATGTCCTGGTGGCAGTTGATCATTTTACCAGATACGCCCAGGCATATGCAACTAAAAATAAATCTGGCAAAACAGCTGCGGAAAAACTATTCGAAGATTTTATTCCCAAATTTGGCTATCCACATAAATTGCACCATGATCAGGGGAGAGAATTTGAAAATGATCTCTTTAAAACCTTGCAGCAGTTAACGAAAGTTGGTCATTCACGTACAACCCCCTACCATCCTCAAAGCAATCCAGCGGAGAGGTTTAACCGCACTCTACTCCAGATGCTGAGAACCCTTGGAGAGAAGGAAAAGGAGAGATGGAGAGATCATCTGGCACATGCAGTTCACGCGTACAACTGTACAAGGCACGAGGCCACAGGTATGTCTCCCTTCTATTTAATGTTCGGCCGACATCCCAGACTGCCTGTGGACCTTATCTTTAATCTCCACTCTGAACAAGACTCCACTACTCCTAGAGGTTATGCTGAGAAATGGGCTGCCAGAATGAAAGAAGCATATAAAATAGCCACTGAGAATAGCCAGCAGTCAAGTGCTAAGGGAAAGAAATCCTATGACAAACATAGCAGAGGCACCGTACTCGAACCAGGAGATCGGGTGTTAGTTCGCAACCTGGGAGAGCGAGGAGGCCCTGGTAAACTGAGGTCATACTGGGAGAACACCATCTATGTTGTAAAAGAGAGAATTGCAGATGGCCCAGTTTATAAAGTCACACCTGAGAGTGGAAGTAACAAAGTCAGAACACTTCACCGCAACCTCCTCCTCCTAGTTAATGACTTACCTGTAGAGTTACCTTCCAGAGTCCAACCTGAGAAAAAAAGACATTCAAACCAAACCAGAACTCAGAGACTGACTAAAAGAGATCAGAGACTCACTGACACATCCTCAGATTCAGAGGAGGATTCTGTCCAGTATTGGCTGCGGGTTCCCAAACGTGTCATTAGGGCCCCACCTGCTGGGCTACAGAGGGAGAACACGGCTGTCCAAGTAGAGCCTAGAATCTCTGAACCAATAAGTGACACAAGACCACAAACGTTAGGGGAACAAACTATCCAAGACAGGCCCCTCGTGAATGCCCGACAGCCAGAACAGAATTCTGAACCTGATGAAGATGGTGTGCCGGACGTGCCTGCGGAGGATGCTCCGATTGACACAGATCATGAGAACATCGGTGAGCCAGCAGTTCCACATCAGCCTGTGCCGACCGATGAGGGAGAAGAGGGGGAATCGCAGGTCCGGAGGTCTACTCGTGCCCGGAAACCACCGCAGATGTTCACCTACAACTCCCTGGGCCAGCCATCACTCCAGCCGATATACCAGCCGCCATCAGCTGTTCATGCTGTAGACGTTTACCTGCCACCAGCTGTGCCTGTCTGGGGAATGAACTGTAACCCAGTGATGTATCCTGCACCATACAGACTTATGCCACAACCCTGTGCATATCCAGCGGTGTATCCTTTTAATGCTGTTATTAACAGAATGCCATTGCCTACTTACTAGTAGATAATAAGGACACTAATGGTAATGTTTTATTTGTTTAATTGTATTTGTAAAAGTCCGGAGCCATTTTCTGTTGTCAGGGAGCGTGTGACGCACACAAAATGTGCAGTCACATTTTTTTATGTTAATTGTGTAATTCGGTATCCTTATTAATTTATTTTGTCATATCTTCGAGTGATATGGAGATTTTGGTTTATGTTCCTGGGGTGCGCCATAAGGGGGCAGTGTTGCGAGCGCTGCGGGTCTTCCCAGTCAGGCCCTTCTTGAATCGTTTGCTGCCGCTCCTTCTCATACAATGAAGCAAGGTTGCACAGAACCAAAGCTCACTGCCTGTCGTCTCTTTATTTGTCCTGTTTATTCAGGTAAAATAATGTTTAACACATATAAAACTAAATACAAGAAGGATTGTATATCATTTCGGTTTGTTATAGCCAATTTAAAAGTCGTTTTTGTAAGGATAATAGTCCGGAAAATGTTAGTGTTGAAGTTGTGTTAGTTGCATCCTGCGACCACGATGTCGTGTAATGGCCGCCCCTCCATGACTTGAACTTTCATGCGCTGCGTGCGTGTTATACAAAGAACATTGTTTAAGCTTTCTAAAATAAGTTTAGAGTGATTTCTGATTGTTTATTTGACCTGTTATGTATTATTGAAGTTATATGAAAGTTGTATGGAATTTGTAAAACATAAAAATGAGTAACGTGTAAGCCAAAATGCCATAAGAGGGAATTATTATTTCAGTTAACACTCAAGCAAGAGAGTATGCTTGTTTTGTATATATTAAGATGCAGTAATGTCTAAGTAATACACTTTATTTTCTGGTAACTAGGTAGTTTGTATGTTAGATAGACCCGACTACATTGTAATTGCCGTATATATCGAAAGAAGTTACTTTCTGAAATAAGTAAATTATAAAGCTCACTGTAAAACATATTTTTGATAATTTTGAAATTATATACAATGAAGCGAGGCTGCACAGAACCAAAGCTCACTGCCTGTCGTCTCTTTATTTGTCCTGTTTATTCAGGGAATATTCTTCTGTGCGGGTCTGCCCCCTAGACCGGACCCGTAACATACGCAATATAGCCAAAATTAGAAATGTACTGCCAAAAAATGATGCTGAAAAACTTGTCCATGCTTTTGTCACTTCGAGGTTAGACTACTGTAACTCCCTGCTTGCAGCTTGCCCTAAAAGCTCTATAAAAAGCCTTCAATTGGTTCAAAATGCAGCAGCAAGAATACTAACAGGTACTAAAAAACGAGAGCACATTACTCCAGTATTAAAAAATCTTCATTGGTTTCCGGTTGAGTTTAGAGTAAAATTTAAAATTCTTCTTCTAACCTATAAAGCTGTAAATGACATGGCCCCTTCCTACATTAAAGATGAAATTGTACCTTATCATCCTAACCGTTCACGCCGCTCTCAAAATGCTGCACTATTGGTGGTTCCTAGAGTAGCTAAAAGTACTTTAGGAGGTAGAGCTTTTAGGTACCAAGCACCCTTGTTGTGGAATCAGCTCCCTGCTCATGTCAAAGAAGCTGACACAGTCTCTACATTTAAGATTAGGCTCAAAACGTTCCTCTTTGAATTAGCTTATGGTCAGGTCAGTTAGGAACAGAAACTTAACCCATAGGCCTAGTTAAGCTGCTCTAGGAGATATATTACTGGGGAAAGTATGGCAACTTGAGCACTGTCCTCTGGTTTCTCCTACTTTTTCTCCTCCTACTGTTAAGAATATTCAATTACTAGTTCATTCGTAGTCTGTTCTTTGCTATTCACATGTTGTCCCTTGTCCCACTCCCCTTTTGGGGAGTGTAACTGTTTCAGATGCTGCTGTTCCAGTTTGGACCGCTGCTGTCCCCTAGTGTCGAGGACCTGGACCCCTCCTCTCCTTCCCTGTCCTGGATTAACTGTCCTTGTCCTGCTAGATTTGTAGTTTCATCTGCCTGTCCGTCCATAGGAGTGGATCTCTCCTTCACTGTGGTTCTCCTCGAGGTTTCTCCGTTTTCCCATTGGGTTTTTCGGAGTTTTTCCTTGCCGAGAAGGAGGGTCTAAGGACAGGAGATGCTGGGACAATTATCCATTTGCCTGCTTGTTGTTGGACATTCTGTATTTTTTTATTTATGAATGTTTCTTATTCTGCTTTATTAATCAACAATTTTGTGAAGTCTGCCGAGATAACTCTTGTTGTGATTTTGGGCTATACAAAAATAAATTGAATTGAATTGAATTGAATTATGACATCACCACAGTCTATGACATCATCACAGTCTATGACATCATCAGTCTGTGACATCATCAGTCTGTGACATCATCAGTCTGTGACATCATCACAGTCTATGACATCATTAGTCTGTGACATCATCATCAGTCTGTGACATCATCAGTCTGTGACATCATTAGATCTTGTTTTAACATATGTCATAGAGATCAGTGATCTAAAAGTCCTCCCACAAAATCCTATACTATCAGATCATTTTTTAATTACCTTTCAGTTTATTCTTAAAGATTTCTCTGTTCACCAGAATAAAATAATAACTAAAAGAACAATATCTGAAACAGCTGTTACTAATTTCATTGAAAAAATTGGGCCAATATTTAGTGATATGTCATGTGACCCAACTGGGGATAATTTAAATCCCATCAAAAGTGACCAATTTGTTGATAAGACCATGGATTCTTTGAAAACTGCCCTTGATGCAGTAGCTCCACTAAAACAGAAAGTTGTCAGGCCAAGGTGATCTGCTCCATGGTATAATGAAAAACTGCGTGCACACAAACAAAAGGTTAGGAGAATTGAGAAGTTACCGCAAAGCACACTCAGAGCAGTCTTTAGAAGCATGGAAAACCTGCCTTCTGTCCTATAAGCAGGCGTTGCGTGCGGCCCAAACCAGTTACTATTCCAATCTAATAGAAGTAAACAAAAATAATCCTAGGTTCTTATTCAGCACTGTAGCCAGGCTGACAAACTGCCACAGCGCAGTAGAACCTTCAATCCCAATTACTCTCAGTTCTGAGGATTTCCTGACATTTTTTTTTAATAATAAGATCATTACTATAATTGATAAAATAAATGAAATTGCCCCTACTTTTAACTCCGAGCAAGTCCAAGCTGTTAAAATAGGGTCTCAATAAAACTCTTGTCCAGTTTTAGAGAAGTTTGCTACTCTAAATCATGCAGAATTAACTTCAGCCTTTATGTCCTCTAAACCCTCAACCTGTATCTTAGACCCAATCCCAAGTAGACTTTTTAAAGAAATTCTCCCTCTAATTATAGATCCTATTCTTAATATAATAAATACTTCACTGGAAAGTGGTTATGTTCCTCAGTCCTTTAAATATGCAGTAATTAAGCCGCTCCTAAAAAAGCCTAATCTAGATCCTGACCTGTTAGCCAATTACAGACCTATTTCAAATCTTCCGTTTATTTCTAAAATTCTGGCGAGAATTGTAGTTAAACAGCTTTGTCGTCATCTACAGGAGAATAATTTATTTGAAAATTTTCAATCTGGATTCAGAGCTCATCATAGCACTGAAACAGCCCTACTTAAAGTAACAAATGATTTGTTATTAGCTGCTGACAATGGTCAGGTCTCAATACTGGTTCTGTTGGACCTCAGCGCAGCTTTTGACACAATCGACCACAACATTTTACTGCAGAGGTTAGAATGTGATGTAGGCGTCAGAGGAACTGCCCTCAGCTGGTTTAAATCCTATTTATCCGATAGGTACCAGTTTGTAAATGTAAACCAGAGCTCCTCACAGTGCTCTAAAGTAGCCTACAGTGTGCCACAGGGTTCAGTTCTGGGTCCAGTTCTGTTTACCCTTTACATGCTACCGTTAGGTAATATCATCCGAAAGCATGGTATCGATTTCCACTGTTATGCAGATGACACCCAGCTGTACCTATCAATGAAACCTGATCAGACTAATCAAATTGAAAGGCTTAGTGACTGTGTGAGGGACATAAAAACATGGATGACCTTTAATTATTTACTTCTTAACCCTGAAAAAACTGAAGTCATTCTATTAGGCCCTAAACACCTACGAGACTCTATTGTGGTTTTGTCCCGGCCTGCAGCTGGGCTCGATGTAAAGTTTGACTCTCTAAATGAGCAGATAATCACATTGGACAATGTCAGTGTAGCCTCTAGCTCCACTGTAAGAAACCTTGGAGTCCTATTTGATCAAGAGCTCTCATTTAAAGCACACATAAGCCATGCCTGTAAAACGGCTTATTTTCATTTACGCAATATAGCCAAAATTAGAAATGTACTGCCAAAAAATGATGCTGAAAAACTTGTCCATGCTTTTGTCACTTCGAGGTTAGACTACTGTAACTCCCTGCTTGCAGCTTGCCCTAAAAGCTCTATAAAAAGCCTTCAATTGGTTCAAAATGCAGCAGCAAGAATACTAACAGGTACTAAAAAATGAGAGCACATTACTCCAGTATTAAAAAATCTTCATTGGCTTCCGGTTGAGTTTAGAGTAAAATTTAAAATTCTTCTTCTAACCTATAAAGCTGTAAATGACATGGCCCCTTCCTACATTAAAGATGAAATTGTACCTTATCATCCTAACCGTTCACTCCGCTCTCAAAATGCTGCACTATTGGTGGTTCCTAGAGTCGCTAAAAGTACTTTAGGAGGTAGAGCTTTTAGGTACCAAGCACCCTTGTTATGGAATCAGCTCCCTGCTCATGTCAAAGAAGCTGACACAGTCTTTACATTTAAGATTAGGCTCAAAACGTTCCTCTTTGAATCAGCTTATGGTCAGGTCAGTTAGGAACAGAAACTAAACCCATAGGCCTAGTTAAGCTGCTCTAGGAGATATATTACTGGGGAAAGTATGGCAACTTGAGCACTGTCCTCTGGTTTCTCCTACTTTTTCTTCTCCTACTTTTAAGAATATTCAATTACTAGATCATTCGTAGTCTGTTCTTTGCTATTCACATGTTGTCCCTTGTCCCACTCCCCTTTTGGGGAGTGTAACTGTTTCAGATGCTGCTGTTCCAGTTTGGACCGCTGCTGCCCCCTAGTGTCGAGGACCTGGACCCCTCCTCTCCTTCCCTGTCCTGGATTAACTGTCCTCGTCCTGCTAGATTAGTAGTTTCCTTCTGCCAATAGCTTTGGCCTACAGACTTACAACTTTACTTGCAATGGATACGTCCTGGCCTCATCTGCCTGTCCGTCCATAGGAGTGGATCTCTCCTTCACTGTGGTTCTCCTCGAGGTTTCTCCGTTTGTTTGTTTTTCCCCACTGGGTTTTTCGGAGTTTTTCCTTGCCGAGAAGGAGGGTCTAAGGACAGGGGATGCTGGGACAATTATCCATTTGCCTGCTTGTTGTTGGACATTCTGTATTTTTGATTTATGACTGTTTCTTATTCTGCTTCATTCTCTGACATCTCTGTCTGTCTGCTAAATCAACAATTTTGTGAAGTCCGCCGAGATAACTGTTTTTGTGATTTTGGGCTATACAAAAATAAATTGAATTGAATTGAATTGACATCATCACAGTCTGTGACATCATCAGTCTGTGACATCATCAGTCTGTGACATAATCATCAGTCTGTGACATCATCAGTCTCTGACATCATCACAGTCTATGACATCATCAGTCTGTGACATCATCAGTCTATGACATCACCACAGTCTATGACATCATCAGTCTGTGACATTATCACAGTCTATGACATCATCAGTCTGTGACATCATCAGTCTATGACATCACCACAGTCTATGACATGATCACAGTCTATGACATCATCAGTCTATGACATCACCACAGTCTATGACATCATCAGTCTGTGACATCATCACAGTCTATGACATCATCAGTCTGTGACATTATCACAGTCTATGACATCATCAGTCTGTGACATCATCAGTCTGTGACATCATCACAGTCTATGACATCATCAGTCTATGACATCACCACAGTCTATGACATCACCACAGTCTATGACATCATCAGTCTATGACATCATCAGTCTATGACATCACCACAGTCTATGACATCATCAGTCTGTCATATCATCAGTCTGCGACATTATCACAGTCTATGACATCATCAGTCTATGACATCATCAGTCTGTGACATAACCACAGTCTATGACATCATCCGTCTGTGACATTATCACAGTCTATGACATCATCAGTCTGTGACATCATCAGTCTGTGACATCATCAGTCTGTGACATCGTCATCAGTCTGTGACATCATCAGTCTCTGACATAATCACAGTCTATGACATCATCAGTCTGTGACATCATCAGTTTATGACATCACCACAGTCTATGACATCATCAGTCTGTGACATTATCACAGTCTATGACATCATCAGTCTGTGACATCATCAGTCTATGACATCACCACAGTCTATGACATGATCACAGTCTATGACATCATCAGTCTATGACATCACCACAGTCTATGACATCATCAGTCTATGACATCATCACAGTCTATGACATCATCACAGTCTATGACATCATCAGTCTATGACATCAGCACAGTCTATGACATCATCAGTCTATGACATCATCACAGTCTATGACATCATCAGTCTATGACATCACCATAGTCTATGACATCATCAGTCTGTGACATCATCAGTCTATTACATCATCCGTCTGTGACATTATCAGTCTGTGACATCACCACAGTCTATGACATCATCAGTCAATGACATCATCACAGTCTATGACATCATCAGTCTATGACATCACCATAGTCTATGACATCATCAGTCTATGACATCACCACAGTCTATGACATCATCAGTCTATGACATCATCACAGTCTATGACATCATCATCAGTCTGTGACATCATCAGTCTATGACATCACAGTCTATGACATCATTAGTCTGTGACATCATCAGTTTATGACATCACCACAGTCTATGACATCATCAGTCTGTGACATTATCACAGTCTATGACATCATCAGTCTGTGACATCATCAGTCTATGACATCACCACAGTCTATGACATGATCACAGTCTATGACATCATCAGTCTATGACATCATCACAGTCTATGACATCATCAGTCTATAACATCACCACAGTCTATGACATCATCACAGTCTATGACATCATCAGTCTATGACATCAGCACAGTCTATGACATCATCAGTCTATGACATCATCACAGTCTATGACATCATCAGTCTATGACATCACCATAGTCTATGACATCATCAGTCTGTGACATCATCAGTCTATTACATCATCCGTCTGTGACATTATCAGTCTGTGACATCACCACAGTCTATGACATCATCAGTCAATGACATCATCACAGTCTATGACATCATCAGTCTATGACATCACCATAGTCTATGACATCATCAGTCTATGACATCACCACAGTCTATGACATCATCAGTCTATGACATCATCACAGTCTATGACATCATCATCAGTCTGTGACATCATCAGTCTGTGACATCACAGTCTGTGACATCATCACAGTCTATGACATCATCACAGTCTATGACATCATCAGTCTGTGACATCATCACAGTCTATGACATCATCAGTATGTGACATCATCATCAGTCTGTGACATCATCAGTCTGTGACATCATCAGTCTATGACATCACCACAGTCTATGACATCATCAGTCTATGATGTCTATGTCTATGCTCTGGTTTACAGTTTGTAAATGTAAACCAGAGCTCCTCACAGTGTTCTAAAGTAGCCTACGGTGTGCCACAGGGTTCAGTTTTGGGTCCAGTTCTGTTTACCCTTTACATGCTACCGTTAGGTAATATCATCCGAAAGCATGGTATCGATTTCCACTGTTATGCAGATGACCACCCAGCTGTACCTATCAATGAAACCTGATCAGACTAATCAAATTGAAAGGCTTAGTGACTATGTGAGGGACATAAAAACATGGATGACCTTTAATTATTTACTTCTTAACCCTGAAAAAACTGAAGTCATTCTATTAGGCCCTAAACACCTACGAGACTCTATTGTGGTTTTGTCCCAGCCTGCAGCTGGGCTCGATGTAAAGTTTGACTCTCTAAATGAGCAGATAATCGCATTGGACAATGTCAGTGTAGCCTCCAGCTCCACTGTAAGAAACCTTGGAGTCCTATTTGATCAAGAGCTCTCATTTAAAGCACACATAAGCCATGCCTGTAAACGGCTCATTTTCATTTACGCAATATAGCCAAAATTAGAAATGTACTGCCAAAAAATGATGCTGAAAAACTTGTCCATGCTTTTGTCACTTCGAGGTTAGACTACTGTAACTCCCTGCTTGCAGCTTGCCCTAAAAGCTCTATAAAAAGCCTTCAATTGGTTCAAAATGCAGCAGCAAGAAAACTAACAGGTACTAAAAAACGAGAGCACATTACTCCAGTATTAAAAAATCTTCATTGGCTTCCGGTTGAGTTTAGAGTAAAATTTAAAATTCTTCTTCTAACCTATAAAGCTGTAAATGACATGGCCCCTTCCTACATTAAAGATGAAATTGTACCTTATCATCCTAACCGTTCACTCCGCTCTCAAAATGCTGCACTATTGGTGGTTCCTAGAGTCGCTAAAAGTACTTTAGGAGGTAGAGCTTTTAGGTACCAAGCACCCTTGTTATGGAATCAGCTCCCTGCTCATGTCAAAGAAGCTGACACAGTCTTTACATTTAAGATTAGGCTCAAAACGTTCCTCTTTGAATCAGCTTATGGTCAGGTCAGTTAGGAACAGAAACTAAACCCATAGGCCTAGTTAAGCTGCTCTAGGAGCTATATTACTGGGGAAAGTATGGCAACTTGAGCACTGTCCTCTGGTTTCTCCTACTTTTTCTTCTCCTACTTTTAAGAATATTCAATTACTAGATCATTCGTAGTCTGTTCTTTGCTATTCACATGTTGTCCCTTGTCCCACTCCCCTTTTGGGGAGTGTAACTGTTTCAGATGCTGCTGTTCCAGTTTGGACCGCTGCTGCCCCCTAGTGTCGAGGACCTGGACCCCTCCTCTCCTTCCCTGTCCTGGATTAACTGTCCTCGTCCTGCTAGATTAGTAGTTTCCTTCTGCCAATAGCTTTGGCCTACAGACTTACAACTTTACTTGCAATGGATACGTCCTGGCCTCATCTGCCTGTCCGTCCATAGGAGTGGATCTCTCCTTCACTGTGGTTCTCCTCGAGGTTTCTCCGTTTGTTTTTTTTTCCCCACTGGGTTTTTCTGAGTTTTTCCTTGCCGAGAAGGAGGGTCTAAGGACAGGGGATGCTGGGACAATTATCCATTTGCCTGCTTGTTGTTGGACATTCTGTATTTTTGATTTATGACTGTTTCTTATTCTGCTTCATTCTCTGACATCTCTGTCTGTCTCCTAAAACAACAATTTTGTGAAGTCCGCCGAGATAACTGTTGTTGTGATTTTGGGCTATACAAAAATAAATTGAATTGAATTGAATTGAATTGACATCATCACAGTCTGTGACATCATCAGTCTGTGACATCATCAGTCTGTGACATCATCATCAGTCTGTGACATCATCAGTCTCTGACATCATCACAGTCTATGACATCATCAGTCTGTGACATCATTAGTCTATGACATCACCACAGTCTATGACATCATCAGTCTGTGACATTATCACAGCCTATGACATCATCAGTCTGTGACATCATCAGTCTATGACATCACCACAGTCTATGACATGATCACAGTCTATGACATCATCAGTCTATGACATCACCACAATCTATGACATCATCAGTCTGTGACATCATCACAGTCTATGACATCATCAGTCTGTGACATTATCACAGTCTATGACATCATCAGTCTGTGACATCATCAGTCTGTGACATCATCACAGTCTATGACATCATCAGTCTATGACATCACCACAGTCTATGACATCATCAGTCTATGACATCATCACAGTCTATGACATCATCAGTCTATGACATCACCAGAGTCTATGACATCATCAGTCTGTGACAGTCTGCTTGTTGTTGGACATTCTGTATTTTTCATTTATGACTGTTTCTTATTCTGCTTCATTCTCTGACATCTCTGTCTGTCTGCTAAATCAACAATTTTGTGAAGTCCGCCGAGATAACTGTTGTTGTGATTTTGGGCTATACAAAAATAAATTGAATTGAATTGAATTGACATCATCACAGTCTGTGACATCATCAGTCTATGACATCATCAGTCTGTGACATCATCATCAGTCTGTGACATCATCAGTCTCTGACATCATCAGTCTATGACATCATCAGTCTGTGACATCATCAGTCTATGACATCACCACAGTCTATGACATCATCAGTCTGTGACATTATCACAGTCTATGACATCATCAGTCTGTGACATCATCAGTCTATGACATCACCACAGTCTATGACATGATCACAGTCTATATCATCAGTCTATGACATCACCACAGTCTATGGCATCATCAGTCTGTGACATCATCACAGTCTATGACATCATCAGTCTATGACATCATCCGTCTGTGACATTATCACAGTCTATGACATCATCAGTCTGTGACATCATCAGTCTGTGACATCATCACAGTCTATGACATCATCAGTCTGTGACATCATCAGTCTATGACATCACCACAGTCTATGACATCATCAGTCTGTGACATCATCAGTCTGCGACATTATCACAGTCTATGACATCATCAGTCTATTACATCATCCGTCTGTGACATTATCAGTCTGTCACATCACCACAGTCTATGACATCATCAGTCTATGACATCATCACAGTCTATGACATCATCAGTCTATGACATCACCATAGTCTATGACATCATCAGTCTATGACATCACCACAGTCTATGACATCATCAGTCTATGACATCATCACAGTCTATGACATCATCATCAGTCTGTGACACCATCAGTCTATGACATCATTAGTCTGTGACATCATCAGTCTATGACATCATCACAGTCTGTGACATCATCAGTCTGTGACATCATCAGTCTATGACATCATCAGTCTGTGACATCACAGTCTGTGACATCATCACAGTCTATGACATCATCACAGTCTATGACATCATCAGTCTGTGACATCATCACAGTCTATGACATCATCAGTATGTGACATCATCATCAGTCTGTGACATCATCAGTCTGTGACATCATCAGTCTATGACATCATCAGTCTATGACATCATCAGTCTATGATGTCTATGTCTATGCTCTGGTTTACAGTTTGTAAATGTAAACCAGAGCTCCTCACAGTGCTCTAAAGTAGCCTACGGTGTGCCACAGGGTTCAGTTCTGGGTCCAGTTCTGTTTACCCTTTACATGCTACCGTTAGGTAATATCATCCGAAAGCATGGTATCGATTTCCACTGTTATGCAGATGACCACCCAGCTGTACCTATCAATGAAACCTGATCAGACTAATCAAATTGAAAGGCTTAGTGACTGTGTGAGGGACATAAAAACATGGATGACCTTTAATTATTTACTTCTTAACCCTGAAAAAACTGAAGTCATTCTATTAGGCCCTAAACACCTACGAGACTCTATTGTGGTTTTGTCCCGGCCTGCAGCTGGGCTCGATGTAAAGTTTGACTCTCTAAATGAGCAGATAATCACATTGGACAATGTCAGTGTAGCCTCCAGCTCCACTGTAAGAAACCTTGGAGTCCTATTTGATCAAGAGCTCTCATTTAAAGCACACATAAGCCATGCCTGTAAAACGGCTTATTTTCATTTACGCAATATAGCCAAAATTAGAAATGTACTGCCAAAAAATGATGCTGAAAAACTTGTCCATGCTTTTGTCACTTCGAGGTTAGACTACTGTAACTCCCTGCTTGCAGCTTGCCCTAAAAGCTCTATAAAAAGCCTTCAATTGGTTCAAAATGCAGCAGCAAGAATACTAACAGGTACTAAAAAACGAGAGCACATTACTCCAGTATTAAAAAATCTTCATTGGCTTCCGGTTGAGTTTAGAGTAAAATTTAAAATTCTTCTTCTAACCTATAAAGCTGTAAATGACATGGCCCCTTCCTACATTAAAGATGAAATTGTACCTTATCATCCTAACCGTTCACTCCGCTCTCAAAATGCTGCACTATTGGTGGTTCCTAGAGTCGCTAAAAGTACTTTAGGAGGTAGAGCTTTTAGGTACCAAGCACCCTTGTTATGGAATCAGCTCCCTGCTCATGTCAAAGAAGCTGACACAGTCTTTACATTTAAGATTAGGCTCAAAACGTTCCTCTTTGAATCAGCTTATGGTCAGGTCAGTTAGGAACAGAAACTAAACCCATAGGCCTAGTTAAGCTGCTCTAGGAGCTATATTACTGGGGAAAGTATGGCAACTTGAGCACTGTCCTCTGGTTTCTCCTACTTTTTCTTCTCCTACTTTTAAGAATATTCAATTACTAGATCATTCGTAGTCTGTTCTTTGCTATTCACATGTTGTCCCTTGTCCCACTCCCCTTTTGGGGAGTGTAACTGTTTCAGATGCTGCTGTTCCAGTTTGGACCGCTGCTGCCCCCTAGTGTCGAGGACCTGGACCCCTCCTCTCCTTCCCTGTCCTGGATTAACTGTCCTCGTCCTGCTAGATTAGTAGTTTCCTTCTGCCAATAGCTTTGGCCTACAGACTTACAACTTTACTTGCAATGGATACGTCCTGGCCTCATCTGCCTGTCCGTCCATAGGAGTGGATCTCTCCTTCACTGTGGTTCTCCTCGAGGTTTCTCCGTTTGTTTTTTTTTCCCCACTGGGTTTTTCGGAGTTTTTCCTTGCCGAGAAGGAGGGTCTAAGGACAGGGGATGCTGGGACAATTATCCATTTGCCTGCTTGTTGTTGGACATTCTGTATTTTTGATTTATGACTGTTTCTTATTCTGCTTCATTCTCTGACATCTCTGTCTGTCTGCTAAATCAACAATTTTGTGAAGTCCGCCGAGATAACTGTTTTTGTGATTTTGGGCTATACAAAAATAAATTGAATTGAATTGAATTGACATCATCACAGTCTGTGACATCATCAGTCTGTGACATCATCAGTCTGTGACATCATCATCAGTCTGTGACATCATCAGTCTCTGACATCATCACAGTCTATGACATCATCAGTCTGTGACATCATCAGTCTATGACATCACCACAGTCTATGACATCATCAGTCTGTGACATTATCACAGTCTATGACATCATCAGTCTGTGACATCATCAGTCTATGACATCACCACAGTCTATGACATGATCACAGTCTATGACATCATCAGTCTATGACATCACCACAGTCTATGACATCATCAGTCTGTGACATCATCAGTCTGCGACATTATCACAGTCTATGACATCATCAGTCTATGACATCATCAGTCTGTGACATAACCACAGTCTATGACATCATCCGTCTCTGACATTATCACAGTCTATGACATCATCAGTCTGTGACATCATCAGTCTGTGACATCATCAGTCTGTGACATCATCAGTCTATGACATCACCACAGTCTATGACATCATCAGTCTGTGACATTATCACAGTCTATGACATCATCAGTCTGTGACATCATCAGTCTATGACATCACCACAGTCTATGACATGATCACAGTCTATGACATCATCAGTCTATGACATCACCACAGTCTATGACATCATCAGTCTATGACATCATCACAGTCTATGACATCATCAGTCTATGACATCATCCGTCTGTGACATTATCACAGTCTATGACATCATCAGTCTGTGACATCATCACAGTCTATGACATCATCAGTCTATAACATCACCACAGTCTATGACATCATCACAGTCTATGACATCATCAGTCTATGACATCACCACAGTCTATGACATCATCAGTCTATGACATCATCACAGTCTAAGACATCATCAGTCTATGACATCACCATAGTCTATGACATCATCAGTCTGTGACATCATCACAGTCTATGACATCATCAGTCTATTACATCATCCGTCTGTGACATTATCAGTCTGTGACATTATCACAGTCTATGACATCATCAGTCTATGACATCATCACAGTCTATGACATCATCAGTCTATGACATCACCATAGTCTATGACATCATCAGTCTATGACATCACCACAGTCTATCACATCATCAGTCTATGACATCATCACAGTCTATGACATCATCATCAGTGTGTGACATCATCAGTCTCTGACATCACAGTCTATGACATCATTAGTCTGTGACATCATCAGTCTATGACATCATCACAGTCTGTGACATCATCAGTCTGTGACATCATCAGTCTATGACATCATCAGTCTGTGACATCACAGTCTATGACATCATCACAGTCTATGACATCATCACAGTCTATGACATCATCAGTCTGTGACATCATCACAGTCTATGACATCATCAGTATGTGACATCATCATCAGTCTGTGACATCATCAGTCTGTGACATCATCAGTCTATGACATCATCAGTCTATGACATCATCAGTCTATGATGTCTATGTCTATGCTCTGGTTTACAGTTTGTAAATGTAAACCAGAGCTCCTCACAGTGCTCTAAAGTAGCCTACGGTGTGCCACAGGGTTCAGTTCTGGGTCCAATTCTGTTTACCCTTTACATGCTACCGTTAGGTAATATCATCCGAAAGCATGGTATCGATTTCCACTGTTATGCAGATGACACCCAGCTGTACCTATCAATGAAACCTGATCAGACTAATCAAATTGAAAGGCTTAGTGACTGTGTGAGGGACATAAAAACATGGATGACCTTTAATTATTTACTTCTTAACCCTGAAAAAACTGAAGTCATTCTATTA
This sequence comes from Taenioides sp. WSHXM2023, assembly GCA_029959045.1. Taxonomy (NCBI): domain Eukaryota; kingdom Metazoa; phylum Chordata; class Actinopteri; order Gobiiformes; family Gobiidae; genus Taenioides; species Taenioides sp. WSHXM2023. The sequence goes on from CM057092.1 coordinate 4,663,441, forward strand.
GGCCCTAAACACCTACGAGACTCTATTGTGGTTTTGTCCCGGCCTGCAGCTGGGCTCGATGTAAAGTTTGACTCTCTAAATGAGCAGATAATCACATTGGACAATGTCAGTGTAGCCTCCAGCTCCACTGTAAGAAACCTTGGAGTCCTATTTGATCAAGAGCTCTCATTTAAAGCACACATAAGCCATGCCTGTAAAACGGCTTATTTTCATTTACGCAATATAGCCAAAATTAGAAATGTACTGCCAAAAAATGATGCTGAAAAACTTGTCCATGCTTTTGTCACTTCGAGGTTAGACTACTGTAACTCCCTGCTTGCAGCTTGCCCTAAAAGCTCTATAAAAAGCCTTCAATTGGTTCAAAATGCAGCAGCAAGAATACTAACAGGTACTAAAAAACGAGAGCACATTACTCCAGTATTAAAAAATCTTCATTGGCTTCCGGTTGAGTTTAGAGTAAAATTTAAAATTCTTCTTCTAACCTATAAAGCTGTAAATGACATGGCCCCTTCCTACATTAAAGATGAAATTGTACCTTATCATCCTAACCGTTCACTCCGCTCTCAAAATGCTGCACTATTGGTGGTTCCTAGAGTCGCTAAAAGTACTTTAGGAGGTAGAGCTTTTAGGTACCAAGCACCCTTGTTATGGAATCAGCTCCCTGCTCATGTCAAAAAAGCTGACACAGTCTTTACATTTAAGATTAGGCTCAAAACGTTCCTCTTTGAATCAGCTTATGGTCAGGTCAGTTAGGAACAGAAACTAAACCCATAGGCCTAGTTAAGCTGCTCTAGGAGATATATTACTGGGGAAAGTATGGCAACTTGAGCACTGTCCTCTGGTTTCTCCTACTTTTTCTTCTCCTACTTTTAAGAATATTCAATTACTAGATCATTCGTAGTCTGTTCTTTGCTATTCACATGTTGTCCCTTGTCCCACTCCCCTTTTGGGGAGTGTAACTGTTTCAGATGCTGCTGTTCCAGTTTGGACCGCTGCTGCCCCCTAGTGTCGAGGACCTGGACCCCTCCTCTCCTTCCCTGTCCTGGATTAACTGTCCTCGTCCTGCTAGATTAGTAGTTTCCTTCTGCCAATAGCTTTGGCCTACAGACTTACAACTTTACTTGCAATGGATACGTCCTGGCCTCATCTGCCTGTCCGTCCATAGGAGTGGATCTCTCCTTCACTGTGGTTCTCCTCAAGGTTTCTCCGTTTGTTTTTTTTTCCCCACTGGGTTTTTCGGAGTTTTTCCTTGCCGAGAAGGAGGGTCTAAGGACAGGGGATGCTGGGACAATTATCCATTTGCCTGCTTGTTGTTGGACATTCTGTATTTTTGATTTATGACTGTTTCTTATTCTGCTTCATTCTCTGACATCTCTGTCTGTCTGCTAAATCAACAATTTTGTGAAGTCCGCCGAGATAACTGTTTTTGTGATTTTGGGCTATACAAAAATAAATTGAATTGAATTGAATTGACATCATCACAGTCTGTGACATCATCAGTCTGTGACATCATCATCAGTCTGTGACATCATCAGTCTCTGACATCATCACAGTCTATGACATCATCAGTCTGTGACATCATCAGTCTATGACATCACCACAGTCTATGACATCATAAGTCTGTGACATTATCACAGTCTATGACATCATCAGTCTGTGACATCATCAGTATATGACATCACCACAGTCTATGACATGATCACAGTCTATGACATCATCAGTCTATGACATCACCACAGTCTATGACATCATCAGTCTGTGACATCATCACAGTCTATGACATCATCAGTCTATGACATCATCAGTCTATGACATCATCCGTCTGTGACATTATCACAGTCTATGACATCATCAGTCTGTGACATCATCAGTCTGTGACATCATCACAGTCTATGACATCATCAGTCTATGACATCACCACAGTCTATGACATCATCAGTCTATGACATCATCACAGTCTATGACATCATCAGTCTATGACATCACCACAGTCTATGACATCATCAGTCTGTGACATCATCAGTCTGCGACATTATCACAGTCTATGACATCATCAGTCTATGACATCATCAGTCTGTGACATAACCACAGTCTGTGACATCATCCGTCTGTGACATCATCACAGTCTATGACATCATCAGTCTATTACATCATCCGTCTGTGACATTATCAGTCTATGACATCACCACAGTCTATGACATCATCAGTCTATGACATCATCACAGTCTATGACATCATCAGTCTATGACATCATCACAGTCTATGACATCATCATCAGTCTGTGACATCATCAGTCTCTGACATCACAGTCTGACATCATCACTCTGTGACATCATCAGTCTATGACATCATCACAGTCTGTGACATCATCAGTCTGTGACATCATCAGTCTATGACATCATCAGTCTGTGACATCACAGTCTGTGACATCATCACAGTCTATGACATCATCACAGTCTATGACATCATCAGTCTGTGACATCATCACAGTCTATGACATCATCAGTATGTGACATCATCATCAGTCTGTGACATCATCAGTCTGTGACATCATCAGTCTATGACATCATCAGTCTATGACATCACCACAGTCTATGACATCATCAGTCTATGATGTCTATGTCTATGCTCTGGTTTACAGTTTGTAAATGTAAACCAGAGCTCCTCACAGTGCTCTAAAGTAGCCTACGGTGTGCCACAGGGTTCAGTTCTGGGTCCAGTTCTGTTTACCCTTTACATGCTACCGTTAGGTAATATCATCCGAAAGCATGGTATCGATTTCCACTGTTATGCAGATGACACCCAGCTGTACCTATCAATGAAACCCGATCAGACTAATCAAATAGAAAGACTTAGTGACTGTGTGAGAGACATAAAAACATGGATGACCTTTAACTATTTACTTCTTAACCCTGAAAAAACTGAAGTCATTCTATTAGGCCCTAAACACCTACGAGACTCTATTGTGGTTTTGTCCCGGCCTGCAGCTGGGCTCGATGTAAAGTTTGACTCTCTAAATGAGCAGATAATCACATTGGACAATGTCAGTGTAGCCTCAAGCTCCACTGTAAGAAACCTTGGAGTCCTATTTGATCAAGAGCTCTCATTTAAAGCACACATAAGCCATGCCTGTAAAACAGCCTATTTTCATTTACGCAATATAGCCAAAATTAGAAATGTACTGCCAAAAAATGATGCTGAAAAACTTGTCCATGCTTTTGTCACTTCGAGGTTAGACTACTGTAACTCCCTGCTTGCAGCTTGCCCTAAAAGCTCTTTAAAAAGCCTTCAATTGGTTCAAAATGCAGCAGCAAGAATACTAACAGGTACTAAAAAACGAGAGCACATTACTCCAGTACTAAAAAATCTTCATTGGCTTCCGGTTGAGTTTAGAGTAAAATTTAAAATTCTTCTTCTAACCTATAAAGCTGTAAATGACATGGCCCCTTCCTACATTAAAGATGAAATTGTACCTTATCATCCTAACCGTTCACTCCGCTCTCAAAATGCTGCACTATTGGTGGTTCCTAGAGTCGCTAAAAGTACTTTAGGAGGTAGAGCTTTTAGGTACCAAGCACCCTTGTTGTGGAATCAGCTCCCTGCTCATGTCAAAGAAGCTGACACAGTCTTTACATTTAAGATTAGGCTCAAAACGTTCCTCTTTGAATCAGCTTATGGTCAGGTCAGTTAGGAACAGAAACTAAACCCATAGGCCTAGTTAAGCTGCTCTAGGAGCTATATTACTGGGGAAAGTATGGCAACTTGAGCACTGTCCTCTGGTTTCTCCTACTTTTTCTTCTCCTACTTTTAAGAATATTCAATTACTAGATAATTCGTAGTCTGTTCTTTGCTATTCACATGTTGTCCCTTGTCCCACTCCCCTTTTGGGGAGTGTAACTGTTTCAGATGCTGCTGTTCCAGTTTGGACCGCTGCTGCCCCCTAGTGTCGAGGACCTGGACCCCTCCTCTCCTTCCCTGTCCTGGATTAACTGTCCTCGTCCTGCTAGATTAGTAGTTTCCTTCTGCCAATAGCTTTGGCCTACAGATTTACAACTTTACTTGCAATGGATACGTCCTGGCCTCATCTGCCTGTCCGTCCATAGGAGTGGATCTCTCCTTCACTGTGGTTCTCCTCGAGGTTTCTCCGTTTTTTTTTTTTTCCCCCACTGGGTTTTTCGGAGCTTTTCCTTGCCGAGAAGGAGGGTCTAAGGACAGGGGATGCTGGGACAATTATCCATTTGCCTGCTTGTTGTTGGACATTCTGTATTTTTGATTTATGACTGTTTCTTATTCTGCTTCATTCTCTGACATCTCTGTCTGTCTGCTAAATCAACAATTTTGTGAAGTCCGCCGAGATAACTGTTGTTGTGATTTTGGGCTATACAAAAATAAATTGAATTGAATTGAATTGAATTGACATCATCACAGTCTGTGACATCATCAGTCTGTGACATCATCAGTCTGTGACATCATCATCAGTCTGTGACATCATCAGTCTCTGACATCATCACAGTCTGACATCATCAGTCTGTGACATCATCAGTCTATGACATCACCACAGTCTATGACATCATCAGTCTGTGACATTATCACAGTCTATGACATCATCAGTCTGTGCCATCATCAGTCTATGACATCATCAGTCTGTGACATCATCAGTCTGTGACATCGTCACAGTCTATGACATCATCAGTCTATTACATCATCCGTCTGTGACATTATCAGTCTATGACATCACCACAGTCTATGACATCATCAGTCTATGACATCATCACAGTCTATGACATCATCAGTCTATGACATCATCCGTCTGTGACATTATCACAGTCTATGACATCATCAGTCTGTGACATCATCAGTCTGTGACATCATCACAGTCTATGACATCATCAGTCTATGACATCACCACAGTCTATGACATCATCAGTCTGTGACATCATCACAGTCTATGACATCATCAGTCTATGACATCACCACAGTCTATGACATCATCAGTCTGTGACATCATCAGTCTGCGACATTATCACAGTCTATGACATCATCAGTCTATGACATCATCAGTCTGTGACATAACCACAGTCTATGACATCATCCGTCTGTGACATTATCACAGTCTATGACATCATCAGTCTGTGACATCATCAGTCTGTGACATCATCACAGTCTATGACATCATCAGTCTATTACATCATCCGTCTGTGACATTATCAGTCTATGACATCACCACAGTCTATGACATCATCAGTCTATGACATCATCACAGTCTATGACATCATCAGTCTATGACATCACCATAGTCTATGACATCATCAGTCTATCACATCACCACAGTCTATGACATCATCAGTCTATGACATCATCAGTCTATGACATCATCATCAGTCTGTGACATCATCAGTCTCTGACATCACAGTCTATGACATCATTAGTCTGTGACATCATCAGTCTATGACATCATCACAGTCTGTGACATCATCAGTCTGTGACATCACAGTCTGTGACATCATCAGTCTATGACATCATCACAGTCTATGACATCATCAGTCTGTGACATCATCACAGTCTATGACATCATCAGTATGTGACATCATCATCAGTCTGTGACATCATCAGTCTGTGACATCATCAGTCTATGACATCACCACAGTCTATGACATCATCAGTCTATGATGTCTATGTCTATGCTCTGGTTTACAGTTTGTAAATGTAAACCAGAGCTCCTCACAGTGCTCTAAAGTAGCCTACGGTGTGCCACAGGGTTCAGTTCTGGGTCCAGTTCTGTTTACCCTTTACATGCTACCGTTAGGTAATATCATCCGAAAGCATGGTATCGATTTCCACTGTTATGCAGATGACACCCAGCTGTACCTATCAATGAAACCTGATCAGACTAATCAAATTGAAAGGCTTAGTGACTGTGTGAGGGACATAAAAACATGGATGACCTTTAATTATTTACTTCTTAACCCTGAAAAAACTGAAGTCATTCTATTAGGCCCTAAACACCTACGAGACTCTATTGTGGTTTTGTCCCGGCCTGCAGCTGGGCTCGATGTAAAGTTTGACTCTCTAAATGAGCAGATAATCACATTGGACAATGTCAGTGTAGCCTCCAGCTCCACTGTAAGAAACCTTGGAGTCCTATTTGATCAAGAGCTCTCATTTAAAGCACACATAAGCCATGCCTGTAAAACGGCTTATTTTCATTTACGCAATATAGCCAAAATTAGAAATGTACTGCCAAAAAATGATGCTGAAAAACTTGTCCATGCTTTTGTCACTTCGAGGTTAGACTACTGTAACTCCCTGCTTGCAGCTTGCCCTAAAAGCTCTATAAAAAGCCTTCAATTGGTTCAAAATGCAGCAGCAAGAATACTAACAGGTACTAAAAAACGAGAGCACATTACTCCAGTATTAAAAAATCTTCATTGGCTTCCGGTTGAGTTTAGAGTAAAATTTAAAATTCTTCTTCTAACCTATAAAGCTGTAAATGACATGGCCCCTTCCTACATTAAAGATGAAATTGTACCTTATCATCCTAACCGTTCACTCCGCTCTCAAAATGCTGCACTATTGGTGGTTCCTAGAGTCGCTAAAAGTACTTTAGGAGGTAGAGCTTTTAGGTACCAAGCACCCTTGTTATGGAATCAGCTCCCTGCTCATGTCAAAGAAGCTGACACAGTCTTTACATTTAAGATTAGGCTCAAAACGTTCCTCTTTGAATCAGCTTATGGTCAGGTCAGTTAGGAACAGAAACTAAACCCATAGGCCTAGTTAAGCTGCTCTAGGAGATATATTACTGGGGAAAGTATGGCAACTTGAGCACTGTCCTCTGGTTTCTCCTACTTTTTCTTCTCCTACTTTTAAGAATATTCAATTACTAGTTCATTCGTAGTCTGTTCTTTGCTATTCACATGTTGTCCCTTGTCCCACTCCCCTTTTGGGGAGTGTAACTGTTTCAGATGCTGCTGTTCCAGTTTGGACCGCTGCTGCCCCCTAGTGTCGAGGACCTGGACCCCTCCTCTTCTTCCCTGTCCTGGATTAACTGTCCTCGTCCTGCTAGATTAGTAGTTTCCTTCTGCCAATAGCTTTGGCCTACAGACTTACAACTTTACTTGCAATGGATACGTCCTGGCCTCATCTGCCTGTCCGTCCATAGGAGTGGATCTCTCCTTCACTGTGGTTCTCCTCGAGGTTTCTCCGTTTGTTTGTTTTTCCCCACTGGGTTTTTCGGAGTTTTTCCTTGCCGAGAAGGAGGGTCTAAGGACAGGGGATGCTGGGACAATTATCCATTTGCCTGCTTGTTGTTGGACATTCTGTATTTTTGATTTATGACTGTTTCTTATTCTGCTTCATTCTCTGACATCTCTGTCTGTCTGCTAAATCAACAATTTTGTGAAGTCCGCCGAGATAACTGTTGTTGTGATTTTGGGCTATACAAAAATAAATTGAATTGAATTTAATTGGCATCACAGTCTGTGACATCATCAGTCTGTGACATCATCAGTCTCTGACATCATCACAGTCTATGACATCATCAGTCTGTGACATCATCAGTCTATGACATCACCACAGTCTATGACATCATCAGTCTGTGACATTATCACAGTCTATGACATCATCAGTCTGTGACATCATCAGTCTATGACATCACCACAGTCTATGACATGATCACAGTCTATGACATCATCAGTCTGTGACATCATCATCAGTCTGTGACATCATCAGTCTCTGACATCATCACAGTCTATGACATCATCAGTCTGTGACATCATCAGTCTATGACATCACCACAGTCTATGACATCATCAGTCTGTGACATTATCACAGTTTATGACATCATCAGTCTGTGACATCATCAGTCTATGACATCACCACAGTCTATGACATGATCACAGTCTATGACATCATCAGTCTATGACATCACCACAGTCTATGACATCATCAGTCTGTGACATCATCACAGTCTATGACATCATCAGTCTATGACATCATCCGTCTGTGACATTATCACAGTCTATGACATCATCAGTCTGTGACATCATCAGTCTGTGACATCATCACAGTCTATGACATCATCAGTCTATGACATCATCAGTCTGTGACATAACCACAGTCTATGACATCATCCGTCTGTGACATTATCACAGTCTATGACATCATCAGTCTGTGACATCATCAGTCTTGGACATCATCACAGTCTATGACATCATCAGTCTATTACATCATCCGTCTGTGACATTATCAGTCTATGACATCACCACAGTCTATGACATCATCAGTCTATGACATCATCACAGTCTATGACATCATCAGTCTATGACATCACCATAGTCTATGACATCATCAGTCTATGACATCACCAGTCTATGACATCATCAGTCTATGACATCATCACAGTCTATGACATCATCATCAGTCTGTGACATCATCAGTCTCTGACATCACAGTCTATGACATCATTAGTCTGTGACATCATCAGTCTATGACATCATCACAGTCTGTGACATCATCAGTCTGTGACATCATCAGTCTATGACATCATCAGTCTGTGACATCACAGTCTGTGACATCATCACAGTCTATGACATCATCACAGTCTATGACATCATCAGTCTGTGACATCATCACAGTCTATGACATCATCAGTATGTGACATCATCATCAGTCTGTGACATCATCAGTCTGTGACATCATCAGTCTATGACATCACCACAGTCTATGACATCATCAGTCTATGATGTCTATGTCTATGCTCTGGTTTACAGTTTGTAAATGTAAACCAGAGCTCCTCACAGTGCTCTAAAGTAGCCTACGGTGTGCCACAGGGTTCAGTTCTGGGTCCAGTTCTGTTTACCCTTTACATGCTACCGTTAGGTAATATCATCCGAAAGCATGGTATCGATTTCCACTGTTATGCAGATGACACCCAGCTGTACCTATCAATGAAACCTGATCAGACTAATCAAATTGAAAGGCTTAGTGACTGTGTGAGGGACATAAAAACATGGATGACCTTTAATTATTTACTTCTTAACCCTGAAAAAACTGAAGTCATTCTATTAGGCCCTAAACACCTACGAGACTCTATTGTGGTTTTGTCCCGGCCTGCAGCTGGGCTCGATGTAAAGTTTGACTCTCTAAATGAGCAGATAATCACATTGGACAATGTCAGTGTAGCCTCCAGCTCCACTGTAAGAAACCTTGGAGTCCTATTTGATCAAGAGCTCTCATTTAAAGCACACATAAGCCATGCCTGTAAAACGGCTTATTTTCATTTACGCAATATAGCCAAAATTAGAAATGTACTGCCAAAAAATGATGCTGAAAAACTTGTCCATGCTTTTGTCACTTCGAGGTTAGACTACTGTAACTCCCTGCTTGCAGCTTGCCCTAAAAGCTCTATAAAAAGCCTTCAATTGGTTCAAAATGCAGCAGCAAGAATACTAACAGGTACTAAAAAACGAGAGCACATTACTCCAGTATTAAAAAATCTTCATTGGCTTCCGGTTGAGTTTAGAGTAAAATTTAAAATTCTTCTTCTAACCTATAAAGCTGTAAATGACATGGCCCCTTCCTACATTAAAGATGAAATTGTACCTTATCATCCTAACCGTTCACTCCGCTCTCAAAATGCTGCACTATTGGTGGTTCCTAGAGTCGCTAAAAGTACTTTAGGAGGTAGAGCTTTTAGGTACCAAGCACCCTTGTTATGGAATCAGCTCCCTGCTCATGTCAAAGAAGCTGACACAGTCTTTACATTTAAGATTAGGCTCAAAACGTTCCTCTTTGAATCAGCTTATGGTCAGGTCAGTTAGGAACAGAAACTAAACCCATAGGCCTAGTTAAGCTGCTCTAGGAGATATATTACTGGGGAAAGTATGGCAACTTGAGCACTGTCCTCTGGTTTCTCCTACTTTTTCTTCTCCTACTTTTAAGAATATTCAATTACTAGATCATTCGTAGTCTGTTCTTTGCTATTCACATGTTGTCCCTTGTCCCACTCCCCTTTTGGGGAGTGTAACTGTTTCAGATGCTGCTGTTCCAGTTTGGACCGCTGCTGCCCCCTTGTGTCGAGGACCTGGACCCCTCCTCTCCTTCCCTGTCCTGGATTAACTGTCCTCGTCCTGCTAGATTAGTAGTTTCCTTCTGCCAATAGCTTTGGCCTACAGACTTACAACTTTACTTGCAATGGATACGTCCTGGCCTCATCTGCCTGTCCGTCCATAGGAGTGGATCTCTCCTTCACTGTGGTTCTCCTCAAGGTTTCTCCGTTTGTTTGTTTTTCCCCACTGGGTTTTTCGGAGTTTTTCCTTGCCGAGAAGGAGGGTCTAAGGACAGGGGATGCTGGGACAATTATCCATTTGCCTGCTTGTTGTTGGACATTCTGTATTTTTGATTTATGACTGTTTCTTATTCTGCTTCATTCTCTGACATCTCTGTCTGTCTGCTAAATCAACAATTTTGTGAAGTCCGCCGAGATAACTGTTGTTGTGATTTTGGGCTATACAAAAATAAATTGAATTGAATTGAATTGACATCACAGTCTGTGACATCATCATCAGTCTGTGACATCATCAGTCTCTGACATCATCACAGTCTATGACATCATCAGTCTGTGACATCATCAGTCTATGACATCACCACAGTCTCTGACATCATCAGTCTGTGACATTATCAGTCTATGACATCAGCAGTCTGTGACATCATCAGTCTATGACATCATCACAGTCTATGACATGATCACAGTCTATGACATCATCAGTCTGTGACATCATCATCAGTCTATGACATCATCAGTCTCTGACATCATCACAGTCTGTGACATCATCAGTCTGTGACATCATCAGTCTATGACATTATCACAGTCTATGACATCATCAGTCTGTGACATCATCACAGTCTATGACATCATCAGTCTATGACATCACCACAGTCTATGACATCATCAGTCTATGACATCATCACAGTCTATGACATCATCAGTCTATGACATCACCACAGTCTATGACATCATCAGTCTGTGACATCATCAGTCTGCGACATTATCACAGTCTATGACATCATCAGTCTATGACATCATCAGTCTGTGACATAACCACAGTCTATGACATCTTCCGTCTGTGACATTATCACAGTCTGTGACATCATCAGTCTGTGACATCATCAGTCTGTGACATCATCACAGTCTATGACATCATCAGTCTATTACATCATCCGTCTGTGACATTATCAGTCTATGACATCACCACAGTCTATGACATCATCAGTCTATGACATCATCACAGTCTATGACATCATCAGTCTATGACATCACCATAGTCTATGACATCATCAGTCTATGACATCACCACAGTCTATGACATCATCAGTCTATGACATCATCACAGTCTATGACATCATCATCAGTCTGTGACATCATCAGTCTCTGACATCACAGTCTATGACATCATTAGTCTGTGACATCATCAGTCTATGACATCATCACAGTCTGTGACATCATCAGTCTGTGACATCATCAGTCTATGACATCATCAGTCTGTGACATCACAGTCTGTGACATCATCACAGTCTATGACATCATCACAGTCTATGACATCATCAGTCTGTGACATCATCACAGTCTATGACATCATCAGTATGTGACATCATCATCAGTCTGTGACATCATCAGTCTGTGACATCATCAGTCTATGACATCACCACAGTCTATGACATCATCAGTCTATGATGTCTATGTCTATGCTCTGGTTTACAGTTTGTAAATGTAAACCAGAGCTCCTCACAGTGCTCTAAAGTAGCCTACGGTGTGCCACAGGGTTCAGTTCTGGGTCCAGTTCTGTTTACCCTTTACATGCTACCGTTAGATAATATCATCCGAAAGCATGGTATCGATTTCCACTGTTATGCAGATGACACCCAGCTGTACCTATCAATGAAACCTGATCAGACTAATCAAATTGAAAGGCTTAGTGACTGTGTGAGGGACATAAAAACATGGATGACCTTTAATTATTTACTTCTTAACCCTGAAAAAACTGAAGTCATTCTATTAGGCCCTAAACACCTACGAGACTCTATTGTGGTTTTGTCCCGGCCTGCAGCTGGGCTCGATGTAAAGTTTGACTCTCTAAATGAGCAGATAATCACATTGGACAATGTCAGTGTAGCCTCCAGCTCCACTGTAAGAAACCTTGGAGTCCTATTTGATCAAGAGCTCTCATTTAAAGCACACATAAGCCATGCCTGTAAAACGGCTTATTTTCATTTACGCAATATAGCCAAAATTAGAAATGTACTGCCAAAAAATGATGCTGAAAAACTTGTCCATGCTTTTGTCACTTCGAGGTTAGACTACTGTAACTCCCTGCTTGCAGCTTGCCCTAAAAGCTCTATAAAAAGCCTTCAATTGGTTCAAAATGCAGCAGCAAGAATACTAACAGGTACTAAAAAACGAGAGCACATTACTCCAGTATTAAAAAATCTTCATTGGCTTCCGGTTGAGTTTAGAGTAAAATTTAAAATTCTTCTTCTAACCTATAAAGCTGTAAATGACATGGCCCCTTCCTACATTAAAGATGAAATTGTACCTTATCATCCTAACCGTTCACTCCCCTCTCAAAATGCTGCACTATTGGTGGTTCCTAGAGTCGCTAAAAGTACTTTAGGAGGTAGAGCTTTTAGGTACCAAGCACCATTGTTATGGAATCAGCTCCCTGCTCATGTCAAAGAAGCTGACACAGTCTTTACATTTAAGATTAGGCTCAAAACGTTCCTCTTTGAATCAGCTTATGGTCAGGTCGGTTAGGAACAGAAACTAAACCCATAGGCCTAGTTAAGCTGCTCTAGGAGATATATTACTGGGGAAAGTATGGCAACTTGAGCACTGTCCTCTGGTTTCTCCTACTTTTTCTTCTCCTACTTTTAAGAATATTCAATTACTAGATCATTCGTAGTCTGTTCTTTGCTATTCACATGTTGTCCCTTGTCCCACTCCCCTTTTGGGGAGTGTAACTGTTTCAGATGCTGCTGTTCCAGTTTGGACCGCTGCTGCCCCCTAGTGTCGAAAACCTGGACCCCTCCTCTCCTTCCCTGTCCTGGATTAACTGTCCTCGTCCTGCTAGATTAGTAGTTTCCTTCTGCCAATAGCTTTGGCCTACAGACTTACAACTTTACTTGCAATGGATACGTCCTGGCCTCATCTGCCTGTCCGTCCATAGGAGTGGATCTCTCCTTCACTGTGGTTCTCCTCGAGGTTTCTCCGTTTGTTTGTTTTTTCCCACTGGGTTTTTCGGAGCTTTTCCTTGCCGAGAAGGAGGGTCTAAGGACAGGGGATGCTGGGACAATTATCCATTTGCCTGCTTGTTGTTGGACATTCTGTATTTTTGATTTATGACTGTTTCTTATTCTGCTTCATTCTCTGACATCTCTGTCTGTCTGCTAAATCAACAATTTTGTGAAGTCCGCCGAGATAACTGTTGTTGTGATTTTGGGCTATACAAAAATAAATTGAATTGAATTGAATTGAATTGACATCACAGTCTGTGACATCATCAGTCTGTGACATCATCATCAGTCTGTGACATCATCAGTCTCTGACATCATCACAGTCTATGACATCATCAGTCTGTGACATCATCAGTCTATGACATCACCACAGTCTATGACATCATCAGTCTGTGACATCACAGTCTATGACATCATCAGTCTGTGACATCATCAGTCTATGACATCACCACAGTCTATGACATGATCACAGTCTATGACATCATCAGTCTGTGACATCATCATCAGTCTGTGACATCATCAGTCTCTGACATCATCACAGTCTATGACATCATCAGTCTGTGACATCATCAGTCTATGACATCATCACAGTCTATGACATCATCAGTCTGTGACATTATCACAGTCTATGACATCATCAGTCTGTTACATCATCAGTCTATGACATCACCACAGTCTATGACATGATCACAGTCTATGACATCATCAGTCTATGACATAACCACAGTCTATGACATCATCAGTCTGTGACATCATCACAGTCTATGACATCATCAGTCTATGACATCATCCGTCTGTGACATTATCACAGTCTATGACATCATCAGTCTGTGACATCATCAGTCTGTGACATCATCACAGTCTATGACATCATCAGTCTATGACATCACCACAGTCTATGACATAATCAGTCTATGACATCATCAGTCTGTGACATCATCAGTCTATGACATCACCACAGTCTATGACATCATCAGTCTATGATGTCTATGTCTATGCTCTGGTTTACAGTTTGTAAATGTAAACCAGAGCTCCTCACAGTGCTCTAAAGTAGCCTACGGTGTGCCACAGGGTTCAGTTCTGGGTCCAGTTCTGTTTACCCTCTACATGCTACCGTTAGGTAATATCATCCGAAAGCATGGTATCGATTTCCACTGTTATGCAGATGACACCCAGCTGTACCTATCAATGAAACCTGATCAGACTAATCAAATTGAAAGGCTTAGTGACTGTGTGAGGGACATAAAAACATGGATGACCTTTAATTATTTACTTCTTAACCCTGAAAAAACTGAAGTCATTCTATTAGGCCCTAAACACCTACGAGACTCTATTGTGGTTTTGTCCCGGCCTGCAGCTGGGCTCGATGTAAAGTTTGACTCTCTAAATGAGCAGATAATCACATTGGACAATGTCAGTGTAGCCTCCAGCTCCACTGTAAGAAACCTTGGAGTCCTATTTGATCAAGAGCTCTCATTTAAAGCACACATAAGCCATGCCTGTAAAACGGCTTATTTTCATTTACGCAATATAGCCAAAATTAGAAATGTACTGCCAAAAAATGATGCTGAAAAACTTGTCCATGCTTTTGTCACGTCGAGGTTAGACTACTGTAACTCCCTGCTTGCAGCTTGCCCTAAAAGCTCTATAAAAAGCCTTCAATTGGTTCAAAATGCAGCAGCAAGAATACTAACAGGTACTAAAAAACGAGAGCACATTACTCCAGAATTAAAAAATCTTCATTGGCTTCCGGTTGAGTTTAGAGTAAAATTTAAAATTCTTCTTCTAACCTATAAAGCTGTAAATGACATGGCCCCTTCCTACATTAAAGATTAAATTGTACCTTATCATCCTAACCGTTCACTCCGCTCTCAAAATGCTGCACTATTGGTGGTTCCTAGAGTCGCTAAAAGTACTTTAGGAGGTAGAGCTTTTAGGTACCAAGCACCCTTGTTATGGAATCAGCTCCCTGCTCATGTCAAAGAAGCTGACACAGTCTTTACATTTAAGATTAGGCTCAAAACGTTCCTCTTTGAATCAGCTTATGGTCAGGTCAGTTAGGAACAGAAACTAAACCCATAGGCCTAGTTAAGCTGCTCTAGGAGATATATTACTGGGGAAAGTATGGCAACTTGAGCACTGTCCTCTGGTTTCTCCTACTTTTTCTTCTCCTACTTTTAAGAATATTCAATTACTAGATCATTCGTAGTCTGTTCTTTGCTATTCACATGTTGTCCCTTGTCCCACTCCCCTTTTGGGGAGTGTAACTGTTTCAGATGCTGCTGTTCCAGTTTGGACCGCTGCTGCCCCTAGTGTCGAGGACCTGGACCCCTCCTCTCCTTCCCTGTCCTGGATTAACTGTCCTCGTCCTGCTAGATTAGTAGTTTCCTTCTGCCAATAGCTTTGGCCTACAGACTTACAACTTTACTTGCAATGGATACGTCCTGGCCTCATCTGCCTGTCCGTCCATAGGAGTGGATCTCTCCTTCACTGTGGTTCTCCTCGAGGTTTCTCCGTTTGTTTGTTTTTCCCCACTGGGTTTTTCGGAGTTTTTCCTTGCCGAGAAGGAGGGTCTAAGGACAGGGGATGCTGGGACAATTATCCATTTGCCTGCTTGTTGTTGGACATTCTGTATTTTTGATTTATGACTGTTTCTTATTCTGCTTCATTCTCTGACATCTCTGTCTGTCTGCTAAATCACCAATTTTGTGAAGTCCGCCGAGATAACTGTTGTTGTGATTTTGGGCTATACAAAAATAAATTGAATTGAATTGAATTGACATCATCACAGTCTGTGACATCATCAGTCTGTGACATCATCAGTCTGTGACATCATCATCAGTCTGTGACATCATCAGTCTCTGACATCATCACAGTCTATGACATCATCAGTTTGTGACATCATCAGTCTATGACATCACCACAGT
Source organism: Taenioides sp. WSHXM2023 (assembly GCA_029959045.1). Lineage (NCBI taxonomy): Eukaryota > Metazoa > Chordata > Actinopteri > Gobiiformes > Gobiidae > Taenioides > Taenioides sp. WSHXM2023. The sequence continues at coordinate 4,679,655 of CM057092.1, forward strand.
CTATGACATCATCAGTCTGTGACATTATCACAGTCTATGACATCATCCGTCTGTGACATCATCAGTCTATGACATCACCACAGTCTATGACATGATCACAGTCTATGACATCATCAGTCTATGACATCACCACAGTCTATGACATCATCAGTCTGTGACATCATCACAGTCTATGACATCATCAGTCTATGACATCATCCGTCTGTGACATTATCACAGTCTATGACATCATCAGTCTGTGACATCATCAGTCTGTGACATCATCACAGTCTATGACATCATCAGTCTATGACATCACCACAGTCTATGACATCATCAGTCTATGACATCATCACAGTCTATGACATCATCAGTCTATGACATCACCACAGTCTATGACATCATCAGTCTGTGACATCATCGGTTTGCGACATTATCACAGTCTATGACATCATCAGTCTATGACATCATCAGTCTGTGACATAACCACAGTCTATGACATCATCCATCTGTGACATTATCACAGTCTATGACATCATCAGTCTGTGACATCATCAGTCTGTGACATCATCACAGTCTATGACATCATCAGTCTATTACATCATCCGTCTGTGACATTATCAGTCTATGACATCACCACAGTCTATGACATCATCAGTCTATGACATCATCACAGTCTATGACATCATCAGTCTATGACATCACCATAGTCTATGACATCATCAGTCTATGACATCACCACAGTCTATGACATCATCAGTCTATGACATCATCACAGTCTATGACATCATCATCAGTCTGTGACATCATCAGTCTGTGACATCACAGTCTATGACATCATTAGTCTGTGACATCATCAGTCTATGACATCATCACAGTCTGTGACATCATCAGTCTGTGACATCATCAGTCTATGACATCATCATCAGTCTGTGACATCATCAGTCTCTGACATCACAGTCTATGACATCATTAGTCTGTGACATCATCAGTCTATGACATCATCACAGTCTGTGACATCATCAGTCTGTGACATCATCAGTCTATGACATCATCAGTCTGTGACATCACAGTCTGTGACATCATCACAGTCTATGACATCATCACAGTCTATGACATCATCAGTCTGTGACATCATCACAGTCTATGACATCATCAGTATGTGACATCATCATCAGTCTGTGACATCATCAGTCTGTGACATCATCAGTCTATGACATCACCACAGTCTATGACATCATCAGTCTATGATGTCTATGTCTATGCTCTGGTTTACAGTTTGTAAATGTAAACCAGAGCTCCTCACAGTGCTCTAAAGTAGCCTACGGTGTGCCACAGGGTTCAGTTCTGGGTCCAGTTCTGTTTACCCTTTACATGCTACCGTTAAGTAATATCATCTGAAAGCATGGTATCGATTTCCACTGTTATGCAGATGACACCCAGCTGTACCTATCAATGAAACCTGATCAGACTAATCAAATTGAAAGGCTTAGTGACTGTGTAAGGGACATAAAAACATGGATGACCTTTAATTATTTACTTCTTAACCCTGAAAAAACTGAAGTCATTCTATTAGGCCCTAAACACCTACGAGACTCTATTGTGGTTTTGTCCCGGCCTGCAGCTGGGCTCGATGTAAAGTTTGACTCTCTAAATGAGCAGATAATCACATTGGACAATGTCAGTGTAGCCTCAAGCTCCACTGTAAGAAACCTTGGAGTCCTATTTGATCAAGAGCTCTCATTTAAAGCACACATAAGCCATGCCTATAAAACAGCCTATTTTCATTTACGCAATATAGCCAAAATTAGAAATGTACTGCCAATAAATGATGCTGAAAAACTTGTCCATGCTTTTGTCACTTCGAGGTTAGACTACTGTAACTCCCTGCTTGCAGCTTGCCCTAAAAGCTCTATAAAAAGCCTTCAATTGGTTCAAAATGCAGCAGCAAGAATACTAACAGGTACTAAAAAACGAGAGCACATTACTCCAGTATTAAAAAAATCTTCATTGGCTTCCGGTTGAGTTTAGAGTAAAATTTAAAATTCTTCTTCTAACCTATAAAGCTGTAAATGACATGGCCCCTTCCTACATTAAAGATGAAATTGTACCTTATCATCCTAACCGTTCACTCCGCTCTCAAAATGCTGCACTATTGGTGGTTCCTAGAGTCGCTAAAAGTACTTTAGGAAGTAGAGCTTTTAGGTACCAAGCACCCTTGTTGTGGAATCAGCTCCCTGCTCATGTCAAAAATGCTGACACAGTCTCTACATTTAAGATTAGGGTCAAAACGTTCCTCTTTGAATTAGCTTATGGTCAGGTCAGTTAGGAACAGAAACTTTTTTTTTTTTTTTAATTTTTTATTTATGAATTTTGCAGTTTACAATGTTAGGTACAATCATCAATGTTCACAATTTATAATCAAAGACAAAGATCCCAACATAAAAGCAAATGCAATAGAACAAAGAAAAAAAAATACAAAAAAATTATAAGAAAACAAAAGAACAATCAGGGGGTGACCAGTATTTGGATTTATGATTTAAGGCTTTAGAATTAAGTTTGGCTTATGTTTATTAGTGTATTGAACCCATTTTTCCCAGCATGATATGAACCATCTTTCTTTATCATTAACATATGCCGTTAACTTTTCCATCCTATAAATCTCCAGTGTTATTTCCCACCACAATGACAATGTTGGTACCTCTTGTTGTAACCATTTTTTTCTTATACATTTCTTACTTGCAACCTGTAGGGCGTTTAGTAAACATTTGTCTTGTTTAGACCAGTCTTTTGATATACATCCAAAATAAATAGTTTTTATTCCAAAAGGGAATGTACAATTAAAAATGTCTTGTAATATTTTGTGAAAATCCTTCCAATATGTTCTGATCCGGGGACAGTCCCACATTATATGGACGTGGTGTGCACGTTGTGATCCACATTTTCTCCAGCAATGGGGAGGTTGCCCGTCATAATGAGTCTTTTGACAAGGGGTAATAAAAAACCTGATTAAAGTTTTCCATCCAAATTCCCTCCATCTATATGAGGAGGTGCATTTCCATTGTCGTTTCCATATTTGTGTCCATTCATCCTGTGTTATGTTCATTTCTCCCTCCTTTTCCCATAATTTCTTCACATATTCAGTTGAATGAGGAGATTTATTTGTAAAAAATGTATACAGAAAGGAAATTAATCTTTTTCTTACATCACCCTTATATGCCTTTTTAATCACCTGTATCAGATCTTCATTTGTGTCAGATCTCACTCTAATTTTTGTCTCTATATAATGTCTTATTTGCAAGTATCGATAGAAATCTTGCTTTTCCAAATTATGTTTTTGTTTTAATGTATCAAAATTGATTATATTCCCATCTTTAATCAAATTATTAATTATTGGTAATCCGTTGGCAGACCAACTTTTGAAACGTGAGTCAAATTTATTTGGGGCGAAATCGGAGTCATAAGCAAACCATTTGAATATTGCCAGATCTTGTTCCAGTTTAAATTCCCTTACTACGTTTCTCCATACCGAGAGTGTACATTTCACCCAGGGGTTGCAAACATTGTCTGTATACTTTTGAATGTTTGAATCCATCAAAATGGCTTGTATTGGAAAAGGAAATATGTTCTCCTCAATGTTTTTCCATTGTGCTTTGTAGTTTATATCACATCAGTTAATCACAGACTTGACCTGAGACGCCTGAAAATAATTTTTCAGGGATGGCAGCCCCCATCCTCCTTTATTTTTAGGTAACTGTAAGGTTTTAAAACTGATTCTGGGTTTCTTCCCTCCCCATATGAATCGTGATATAATTTTGTCCCATTCATTAAATTGACTAAGATCTATTTGTATTGGTAGTGTTTGAAATAAGTATAAAAATCGCGGCAAAACGTTCATTTTGATGGATTCGATTCGAGAATGTAGGCTTAAAAAGGGAATTACGTTCCATCGTTTAATATCGCTTGCTATTTTCCTTTGTAGCAAATCAAAATTTTCTTTAAATAAATTGGTTAAATCTTTAGGTATAATGACTCCTAAGTATTTCAATGATTCCGCCTGCCACGTCATTGGATACTGAGCAATCAAATTGGCTGGGGGGCTATAATTATAGTTGAGTATTTGCGTTTTGTTCATATTAATTTTGTACCCCGATAATTTCCCAAATTTTTGGCATAGATTCATTAGTTCAGGTAGGGAGTGTGTAGGATGTCCTAAGTATATTAATATATCATCTGCGTAGCAAGCAAGCTTGTGTTCCTGTCCTTTTATGCTTATTCCCTGAATGTCTTTATGTTCTCTAATTGATTGTGCTAAGGGTTCCAAATATAATGCAAATAAAAGTGGCGACCAGGCACAGCCTTGTTTATTTCCTCGTTGCAGAGTAAAACTATTTGAAAGATATCCGTTAACTTTAATTCTTGCAGAGGGATTTGTATATAACGCTTTCACAGTTTCAATAATTATGTTGTGTAGTCCAAATTTGGTCAAAACTTTATATAGGAAGTTCCAATTTACGGAATCAAATGCTTTTTCGGCATCAATACTAATAAGCATGGCTTTACTTTTAGATGTTTGTATCTGATTTATTACATGGAGAGTTCTGCGTATATTATCCTGTGTCTGCCGGTTTCTAATAAACCCTGTTTGGTCATTGCAGACTAGATCTGGAAGAAATTCTTCCATTCGTCTGGCCATGATAGAGGTGAACAGTCTGTAGTCTATGTTGAGGACAGAGATGGGTCTATACGAGCCACATTCAGTTTTGTCTCTACCCTCCTTTGGTATGGCAGAGATGATGGCCTCTTTCCAACTTGGTGGGGTTTGTGCGTTTTTTAGCACCCAATTGAAGGTAGAGAGTAGTATAGGAATTAATTCCTTTCTCAACTCTTTATACCACTCTGCAGTGTAGCCGTCAGAGCCCGGTGATTTGTTTGTTTTTAGTCTATTGATGGCTTTTATGAGTTCAGGTTCCGTCACTTTTGCGATCATAGTTTTATTTTGTTCTTCATTCAAGCTTGGAAGGCTTAATGAGTTTAAAAAGTTGTCAATTTCATACTCAGCTCCACCAGGAATTTTGGAATATAATTTTTTGTAAAATAATTCGAAAGCTCCGTGTATCTTACTTAAATTGGTCATCATATTTCCAGTTTCTGGGTGTTTGATTTTAGTTATTGTATTTTCTGCAGTCTTTTTTTTTTAATTATATGCTAAAATTTTCATTGATTTGGATCCACCTTCATAATATTTCTGTTTCAAATATACTAGTTTTTTCTTTATCTCCTGAATGTTTATTGTGTTTATTTCATTTCTGACTGTTTTTAATTGTTTTAGAATACTAATTGAGGGCATTTGTTTGTGTTCACTTTCTAGCCGTATTAAATTTTTTTGTAATTCTTCCATCTTTTTATCTCGAGTTTTTTTCTTATAGGAGGCAAATGCTATGATTTTTCCTCTTATAACTGCCTTTAGTGCATCCCATAGTATTATAGGTGACACTTCATCATTGTCATTTATTTCAAGATAGTCTTTGATTTGTTTTTTGATTTCTTTCTTAAAGTTTACATCTTTAAGCAGAGAAGAGTTTAATTTCCATGTTGATGATTTTGGATTTGTGTTCAAGTCAACTGTAAGAAATAATGGTGCATGGTCACTTATGTCTATTGTACCCATCTCACATGTTTGAATAGGAACAGAAACTTAACCCATAGGCCTAGTTAAGCTGCTCTAGGAGATATATTACTGGGGAAACTATGGCAACTTGAGCACTGTCCTCTGGTTTCTCCTACTTTTTCTCCTCCTACTGTTAAGAATATTCAATTACTAGTTCATTCGTAGTCTGTTCTTTGCTATTCACATGTTGTCCCTGTCCCACTCCCCTTTTGGGGAGTGTAACTGTTTCAGATGCTGCTGTTCCAGTTTAGACCGCTGCTGTCCCCTAGTGTCGAGGACCTGGACCCCTCCTCTCCTTCCCTGTCCTGGATTAACTGTCCTTGTCCTGCTAGATTAGTAGTTTCATCTGCCTGTCCGTCCATAGGAGTGGATCTCTCCTTCACTGTGGTTCTCCTCGAGGTTTCTCCGTTTTCCCATTGGGTTTTTCGGAGTTTTTCCTTGCCGAGAAGGAGGGTCTAAGGACAGGAGATGCTGGGACAATTATCCATTTGCCTGCTTGTTGTTGGACATTCTGTATTTTTTTATTTATGAATGTTTCTTATTCTGCTTTATTAATCAACAATTTTGTGAAGTCTGCCGAGATAACTCTTGTTGTGATTTTGGGCTATACAAAAATAAATTGAATTGAATTGAATTGAATTATGACATCACCACAGTCTATGACATCATCACAGTCTATGACATCATCAGTCTGTGACATCATCAGTCTGTGACATCATCAGTCTGACATCATCACAGTCTATGACATCATTAGTCTGTGACATCATCATCAGTCTGTGACATCATCAGTCTGTGACATCATTAGATCTTGTTTTAACATATGGCATAGAGATCAGTGATCTAAAAGTCCTCCCACAAAATCCTATACTATCAGATCATTTTTTAATTACCTTTCAGTTTATTCTTAAAGATTTCTCTGTTCACCAGAATAAAATAATAACTAAAAGAACAATATCTGAAACAGCTGTTACTAATTTCATTGAAAAAATTGGGCCAATATTTAGTGATATGTCATGTGACCCAACTGGGGATAATTTAAATCCCATCAAAAGTGACCAATTTGTTGATAAGACCATGGATTCTTTGAAAACTGCCCTTGATGCAGTAGCTCCACTAAAACAGAAAGTTGTCAGGCCAAGGTGATCTGCTCCATGGTATAATGAAAAACTGCGTGCACACAAACAAAAGGTTAGGAGAATTGAGAAAAGTTACCGCAAAGCACACTCAGAGCAGTCTTTAGAAGCATGGAAAACCTGCCTTCTGTCCTATAAGCAGGCGTTGCGTGCGGCCCAAACCAGTTACTATTCCAATCTAATAGAAGTAAACAAAAATAATCCTAGGTTCTTATTCAGCACTGTAGCCAGGCTGACAAACTGCCACAGCGCAGTAGAACCTTCAATCCCAATTACTCTCAGTTCTGAGGATTTCCTGACATTTTTTTTTAATAATAAGATCATTACTATAACTGATAAAATAAATGAAATTGCCCCTACTTTTAACTCCGAGCAAGTCCAAGCTGTTAAAATAGGGTCTCAATAAAACTCTTGTCCAGTTTTAGAGAAGTTTGCTACTCTAAATCATGCAGAATTAACTTCAGCCTTTATGTCCTCTAAACCCTCAACCTGTATCTTAGACCCAATCCCAAGTAGACTTTTTAAAGAAATTCTCCCTCTAATTATAGATCCTATTCTTAATATAATAAATACTTCACTGGAAAGTGGTTATGTTCCTCAGTCCTTTAAATATGCAGTAATTAAGCCGCTCCTAAAAAAGCCTAATCTTGATCCTGACCTGTTAGCCAATTACAGACCTATTTCAAATCTTCCGTTTATTTCTAAAATTCTGGCGAGAATTGTAGTTAAACAGCTTTGTCGCCATCTACAGGAGAATAATTTATTTGAAAATTTTCAATCTGGATTCAGAGCTCATCATAGCACTGAAACAGCCCTACTTAAAGTAACAAATGATTTGTTATTAGCTGCTGACAATGGTCAGGTCTCAATACTGGTTCTGTTGGACCTCAGCGCAGCTTTTGACACAATCGACCACAACATTTTACTGCAGAGGTTAGAATGTGATGTAGGCGTCAGAGGAACTGCCCTCAGCTGGTTTAAATCCTATTTATCCGATAGGTACCAGTTTGTAAATGTAAACCAGAGCTCCTCACAGTGCTCTAAAGTAGCCTACGGTGTGCCACAGGGTTCAGTTCTGGGTCCAGTTCTGTTTACCCTTTACATGCTACCGTTAGGTAATATCATCCGAAAGCATGGTATCGATTTCCACTGTTATGCAGATGACACCCAGCTGTACCTATCAATGAAACCCGATCAGACTAATCAAATAGAAAGACTTAGTGACTGTTTGAGAGACATAAAAACATGGATGACCTTTAACTATTTACTTCTTAACCCTGAAAAAACTGAAGTCATTCTATTAGGCCCTACACACCTACGAGACTCTATTGTGGTTTTGTCCCGGCCTGCAGCTGGGCTCGATGTAAAGTTTGACTCTCTAAATGAGCAGATAATCACATTGGACAATGTCAGTGTAGCCTCAAGCTCCACTGTAAGAAACCTTGGAGTCCTATTTGATCAAGAGCTCTCATTTAAAGCACACATAAGCCATGCCTGTAAAACGGCTTATTTTCATTTACGCAATATAGCCAAAATTAGAAATGTACTGCCAAAAAATGATGCTGAAAAACTTGTCCATGCTTTTGTCACTTCGAGGTTAGACTACTGTAACTCCCTGCTTGCAGCTTGCTCTAAAAGCTCTATAAAAAGCCTTCAATTGGTTCAAAATGCAGCAGCAAGAATACTAACAGGTACTAAAAAACGAGAGCACATTACTCCAGTACTAAAAAATCTTCATTGGCTTCCGGTTGAGTTTAGAGTAAAATTTAAAATTCTTCTTCTAACCTATAAAGCTGTAAATGACATGGCCCCTTCCTACATTAAAGATGAAATTGTACCTTATTATCCTAACCGTTCACTCCGCTCTCAAAATGCTGCACTATTGGTGGTTCCTAGAGTCGCTAAAAGTACTTTAGGAGGTAGAGCTTTTAGGTACCAAGCACCCTTGTTGTGGAATCAGCTCCCTGCTCATGTCAAAGAAGCTGACACAGTCTTTACATTTAAGATTAGGCTCAAAACGTTCCTCTTTGAATCAGCTTATGGTCAGGTCAGTTAGGAACAGAAACTAAACCCATAGGCCTAGTTAAGCTGCTCTAGGAGATATATTACTGGGGAAAGTATGGCAACTTGAGCACTGTCCTCTGGTTTCTCCTACTTTTTCTTCTCCTACTTTTAAGAATATTCAATTACTAGATCATTCGTAGTCTGTTCTTTGCTATTCACATGTTGTCCCTTGTCCCACTCCCCTTTTGGGGAGTGTAACTGTTTCAGATGCTGCTGTTCCAGTTTGGACCGCTGCTGCCCCCTAGTGTCGAGGACCTGGACCCCTCCTCTCCTTCCCTGTCCTGGATTAACTGTCCTCGTCCTGCTAGATTAGTAGTTTCCTTCTGCCAATAGCTTTGGCCTACAGACTTACAACTTTACTTGCAATGGATACGTCCTGGCCTCATCTGCCTGTCCGTCCATAGGAGTGGATCTCTCCTTCACTGTGGTTCTCCTCGAGGTTTCTCCGTTTGTTTGTTTTTCCCCACTGGGTTTTTCGGAGTTTTTCCTTGCCGAGAAGGAGGGTCTAAGGACAGGGGATGCTGGGACAATTATCCATTTGCCTGCTTGTTGTTGGACATTCTGTATTTTTGATTTATGACTGTTTCTTATTCTGCTTCATTCTCTGACATCTCTGTCTGTCTGCTAAATCAACAATTTTGTGAAGTCCGCCGAGATAACTGTTGTTGTGATTTTGGGCTATACAAAAATAAATTGAATTGAATTTAATTGAATTGACATCACAGTCTGTGACATCATCAGTCTGTGACATCATCATCAGTCTGTGACATCATCAGTCTCTGACATCATCACAGTCTATGACATCATCAGTCTGTGACATCATCAGTCTATGACATCACCACAGTCTATGACATCATCAGTCTGTGACATTATCACAGTCTTTGACATCATCAGTCTGTGACATCATCAGTCTATGACATCACCACAGTCTATGACATGATCACAGTCTATGACATCATCAGTCTGTGACATCATCAGTCTCTGACATCATCACAGTCTATGACATCATCAGTCTGTGACATCATCAGTCTATGACATCATCACAGTCTATGACATCATCAGTCTGTGACATTATCACAGTCTATGACATCATCAGTCTGTGACATCATCAGTCTATGACATCACCACAGTCTATGACATGATCACAGTCTTTGACATCATCAGTCTATGACATCATCAGTCTGTGACATCATCACAGTCTATGACATCATCAGTCTATGACATCATCCGTCTGTGACATTATCACAGTCTATGACATCATCAGTCTGTGACATCATCAGTCTGTGACATCATCACAGTCTATGACATCATCAGTCTATGACATCACCACAGTCTATGACATCATTAGTCTATGACATCATCACGGTCTATGACATCATCAGTCTATGATGTCTATGTCTATGCTCTGGTTTACAGTTTGTAAATGTAAACCAGAGCTCCTCACAGTGCTCTAAAGTAGCCTACGGTGTGCCACAGGGTTCAGTTCTGGGTCCAGTTCTGTTTACCCTTTACATGCTACCGTTAGGTAATATCATCCGAAAGCATGGTATCGATTTCCACTGTTATGCAGATGACACCCAGCTGTACCTATCAATGAAACCTGATCAGACTAATCAAATTGAAAGGCTTAGTGACTGTGTGAGGGACATAAAAACATGGATGACCTTTAATTATTTACTTCTTAACCCTGAAAAAACTGAAGTCATTCTATTAGGCCCTAAACACCTACGAGACTCTATTGTGGTTTTGTCCCGGCCTGCAGCTGGGCTCGATGTAAAGTTTGATTCTCTAAATGAGCAGATAATCACATTGGACAATGTCAGTGTAGCCTCCAGCTCCACTGTAAGAAACCTTGGAGTCCTATTTGATCAAGAGCTCTCATTTAAAGCACACATAAGCCATGCCTGTAAAACGGCTTATTTTCATTTACGCAATATAGCCAAAATTAGAAATGTACTGCCAAAAAATTATGCTGAAAAACTTGTCCATGCTTTTGTCACTTCGAGGTTAGACTACTGTAACTCCCTGCTTGCAGCTTGCCCTAAAAGCTCTATAAAAAGCCTTCAATTGGTTCAAAATGCAGCAGCAAGAATACTAACAGGTACTAAAAAACGAGAGCACATTACTCCAGTATTAAAAAATCTTCATTGGCTTCCGGTTGAGTTTAGAGTAAAATTTAAAATTCTTCTTCTAACCTATAAAGCTGTAAATGACATGGCCCCTTCCTACATTAAAGATGAAATTGTACCTTATCATCCTAACCGTTCACTCCGCTCTCAAAATGCTGCAGTATTGGTGGTTCCTAGAGTCGCTAAAAGTACTTTAGGTAGAGCTTTTAGGTACCAAGCACCCTTGTTATGGAATCAGCTCCCTGCTCATGTCAAAGAAGCTGACACAGTCTTTACATTTAAGATTAGGCTCAAAACGTTCCTCTTTGAATCAGCTTATGGTCAGGTCAGTTAGGAACAGAAACTAAACCCATAGGCCTAGTTAAGCTGCTCTAGGAGATATATTACTGGGGAAAGTATGGCAACTTGAGCACTGTCCTCTGGTTTCTCCTACTTTTTCTTCTCCTACTTTTAAGAATATTCAATTACTAGATCATTCGTAGTCTGTTCTTTGCTATTCACATGTTGTCCCTTGTCCCACTCCCCTTTTGGGGAGTGTAACTGTTTCAGATGCTGCTGTTCCAGTTTGGACCGCTGCTGCCCCCTAGTGTCGAGGACCTGGACCCCTCCTCTCCTTCCCTGTCCTGGATTAACTGTCCTCGTCCTGCTAGATTAGTAGTTTCCTTCTGCCAATAGCTTTGGCCTACAGACTTACAACTTTACTTGCAATGGATACGTCCTGGCCTCATCTGCCTGTCCGTCCATAGGAGTGGATCTCTCCTTCACTGTGGTTCTCCTCGAGGTTTCTCCGTTTGTTTGTTTTTTCCCCACTGGGTTTTTCGGAGTTTTTCCTTGCCGAGAAGGAGGGTCTAAGGACAGGGGATGCTGGGACAATTATCCATTTGCCTGCTTGTTGTTGGACATTCTGTATTTTTGATTTATGACTGTTTCTTATTCTGCTTCATTCTCTGACATCTCTGTCTGTCTGCTAAATCATCAATTTTGTGAAGTCCGCCGAGATAACTGTTGTTGTGATTTTGGGCTATACAAAAATAAATTGAATTGAATTGAATTGACATCATCACAGTCTGTGACATCATCAGTCTGTGACATCATCAGTCTGTGACATCATCATCAGTCTGTGACATCATCAGTCTCTGACATCATCACAGTCTATGACATCATCAGTCTGTGACATCATCAGTCTATGACATCACCACAGTCTATGACATCATCAGTCTGTGACATTATCACAGTCTATGACATCATCAGTCTGTGACATCATCAGTCTATGACATCACCACAGTCTATGACATGATCACAGTCTATGACATCATCAGTCTATGACATCACCACAGTCTATGACATCATCAGTCTGTGACATCATCACAGTCTATGACATCATCAGTCTATGACATCATCCGTCTGTGACATTATCACAGTCTATGACATCATCAGTCTGTGACATCATCAGTCTGTGACATCATCACAGTCTATGACATCATCAGTCTATGACATCACCACAGTCTATGACGTCATCAGTCTATGACATCATCACAGTCTATGACATCATCAGTCTATGACATCACCACAGTCTATGACATCATCAGTCTGTGACATCATCAGTTTGCGACATTATCACAGTCTATGACATCATCAGTCTATGACATCATCAGTCTGTGACATAACCACAGTCTATGACATCATCCATCTGTGACATTATCACAGTCTATGACATCATCAGTCTGTGACATCATCAGTCTGTGACATCATCACAGTCTATGACATCATCAGTCTATTACATCATCCGTCTGTGACATTATCAGTCTATGACATCACCACAGTCTATGACATCATCAGTCTATGACATCATCACAGTCTATGACATCATCAGTCTATGACATCACCATAGTCTATGACATCATCAGTCTATGACATCACCACAGTCTATGACATCATCAGTCTATGACATCATCACAGTCTATGACATCATCATCAGTCTGTGACATCATCAGTCTCTGACATCACAGTCTATGACATCATTAGTCTGTGACATCATCAGTCTATGACATCATCACAGTCTGTGACATCATCAGTCTGTGACATCATCAGTCTATGACATCATCATCAGTCTGTGACATCATCAGTCTCTGACATCACAGTCTATGACATCATTAGTCTGTGACATCATCAGTCTATGACATCATCACAGTCTGTGACATCATCAGTCTGTGACATCATCAGTCTATGACATCATCAGTCTGTGACATCACAGTCTGTGACATCATCACAGTCTATGACATCATCACAGTCTATGACATCATCAGTCTGTGACATCATCACAGTCTATGACATCATCAGTATGTGACATCATCATCAGTCTGTGACATCATCAGTCTGTGACATCATCAGTCTATGACATCACCACAGTCTATGACATCATCAGTCTATGATGTCTATGTCTATGCTCTGGTTTACAGTTTGTAAATGTAAACCAGAGCTCCTCACAGTGCTCTAAAGTAGCCTACGGTGTGCCACAGGGTTCAGTTCTGGGTCCAGTTCTGTTTACCCTTTACATGCTACCGTTAGGTAATATCATCCGAAAGCATGGTATCGATTTCCACTGTTATGCAGATGACACCCAGCTGTACCTATCAATGAAACCTGATCAGACTAATCAAATTGAAAGGCTTAGTGACTGTGTGAGGGACATAAAAACATGGATGACCTTTAATTATTTACTTCTTAACCCTGAAAAAACTGAAGTCATTCTATTAGGCCCTAAACACCTACGAGACTCTATTGTGGTTTTGTCCCGGCCTGCAGCTGGGCTCGATGTAAAGTTTGACTCTCTAAATGAGCAGATAATCACATTGGACAATGTCAGTGTAGCCTCAAGCTCCACTGTAAGAAACCTTGGAGTCCTATTTGATCAAGAGCTCTCATTTAAAGCACACATAAGCCATGCCTATAAAACAGCCTATTTTCATTTACGCAATATAGCCAAAATTAGAAATGTACTGCCAATAAATGATGCTGAAAAACTTGTCCATGCTTTTGTCACTTCGAGGTTAGACTACTGTAACTCCCTGCTTGCAGCTTGCCCTAAAAGCTCTATAAAAAGCCTTCAATTGGTTCAAAATGCAGCAGCAAGAATACTAACAGGTACTAAAAAACGAGAGCACATTACTCCAGTATTAAAAAAATCTTCATTGGCTTCCGGTTGAGTTTAGAGTAAAATTTAAAATTCTTCTTCTAACCTATAAAGCTGTAAATGACATGGCCCCTTCCTACATTAAAGATGAAATTGTACCTTATCATCCTAACCGTTCACTCCGCTCTCAAAATGCTGCACTATTGGTGGTTCCTAGAGTCGCTAAAAGTACTTTAGGAAGTAGAGCTTTTAGGTACCAAGCACCCTTGTTGTGGAATCAGCTCCCTGCTCATGTCAAAAAAGCTGACACAGTCTCTACATTTAAGATTAGGGTCAAAACGTTCCTCTTTGAATTAGCTTATGGTCAGGTCAGTTAGGAACAGAAACTTTTTTTTTTTTTTTTAATTTTTTATTTATGAATTTTGCAGTTTACAATGTTAGGTACAATCATCAATGTTCACAATTTATAATCAAAGACAAAGATCCCAACATAAAAGCAAATGCAATAGAACAAAGAAAAAAAAAATACAAAAAAATTATAAGAAAACAAAAGAACAATCAGGGGGTGACCAGTATTTGGATTTATGATTTAAGGCTTTAGAATTAAGTTTGGCTTATGTTTATTAGTGTATTGAACCCATTTTTCCCAGCATGATATGAACCATCTTTCTTTATCATTAACATATGCCGTTAACTTTTCCATCCTATAAATCTCCAGTGTTATTTCCCACCACAATGACAATGTTGGTACCTCTTGTTGTAACCATTTTTTTCTTATACATTTCTTACTTGCAACCTGTAGGGCGTTTAGTAAACATTTGTCTTATTTAGACCAGTCTTTTGATATACATCCAAAATAAATAGTTTTTATTCCAAAAGGGAATGTACAATTAAAAATGTCTTGTAATATTTTGTGAAAATCCTTCCAATATGTTCTGATCCGGGGACAGTCCCACATTATATGGACGTGGTGTGCACGTTGTGATCCACATTTTCTCCAGCAATGGGGAGGTTGCCCGTCATAATGAGTCTTTTGACAAGGGGTAATAAAAAACCTGATTAAAGTTTTCCATCCAAATTCCCTCCATCTATATGAGGAGGTGCATTTCCATTGTCGTTTCCATATTTGTGTCCATTCATCCTGTGTTATGTTCATTTCTCCCTCCTTTTCCCATAATTTCTTCACATATTCAGTTGAATGAGGAGATTTATTTGTAAAAAATGTATACAGAAAGGAAATTAATCTTTTTCTTACATCACCCTTATATGCCTTTTTAATCACCTGTATCAGATCTTCATTTGTGTCAGATCTCACTCTAATTTTTGTCTCTATATAATGTCTTATTTGCAAGTATCGATAGAAATCTTGCTTTTCCAAATTATGTTTTTGTTTTAATGTATCAAAATTGATTATATTCCCATCTTTAATCAAATTATTAATTATTGGTAATCCGTTGGCAGACCAACTTTTGAAACGTGAGTCAAATTTATTTGGGGCGAAATCGGAGTCATAAGCAAACCATTTGAATATTGCCAGATCTTGTTCCAGTTTAAATTCCCTTACTACGTTTCTCCATACCGAGAGTGTACATTTCACCCAGGGGTTGCAAACATTGTCTGTATACTTTTGAATGTTTGAATCCATCAAAATGGCTTGTATTGGAAAAGGAAATATGTTCTCCTCAATGTTTTTCCATTGTGCTTTGTAGTTTATATCACACCAGTTAATCACAGACTTGACCTGAGACGCCTGAAAATAATTTTTCAGGGATGGCAGCCCCCATCCTCCTTTATTTTTAGGTAACTGTAAGGTTTTAAAACTGATTCTGGGTTTCTTCCCTCCCCATATGAATCGTGATATAATTTTGTCCCATTCATTAAATTGACTAAGATCTATTTGTATTGGTAGTGTTTGAAATAAGTATAAAAATCGCGGCAAAACGTTCATTTTGATGGATTCGATTCGAGAATGTAGGCTTAAAAAGGGAATTACGTTCCATCGTTTAATATCGCTTGCTATTTTCCTTTGTAGCAAATCAAAATTTTCTTTAAATAAATTGGTTAAATCTTTAGGTATAATGACTCCTAAGTATTTCAATGATTCCGCCTGCCACGTCATTGGATACTGAGCAATCAAATTGGCTGGGGGGCTATAATTATAGTTGAGTATTTGCGTTTTGTTCATATTAATTTTGTACCCCGATAATTTCCCAAATTTTTGGCATAGATTCATTAGTTCAGGTAGGGAGTGTGTAGGATGTCCTAAGTATATTAATATATCATCTGCGTAGCAAGCAAGCTTGTGTTCCTGTCCTTTTATGCTTATTCCCTGAATGTCTTTATGTTCTCTAATTGATTGTGCTAAGGGTTCCAAATATAATGCAAATAAAAGTGGCGACCAGGCACAGCCTTGTTTATTTCCTCGTTGCAGAGTAAAACTATTTGAAAGATATCCGTTAACTTTAATTCTTGCAGAGGGATTTGTATATAACGCTTTCACAGTTTCAATAATTATGTTGTGTAGTCCAAATTTGGTCAAAACTTTATATAGGAAGTTCCAATTTACGGAATCAAATGCTTTTTCGGCATCAATACTAATAAGCATGGCTTTACTTTTAGATGTTTGTATCTGATTTATTACATGGAGAGTTCTGCGTATATTATCCTGTGTCTGCCGGTTTCTAATAAACCCTGTTTGGTCATTGCAGACTAGATCTGGAAGAAATTCTTCCATTCGTCTGGCCATGATAGAGGTGAACAGTCTGTAGTCTATGTTGAGGACAGAGATGGGTCTATACGAGCCACATTCAGTTTTGTCTCTACCCTCCTTTGGTATGGCAGAGATGATGGCCTCTTTCCAACTTGGTGGGGTTTGTGCGTTTTTTAGCACCCAATTGAAGGTAGAGAGTAGTATAGGAATTAATTCCTTTCTCAACTCTTTATACCACTCTGCAGTGTAGCCGTCAGAGCCCGGTGATTTGTTTGTTTTTAGTCTATTGATGGCTTTTATGAGTTCAGGTTCCGTCACTTTTGCGATCATAGTTTTATTTTGTTCTTCATTCAAGCTTGGAAGGCTTAATGAGTTTAAAAAGTTGTCAATTTCATACTCAGCTCCACCAGGAATTTTGGAATATAATTTTTTGTAAAATAATTCGAAAGCTCCGTGTATCTTACTTAAATTGGTCATCATATTTCCAGTTTCTGGGTGTTTGATTTTAGTTATTGTATTTTCTGCAGTCTTTTTTTTTTAATTATATGCTAAAATTTTCATTGATTTGGATCCACCTTCATAATATTTCTGTTTCAAATATACTAGTTTTTTCTTTATCTCCTGAATGTTTATTGTGTTTATTTCATTTCTGACTGTTTTTAATTGTTTTAGAATACTAATTGAGGGCATTTGTTTGTGTTCACTTTCTAGCCGTATTAAATTTTTTTGTAATTCTTCCATCTTTTTATCTCGAGTTTTTTTCTTATAGGAGGCAAATGCTATGATTTTTCCTCTTATAACTGCCTTTAGTGCATCCCATAGTATTATAGGTGACACTTCATCATTGTCATTTATTTCAAGATAGTCTTTGATTTGTTTTTTGATTTCTTTCTTAAAGTTTACATCTTTAAGCAGAGAAGAGTTTAATTTCCATGTTGATGATTTTGGATTTGTGTTCAAGTCAACTGTAAGAAATAATGGTGCATGGTCACTTATGTCTATTGTACCCATCTCACATGTTTGAATAGGAACAGAAACTTAACCCATAGGCCTAGTTAAGCTGCTCTAGGAGATATATTACTGGGGAAACTATGGCAACTTGAGCACTGTCCTCTGGTTTCTCCTACTTTTTCTCCTCCTACTGTTAAGAATATTCAATTACTAGTTCATTCGTAGTCTGTTCTTTGCTATTCACATGTTGTCCCTGTCCCACTCCCCTTTTGGGGAGTGTAACTGTTTCAGATGCTGCTGTTCCAGTTTAGACCGCTGCTGTCCCCTAGTGTCGAGGACCTGGACCCCTCCTCTCCTTCCCTGTCCTGGATTAACTGTCCTTGTCCTGCTAGATTAGTAGTTTCATCTGCCTGTCCGTCCATAGGAGTGGATCTCTCCTTCACTGTGGTTCTCCTCGAGGTTTCTCCGTTTTCCCATTGGGTTTTTCGGAGTTTTTCCTTGCCGAGAAGGAGGGTCTAAGGACAGGAGATGCTGGGACAATTATCCATTTGCCTGCTTGTTGTTGGACATTCTGTATTTTTTTATTTATGAATGTTTCTTATTCTGCTTTATTAATCAACAATTTTGTGAAGTCTGCCGAGATAACTCTTGTTGTGATTTTGGGCTATACAAAAATAAATTGAATTGAATTGAATTATGACATCACCACAGTCTATGACATCATCACAGTCTATGACATCATCAGTCTGTGACATCATCAGTCTGTGACATCATCAGTCTGACATCATCACAGTCTATGACATCATTAGTTTGTGACATCATCATCAGTCTGTGACATCATCAGTCTGTGACATCATTAGATCTTGTTTTAACATATGGCATAGAGATCAGTGATCTAAAAGTCCTCCCACAAAATCCTATACTATCAGATCATTTTTTAATTACCTTTCAGTTTATTCTTAAAGATTTCTCTGTTCACCAGAATAAAATAATAACTAAAAGAACAATATCTGAAACAGCTGTTACTAATTTCATTGAAAAAATTGGGCCAATATTTAGTGATATGTCATGTGACCCAACTGGGGATAATTTAAATCCCATCAAAAGTGACCAATTTGTTGATAAGACCATGGATTCTTTGAAAACTGCCCTTGATGCAGTAGCTCCACTAAAACAGAAAGTTGTCAGGCCAAGGTGATCTGCTCCATGGTATAATGAAAAACTGCGTGCACACAAACAAAAGGTTAGGAGAATTGAGAAAAGTTACCGCAAAGCACACTCAGAGCAGTCTTTAGAAGCATGGAAAACCTGCCTTCTGTCCTATAAGCAGGCGTTGCGTGCGGCCCAAACCAGTTACTATTCCAATCTAATAGAAGTAAACAAAAATAATCCTAGGTTCTTATTCAGCACTGTAGCCAGGCTGACAAACTGCCACAGCGCAGTAGAACCTTCAATCCCAATTACTCTCAGTTCTGAGGATTTCCTGACATTTTTTTTTAATAATAAGATCATTACTATAACTGATCAAATAAATGAAATTGCCCCTACTTTTAACTCCGAGCAAGTCCAAGCTGTTAAAATAGGGTCTCAATAAAACTCTTGTCCAATTTTAGAGAAGTTTGCTACTCTAAATCATGCAGAATTAACTTCAGCCTTTATGTCCTCTAAACCCTCAACCTGTATCTTAGACCCAATCCCAAGTAGACTTTTTAAAGAAATTCTCCCTCTAATTATAGATCCTATTCTTAATATAATAAATGTTATGTTCCTCAGTCCTTTAAATATGCAGTAATTAAGCCGCTCCTAAAAAAGCCTAATCTTGATCCTGACCTGTTAGCCAATTACAGACCTATTTCAAATCTTCCGTTTATTTCTAAAATTCTGGTGAGAATTGTAGTTAAACAGCTTTGTCGCCATCTACAGGAGAATAATTTATTTGAAAATTTTCAATCTGGATTCAGAGCTCATCATAGCACTGAAACAGCCCTACTTAAAGTAACAAATGATTTGTTATTAGCTGCTGACAATGGTCAGGTCTCAATACTGGTTCTGTTGGACCTCAGCGCAGCTTTTGACACAATCGACCACAACATTTTACTGCAGAGGTTAGAATGTGATGTAGGCGTCAGAGGAACTGCCCTCAGCTGGTTTAAATCCTATTTATCCGATAGGTACCAGTTTGTAAATGTAAACCAGAGCTCCTCACAGTGCTCTAAAGTAGCCTACGGTGTGCTACAGGGTTCAGTTCTGGGTCCAGTTCTGTTTACCCTTTACATGCTACCGTTAGGTAATATCATCCGAAAGCATGGTATCGATTTCCACTGTTATGCAGATGACACCCAGCTGTACCTATCAATGAAACCCGATCAGACTAATCAAATAGAAAGACTTAGTGACTGTTTGAGAGACATAAAAACATGGATGACCTTTAATTATTTACTTCTTAACCCTGAAAAAACTGAAGTCATTCTATTAGGCCCTAAACACCTACGAGACTCTATTGTGGTTTTGTCCCGGCCTGCAGCTGGGCTCGATGTAAAGTTTGACTCTCTAAATGAGCAGATAATCACATTGGACAATGTCAGTGTAGCCTCCAGCTCCACTGTAAGAAACCTTGGAGTCCTATTTGATCAAGAGCTCTCATTTAAAGCACACATAAGCCATGCCTGTAAAACGGCTTATTTTCATTTACGCAATATAGCCAAAATTAGAAATGTACTGCCAAAAAATGATGCTGAAAAACTTGTCCATGCTTTTGTCACTTCGAGGTTAGACTACTGTAACTCCCTGCTTGCAGCTTGCCCTAAAAGCTCTATAAAAAGCCTTCAATTGGTTCAAAATGCAGCAGCAAGAATACTAACAGGTACTAAAAAACGAGAGCACATTACTCCAGTACTAAAAAATCTTCATTGGCTTCCGGTTGAGTTTAGAGTAAAATTTAAAATTCTTCTTCTAACCTATAAAGCTGTAAATGACATGGCCCCTTCCTACATTAAAGATGAAATTGTACCTTATCATCCTAACCGTTCACTCCGCTCTCAAAATGCTGCACTATTGGTGGTTCCTAGAGTCGCTAAAAGTACTTTAGGAGGTAGAGCTTTTAGGTACCAAGCACCCTTGTTGTGGAATCAGCTCCCTGCTCATGTCAAAGAAGCTGACACAGTCTTTACATTTAAGATTAGGCTCAAAACGTTCCTCTTTGAATCAGCTTATGGTCAGGTCAGTTAGGAACAGAAACTAAACCCATAGGCCTAGTTAAGCTGCTCTAGGAGATATATTACTGGGGAAAGTATGGCAACTTGAGCACTGTCCTCTGGTTTCTCCTACTTTTTCTTCTCCTACTTTTAAGAATATTCAATTACTAGATCATTCGTAGTCTGTTCTTTGCTATTCACATGTTGTCCCTTGTCCCACTCCCCTTTTGGGGAGTGTAACTGTTTCAGATGCTGCTGTTCCAGTTTGGACCGCTGCTGCCCCCTAGTGTCGAGGACCTGGACCCCTCCTCTCCTTCCCTGTCCTGGATTAACTGTCCTCGTCCTGCTAGATTAGTAGTTTCCTTCTGCCAATAGCTTTGGCCTACAGACTTACAACTTTACTTGCAATGGATACGTCCTGGCCTCATCTGCCTGTCCGTTCATGGGAGTGGATCTCTCCTTCACTGTGGTTCTCCTCGAGGTTTCTCCGTTTTTTTTTTTTCCCCCACTGGGTTTTTCGGAGCTTTTCCTTGCCGAGAAGGAGGGTCTAAGGACAGGGGATGCTGGGACAATTATCCATTTGCCTGCTTGTTGTTGGACATTCTGTATTTTTGATTTATGACTGTTTCTTATTCTGCTTCATTCTCTGACATCTCTGTCTGTCTGCTAAATCAACAATTTTGTGAAGTCCGCCGAGATAACTGTTGTTGTGATTTTGGGCTATACAAAAATAAATTGAATTGAATTGAATTGACATCATCACAGTCTGTGACATCATCAGTCTGTGACATCATCAGTCTGTGACATCATCATCAGTCTGTGACATCATCAGTCTCTGACATCATCACAGTCTATGACATCATCAGTCTGTGACATCATCAGTCTATGACATCACCACAGTCTATGACATCATCAGTCTGTGACATTATCACAGTCTATGACATCATCAGTCTGTGCCATCATCAGTCTATGACGTCATCAGTCTGTGACATCATCAGTCTGTGACATCATCACAGTCTATGACATCATCAGTCTATTACATCATCCGTCTGTGACATTATCAGTCTATGACATCACCACAGTCTATGACATCATCAGTCTATGACATCATCACAGTCTATGACATCATCAGTCTATGACATCATCCGTCTGTGACATTATCACAGTCTATGACATCATCAGTCTGTGACATCATCAGTCTGTGACATCATCACAGTCTATGACATCATCAGTCTATGACATCACCACAGTCTATGACATCATCAGTCTATGACATCATCACAGTCTATGACATCATCAGTCTATGACATCACCACAGTCTATGACATCATCAGTCTGTGACATCATCAGTCTGCGACATTATCACAGTCTATGACATCATCAGTCTATGACATCATCAGTCTGTGACATAACCACAGTCTATGACATCATCCGTCTGTGACATTATCACAGTCTATGACATCATCAGTCTATGACATCATCAGTCTGTGACATCATCACAGTCTATGACATCATCAGTCTATGACATCACCATAGTCTATGACATCATCAGTCTATGACATCACCACAGTCTATGACATCATCAGTCTATGACATCATCACAGTCTATGACATCATCATCAGTCTGTGACATCATCAGTCTCTGACATCACAGACTATGACATCATTAGTCTGTGACATCATCAGTCTATGACATCATCACAGTCTGTGACATCATCAGTCTGTGACATCACAGTCTGTGACATCATCATCAGTCTATGACATCATCACAGTCTATGACATCATCAGTCTGTGACATCATCACAGTCTATGACATCATCAGTATGTGACATCATCATCAGTCTGTGACATCATCAGTCTGTGACATCATCAGTCTATGACATCACCACAGTCTATGACATCATCAGTCTATGATGTCTATGTCTATGCTCTGGTTTACAGTTTGTAAATGTAAACCAGAGCTCCTCACAGTGCTCTAAAGTAGCCTACGGTGTGCCACAGGGTTCAGTTCTGGGTCCAGTTCTGTTTACCCTTTACATGCTACCGTTAGGTAATATCATCCGAAAGCATGGTATCGATTTCCACTGTTATGCAGATGACACCCAGCTGTACCTATCAATGAAACCTGATCAGACTAATCAAATTGAAAGGCTTAGTGACTGTGTGAGGGACATAAAAACATGGATGACCTTTAATTATTTACTTCTTAACCCTGAAAAAACTGAAGTCATTCTATTAGGCCCTAAACACCTACGAGACTCTATTGTGGTTTTGTCCCGGCCTGCAGCTGGGCTCGATGTAAAGTTTGACTCTCTAAATGAGCAGATAATCACATTGGACAATGTCAGTGTAGCCTCAAGCTCCACTGTAAGAAACCTTGGAGTCCTATTTGATCAAGAGCTCTCATTTAAAGCACACATAAGCCATGCCTATAAAACAGCCTATTTTCATTTACGCAATATAGCCAAAATTAGAAATGTACTGCCAATAAATGATGCTGAAAAACTTGTCCATGCTTTTGTCACTTCGAGGTTAGACTACTGTAACTCCCTGCTTGCAGCTTGCCCTAAAAGCTCTATAAAAAGCCTTCAATTGGTTCAAAATGCAGCAGCAAGAATACTAACAGGTACTAAAAAACGAGAGCACATTACTCCAGTATTAAAAAAATCTTCATTGGCTTCCGGTTGAGTTTAGAGTAAAATTTAAAATTCTTCTTCTAACCTATAAAGCTGTAAATGACATGGCCCCTTCCTACATTAAAGATGAAATTGTACCTTATCATCCTAACCGTTCACTCCGCTCTCAAAATGCTGCACTATTGGTGGTTCCTAGAGTCGCTAAAAGTACTTTAGGAAGTAGAGCTTTTAGGTACCAAGCACCCTTGTTGTGGAATCAGCTCCCTGCTCATGTCAAAAAAGCTGACACAGTCTCTACATTTAAGATTAGGGTCAAAACGTTCCTCTTTGAATTAGCTTATGGTCAGGTCAGTTAGGAACAGAAACTTTTTTTTTTTTTTTTAATTTTTTATTTATGAATTTTGCAGTTTACAATGTTAGGTACAATCATCAATGTTCACAATTTATAATCAAAGACAAAGATCCCAACATAAAAGCAAATGCAATAGAACAAAGAAAAAAAAATACAAAAAAATTATAAGAAAACAAAAGAACAATCAGGGGGTGACCAGTATTTGGATTTATGATTTAAGGCTTTAGAATTAAGTTTGGCTTATGTTTATTAGTGTATTGAACCCATTTTTCCCAGCATGATATGAACCATCTTTCTTTATCATTAACATATGCCGTTAACTTTTCCATCCTATAAATCTCCAGTGTTATTTCCCACCACAATGACAATGTTGGTACCTCTTGTTGTAACCATTTTTTTCTTATACATTTCTTACTTGCAACCTGTAGGGCGTTTAGTAAACATTTGTCTTATTTAGACCAGTCTTTTGATATACATCCAAAATAAATAGTTTTTATTCCAAAAGGGAATGTACAATTAAAAATGTCTTGTAATATTTTGTGAAAATCCTTCCAATATGTTCTGATCCGGGGACAGTCCCACATTATATGGACGTGGTGTGCACGTTGTGATCCACATTTTCTCCAGCAATGGGGAGGTTGCCCGTCATAATGAGTCTTTTGACAAGGGGTAATAAAAAACCTGATTAAAGTTTTCCATCCAAATTCCCTCCATCTATATGAGGAGGTGCATTTCCATTGTCGTTTCCATATTTGTGTCCATTCATCCTGTGTTATGTTCATTTCTCCCTCCTTTTCCCATAATTTCTTCACATATTCAGTTGAATGAGGAGATTTATTTGTAAAAAATGTATACAGAAAGGAAATTAATCTTTTTCTTACATCACCCTTATATGCCTTTTTAATCACCTGTATCAGATCTTCATTTGTGTCAGATCTCACTCTAATTTTTGTCTCTATATAATGTCTTATTTGCAAGTATCGATAGAAATCTTGCTTTTCCAAATTATGTTTTTGTTTTAATGTATCAAAATTGATTATATTCCCATCTTTAATCAAATTATTAATTATTGGTAATCCGTTGGCAGACCAACTTTTGAAACGTGAGTCAAATTTATTTGGGGCGAAATCGGAGTCATAAGCAAACCATTTGAATATTGCCAGATCTTGTTCCAGTTTAAATTCCCTTACTACGTTTCTCCATACCGAGAGTGTACATTTCACCCAGGGGTTGCAAACATTGTCTGTATACTTTTGAATGTTTGAATCCATCAAAATGGCTTGTATTGGAAAAGGAAATATGTTCTCCTCAATGTTTTTCCATTGTGCTTTGTAGTTTATATCACACCAGTTAATCACAGACTTGACCTGAGACGCCTGAAAATAATTTTTCAGGGATGGCAGCCCCCATCCTCCTTTATTTTTAGGTAACTGTAAGGTTTTAAAACTGATTCTGGGTTTCTTCCCTCCCCATATGAATCGTGATATAATTTTGTCCCATTCATTAAATTGACTAAGATCTATTTGTATTGGTAGTGTTTGAAATAAGTATAAAAATCGCGGCAAAACGTTCATTTTGATGGATTCGATTCGAGAATGTAGGCTTAAAAAGGGAATTACGTTCCATCGTTTAATATCGCTTGCTATTTTCCTTTGTAGCAAATCAAAATTTTCTTTAAATAAATTGGTTAAATCTTTAGGTATAATGACTCCTAAGTATTTCAATGATTCCGCCTGCCACGTCATTGGATACTGAGCAATCAAATTGGCTGGGGGGCTATAATTATAGTTGAGTATTTGCGTTTTGTTCATATTAATTTTGTACCCCGA
This sequence comes from Taenioides sp. WSHXM2023, assembly GCA_029959045.1. NCBI lineage: Eukaryota > Metazoa > Chordata > Actinopteri > Gobiiformes > Gobiidae > Taenioides > Taenioides sp. WSHXM2023. The sequence goes on from CM057092.1 coordinate 4,705,436, forward strand.
TAATTTCCCAAATTTTTGGCATAGATTCATTAGTTCAGGTAGGGAGTGTGTAGGATGTCCTAAGTATATTAATATATCATCTGCGTAGCAAGCAAGCTTGTGTTCCTGTCCTTTTATGCTTATTCCCTGAATGTCTTTATGTTCTCTAATTGATTGTGCTAAGGGTTCCAAATATAATGCAAATAAAAGTGGCGACCAGGCACAGCCTTGTTTATTTCCTCGTTGCAGAGTAAAACTATTTGAAAGATATCCGTTAACTTTAATTCTTGCAGAGGGATTTGTATATAACGCTTTCACAGTTTCAATAATTATGTTGTGTAGTCCAAATTTGGTCAAAACTTTATATAGGAAGTTCCAATTTACGGAATCAAATGCTTTTTCGGCATCAATACTAATAAGCATGGCTTTACTTTTAGATGTTTGTATCTGATTTATTACATGGAGAGTTCTGCGTATATTATCCTGTGTCTGCCGGTTTCTAATAAACCCTGTTTGGTCATTGCAGACTAGATCTGGAAGAAATTCTTCCATTCGTCTGGCCATGATAGAGGTGAACAGTCTGTAGTCTATGTTGAGGACAGAGATGGGTCTATACGAGCCACATTCAGTTTTGTCTCTACCCTCCTTTGGTATGGCAGAGATGATGGCCTCTTTCCAACTTGGTGGGGTTTGTGCGTTTTTTAGCACCCAATTGAAGGTAGAGAGTAGTATAGGAATTAATTCCTTTCTCAACTCTTTATACCACTCTGCAGTGTAGCCGTCAGAGCCCGGTGATTTGTTTGTTTTTAGTCTATTGATGGCTTTTATGAGTTCAGGTTCCGTCACTTTTGCGATCATAGTTTTATTTTGTTCTTCATTCAAGCTTGGAAGGCTTAATGAGTTTAAAAAGTTGTCAATTTCATACTCAGCTCCACCAGGAATTTTGGAATATAATTTTTTGTAAAATAATTCGAAAGCTCCGTGTATCTTACTTAAATTGGTCATCATATTTCCAGTTTCTGGGTGTTTGATTTTAGTTATTGTATTTTCTGCAGTCTTTTTTTTTAATTATATGCTAAAATTTTCATTGATTTGGATCCACCTTCATAATATTTCTGTTTCAAATATACTAGTTTTTTCTTTATCTCCTGAATGTTTATTGTGTTTATTTCATTTCTGACTGTTTTTAATTGTTTTAGAATACTAATTGAGGGCATTTGTTTGTGTTCACTTTCTAGCCGTATTAAATTTTTTTGTAATTCTTCCATCTTTTTATCTCGAGTTTTTTTCTTATAGGAGGCAAATGCTATGATTTTTCCTCTTATAACTGCCTTTAGTGCATCCCATAGTATTATAGGTGACACTTCATCATTGTCATTTATTTCAAGATAGTCTTTGATTTGTTTTTTGATTTCTTTCTTAAAGTTTACATCTTTAAGCAGAGAAGAGTTTAATTTCCATGTTGATGATTTTGGATTTGTGTTCAAGTCAACTGTAAGAAATAATGGTGCATGGTCACTTATGTCTATTGTACCCATCTCACATGTTTGAATAGGAACAGAAACTTAACCCATAGGCCTAGTTAAGCTGCTCTAGGAGATATATTACTGGGGAAACTATGGCAACTTGAGCACTGTCCTCTGGTTTCTCCTACTTTTTCTCCTCCTACTGTTAAGAATATTCAATTACTAGTTCATTCGTAGTCTGTTCTTTGCTATTCACATGTTGTCCCTGTCCCACTCCCCTTTTGGGGAGTGTAACTGTTTCAGATGCTGCTGTTCCAGTTTAGACCGCTGCTGTCCCCTAGTGTCGAGGACCTGGACCCCTCCTCTCCTTCCCTGTCCTGGATTAACTGTCCTTGTCCTGCTAGATTAGTAGTTTCATCTGCCTGTCCGTCCATAGGAGTGGATCTCTCCTTCACTGTGGTTCTCCTCGAGGTTTCTCCGTTTTCCCATTGGGTTTTTCGGAGTTTTTCCTTGCCGAGAAGGAGGGTCTAAGGACAGGAGATGCTGGGACAATTATCCATTTGCCTGCTTGTTGTTGGACATTCTGTATTTTTTTATTTATGAATGTTTCTTATTCTGCTTTATTAATCAACAATTTTGTGAAGTCTGCCGAGATAACTCTTGTTGTGATTTTGGGCTATACAAAAATAAATTGAATTGAATTGAATTATGACATCACCACAGTCTATGACATCATCACAGTCTATGACATCATCAGTCTGTGACATCATCAGTCTGTGACATCATCAGTCTGACATCATCACAGTCTATGACATCATTAGTTTGTGACATCATCATCAGTCTGTGACATCATCAGTCTGTGACATCATTAGATCTTGTTTTAACATATGGCATAGAGATCAGTGATCTAAAAGTCCTCCCACAAAATCCTATACTATCAGATCATTTTTTAATTACCTTTCAGTTTATTCTTAAAGATTTCTCTGTTCACCAGAATAAAATAATAACTAAAAGAACAATATCTGAAACAGCTGTTACTAATTTCATTGAAAAAATTGGGCCAATATTTAGTGATATGTCATGTGACCCAACTGGGGATAATTTAAATCCCATCAAAAGTGACCAATTTGTTGATAAGACCATGGATTCTTTGAAAACTGCCCTTGATGCAGTAGCTCCACTAAAACAGAAAGTTGTCAGGCCAAGGTGATCTGCTCCATGGTATAATGAAAAACTGCGTGCACACAAACAAAAGGTTAGGAGAATTGAGAAAAGTTACCGCAAAGCACACTCAGAGCAGTCTTTAGAAGCATGGAAAACCTGCCTTCTGTCCTATAAGCAGGCGTTGCGTGCGGCCCAAACCAGTTACTATTCCAATCTAATAGAAGTAAACAAAAATAATCCTAGGTTCTTATTCAGCACTGTAGCCAGGCTGACAAACTGCCACAGCGCAGTAGAACCTTCAATCCCAATTACTCTCAGTTCTGAGGATTTCCTGACATTTTTTTTTAATAATAAGATCATTACTATAACTGATAAAATAAATGAAATTGCCCCTACTTTTAACTCCGAGCAAGTCCAAGCTGTTAAAATAGGGTCTCAATAAAACTCTTGTCCAGTTTTAGAGAAGTTTGCTACTCTAAATCATGCAGAATTAACTTCAGCCTTTATGTCCTCTAAACCCTCAACCTGTATCTTAGACCCAATCCCAAGTAGACTTTTTAAAGAAATTCTCCCTCTAATTATAGATCCTATTCTTAATATAATAAATACTTCACTGGAAAATGGTTATGTTCCTCAGTCCTTTAAATATGCAGTAATTAAGCCGCTCCTAAAAAAGCCTAATCTTGATCCTGACCTGTTAGCCAATTACAGACCTATTTCAAATCTTCCGTTTATTTCTAAAATTCTGGTGAGAATTGTAGTTAAACAGCTTTGTCGCCATCTACAGGAGAATAATTTATTTGAAAATTTTCAATCTGGATTCAGAGCTCATCATAGCACTGAAACAGCCCTACTTAAAGTAACAAATGATTTGTTATTAGCTGCTGACAATGGTCAGGTCTCAATACTGGTTCTGTTGGACCTCAGCGCAGCTTTTGACACAATCGACCACAACATTTTACTGCAGAGGTTAGAATGTGATGTAGGCGTCAGAGGAACTGCCCTCAGCTGGTTTAAATCCTATTTATCCGATAGGTACCAGTTTGTAAATGTAAACCAGAGCTCCTCACAGTGCTCTAAAGTAGCCTACGGTGTGCCACAGGGTTCAGTTCTGGGTCCAGTTCTGTTTACCCTTTACATGCTACCGTTAGGTAATATCATCCGAAAGCATGGTATCGATTTCCACTGTTATGCAGATGACACCCAGCTGTACCTATCAATGAAACCCGATCAGACTAATCAAATAGAAAGACTTAGTGACTGTTTGAGAGACATAAAAACATGGATGACCTTTAACTATTTACTTCTTAACCCTGAAAAAACTGAAGTCATTCTATTAGGCCCTAAACACCTACGAGACTCTATTGTGGTTTTGTCCCGGCCTGCAGCTGGGCTCGATGTAAAGTTTGACTCTCTAAATGAGCAGATAATCACATTGGACAATGTCAGTGTAGCCTCCAGCTCCACTGTAAGAAACCTTGGAGTCCTATTTGATCAAGAGCTCTCATTTAAAGCACACATAAGCCATGCCTGTAAAACGGCTTATTTTCATTTACGCAATATAGCCAAAATTAGAAATGTACTGCCAAAAAATGATGCTGAAAAACTTGTCCATGCTTTTGTCACTTCGAGGTTAGACTACTGTAACTCCCTGCTTGCAGCTTGCCCTAAAAGCTCTATAAAAAGCCTTCAATTGGTTCAAAATGCAGCAGCAAGAATACTAACAGGTACTAAAAAACGAGAGCACATTACTCCAGTATTAAAAAATCTTCATTGGCTTCCGGTTGAGTTTAGAGTAAAATTTAAAATTCTTCTTCTAACCTATAAAGCTGTAAATGACATGGCCCCTTCCTACATTAAAGATGAAATTGTACCTTATCATCCTAACCGTTCACTCCGCTCTCAAAATGCTGCACTATTGGTGGTTCCTAGAGTCGCTAAAAGTACTTTAGGAGGTAGAGCTTTTAGGTACCAAGCACCCTTGTTGTGGAATCAGCTCCCTGCTCATGTCAAAGAAGCTGACACAGTCTTTACATTTAAGATTAGGCTCAAAACGTTCCTCTTTGAATCAGCTTATGGTCAGGTCAGTTAGGAACAGAAACTAAACCCATAGGCCTAGTTAAGCTGCTCTAGGAGATATATTACTGGGGAAAGTATGGCAACTTGAGCACTGTCCTCTGGTTTCTCCTACTTTTTCTTCTCCTACTTTTAAGAATATTCAATTACTAGATCATTCGTAGTCTGTTCTTTGCTATTCACATGTTGTCCCTTGTCCCACTCCCCTTTTGGGGAGTGTAACTGTTTCAGATGCTGCTGTTCCAGTTTGGACCGCTGCTGCCCCCTAGTGTCGAGGACCTGGACCCCTCCTCTCCTTCCCTGTCCTGGATTAACTGTCCTCGTCCTGCTAGATTAGTAGTTTCCTTCTGCCAATAGCTTTGGCCTACAGACTTACAACTTTACTTGCAATGGATACGTCCTGGCCTCATCTGCCTGTCCGTCCATGGGAGTGGATCTCTCCTTCACTGTGGTTCTCCTCGAGGTTTCTCCGTTTTTTTTTTTTCCCCCACTGGGTTTTTCGGAGCTTTTCCTTGCCGAGAAGGAGGGTCTAAGGATAGGGGATGCTGGGACAATTATCCATTTGCCTGCTTGTTGTTGGACATTCTGTATTTTTGATTTATGACTGTTTCTTATTCTGCTTCATTCTCTGACATCTCTGTCTGTCTGCTAAATCACCAATTTTGTGAAGTCCGCCGAGATAACTGTTGTTGTGATTTTGGGCTATACAAAAATAAATTGAATTGAATTGAATTGACATCATCACAGTCTGTGACATCATCAGTCTGTGACATCATCAGTCTGTGACATCATCATCAGTCTGTGACATCATCAGTCTCTGACATCATCACAGTCTATGACATCATCAGTCTGTGACATCATCAGTCTATGACATCACCACAGTCTATGACATCATCAGTCTGTGACATTATCACAGTCTATGACATCATCAGTCTGTGACATCATCAGTCTATGACATCACCACAGTCTATGACATGATCACAGTCTATGACATCATCAGTCTATGACATCACCACAGTCTATGACATCATCAGTCTGTGACATCATCACAGTCTATGACATCATCAGTCTATGACATCATCCGTCTGTGACATTATCACAGTCTATGACATCATCAGTCTGTGACATCATCAGTCTGTGACATCATCACAGTCTATGACATCATCAGTCTATGACATCACCACAGTCTATGACATCATCAGTCTATGACATCATCACAGTCTATGACATCATCAGTCTATGACATCACCACAGTCTATGACATCATCAGTCTGTGACATCACCACAGTCTATGACATCATCAGTCTGTGACATCATCACAGTCTATGACATCATCAGTCTATGACATCATCCGTCTGTGACATTATCACAGTCTATGACATCATCAGTCTGTGACATCATCAGTCTGTGACATCATCACAGTCTATGACATCATCAGTCTATGACATCACCACAGTCTATGACATCATCAGTCTATGACATCATCACAGTCTATGACATCATCAGTCTATGACATCACCACAGTCTATGACATCATCAGTCTGTGACATCATCAGTTTGCGACATTATCACAGTCTATTACATCATCCGTCTGTGACATTATCAGTCTATGACATCACCACAGTCTATGACATCATCAGTCTATGACATCATCACAGTCTATGACATCATCAGTCTATGACATCACCATAGTCTATGACATCATCAGTCTATGACATCACCACAGTCTATGACATCATCAGTCTATGACATCATCACAGTCTATGACATCATCATCAGTCTGTGACATCATCAGTCTCTGACATCACAGTCTATGACATCATTAGTCTGTGACATCATCAGTCTATGACATCATCACAGTCTGTGACATCATCAGTCTGTGACATCATCAGTCTATGACATCATCATCAGTCTGTGACATCATCAGTCTCTGACATCACAGTCTATGACATCATTAGTCTGTGACATCATCAGTCTATGACATCATCACAGTCTGTGACATCATCAGTCTGTGACATCATCAGTCTATGACATCATCAGTCTGTGACATCACAGTCTGTGACATCATCACAGTCTATGACATCATCACAGTCTATGACATCATCAGTCTGTGACATCATCACAGTCTATGACATCATCAGTATGTGACATCATCATCAGTCTGTGACATCATCAGTCTGTGACATCATCAGTCTATGACATCACCACAGTCTATGACATCATCAGTCTATGATGTCTATGTCTATGCTCTGGTTTACAGTTTGTAAATGTAAACCAGAGCTCCTCACAGTGCTCTAAAGTAGCCTACGGTGTGCCACAGGGTTCAGTTCTGGGTCCAGTTCTGTTTACCCTTTACATGCTACCGTTAGGTAATATCATCCGAAAGCATGGTATCGATTTCCACTGTTATGCAGATGACACCCAGCTGTACCTATCAATGAAACCTGATCAGACTAATCAAATTGAAAGGCTTAGTGACTGTGTGAGGGACATAAAAACATGGATGACCTTTAATTATTTACTTCTTAACCCTGAAAAAACTGAAGTCATTCTATTAGGCCCTAAACACCTACGAGACTCTATTGTGGTTTTGTCCCGGCCTGCAGCTGGGCTCGATGTAAAGTTTGACTCTCTAAATGAGCAGATAATCACATTGGACAATGTCAGTGTAGCCTCAAGCTCCACTGTAAGAAACCTTGGAGTCCTATTTGATCAAGAGCTCTCATTTAAAGCACACATAAGCCATGCCTATAAAACAGCCTATTTTCATTTACGCAATATAGCCAAAATTAGAAATGTACTGCCAATAAATGATGCTGAAAAACTTGTCCATGCTTTTGTCACTTCGAGGTTAGACTACTGTAACTCCCTGCTTGCAGCTTGCCCTAAAAGCTCTATAAAAAGCCTTCAATTGGTTCAAAATGCAGCAGCAAGAATACTAACAGGTACTAAAAAACGAGAGCACATTACTCCAGTATTAAAAAAATCTTCATTGGCTTCCGGTTGAGTTTAGAGTAAAATTTAAAATTCTTCTTCTAACCTATAAAGCTGTAAATGACATGGCCCCTTCCTACATTAAAGATGAAATTGTACCTTATCATCCTAACCGTTCACTCCGCTCTCAAAATGCTGCACTATTGGTGGTTCCTAGAGTCGCTAAAAGTACTTTAGGAAGTAGAGCTTTTAGGTACCAAGCACCCTTGTTGTGGAATCAGCTCCCTGCTCATGTCAAAAAAGCTGACACAGTCTCTACATTTAAGATTAGGGTCAAAACGTTCCTCTTTGAATTAGCTTATGGTCAGGTCAGTTAGGAACAGAAACTTTTTTTTTTTTTTTTAATTTTTTATTTATGAATTTTGCAGTTTACAATGTTAGGTACAATCATCAATGTTCACAATTTATAATCAAAGACAAAGATCCCAACATAAAAGCAAATGCAATAGAACAAAGAAAAAAAAATACAAAAAAATTATAAGAAAACAAAAGAACAATCAGGGGGTGACCAGTATTTGGATTTATGATTTAAGGCTTTAGAATTAAGTTTGGCTTATGTTTATTAGTGTATTGAACCCATTTTTCCCAGCATGATATGAACCATCTTTCTTTATCATTAACATATGCCGTTAACTTTTCCATCCTATAAATCTCCAGTGTTATTTCCCACCACAATGACAATGTTGGTACCTCTTGTTGTAACCATTTTTTTCTTATACATTTCTTACTTGCAACCTGTAGGGCGTTTAGTAAACATTTGTCTTATTTAGACCAGTCTTTTGATATACATCCAAAATAAATAGTTTTTATTCCAAAAGGGAATGTACAATTAAAAATGTCTTGTAATATTTTGTGAAAATCCTTCCAATATGTTCTGATCCGGGGACAGTCCCACATTATATGGACGTGGTGTGCACGTTGTGATCCACATTTTCTCCAGCAATGGGGAGGTTGCCCGTCATAATGAGTCTTTTGACAAGGGGTAATAAAAAACCTGATTAAAGTTTTCCATCCAAATTCCCTCCATCTATATGAGGAGGTGCATTTCCATTGTCGTTTCCATATTTGTGTCCATTCATCCTGTGTTATGTTCATTTCTCCCTCCTTTTCCCATAATTTCTTCACATATTCAGTTGAATGAGGAGATTTATTTGTAAAAAATGTATACAGAAAGGAAATTAATCTTTTTCTTACATCACCCTTATATGCCTTTTTAATCACCTGTATCAGATCTTCATTTGTGTCAGATCTCACTCTAATTTTTGTCTCTATATAATGTCTTATTTGCAAGTATCGATAGAAATCTTGCTTTTCCAAATTATGTTTTTGTTTTAATGTATCAAAATTGATTATATTCCCATCTTTAATCAAATTATTAATTATTGGTAATCCGTTGGCAGACCAACTTTTGAAACGTGAGTCAAATTTATTTGGGGCGAAATCGGAGTCATAAGCAAACCATTTGAATATTGCCAGATCTTGTTCCAGTTTAAATTCCCTTACTACGTTTCTCCATACCGAGAGTGTACATTTCACCCAGGGGTTGCAAACATTGTCTGTATGCTTTTGAATGTTTGAATCCATCAAAATGGCTTGTATTGGAAAAGGAAATATGTTCTCCTCAATGTTTTTCCATTGTGCTTTGTAGTTTATATCACACCAGTTAATCACAGACTTGACCTGAGACGCCTGAAAATAATTTTTCAGGGATGGCAGCCCCCATCCTCCTTTATTTTTAGGTAACTGTAAGGTTTTAAAACTGATTCTGGGTTTCTTCCCTCCCCATATGAATCGTGATATAATTTTGTCCCATTCATTAAATTGACTAAGATCTATTTGTATTGGTAGTGTTTGAAATAAGTATAAAAATCGTGGCAAAACGTTCATTTTGATGGATTCGATTCGAGAATGTAGGCTTAAAAAGGGAATTACGTTATATCGTTTAATATCGCTTGCTATTTTCCTTTGTAGCAAATCAAAATTTTCTTTAAATAAATTGGTTAAATCTTTAGGTATAATGACTCCTAAGTATTTCAATGATTCCGCCTGCCACGTCATTGGATACTGAGCAATCAAATTGGCTGGGGGGCTATAATTATAGTTGAGTATTTGCGTTTTGTTCATATTAATTTTGTACCCCGATAATTTCCCAAATTTTTGGCATAGATTCATTAGTTCAGGTAGGGAGTGTGTAGGATGTCCTAAGTATATTAATATATCATCTGCGTAGCAAGCAAGCTTGTGTTCCTGTCCTTTTATGCTTATTCCCTGAATGTCTTTATGTTCTCTAATTGATTGTGCTAAGGGTTCCAAATATAATGCAAATAAAAGTGGCGACCAGGCACAGCCTTGTTTATTTCCTCGTTGCAGAGTAAAACTATTTGAAAGATATCCGTTAACTTTAATTCTTGCAGAGGGATTTGTATATAACGCTTTCACAGTTTCAATAATTATGTTGTGTAGTCCAAATTTGGTCAAAACTTTATATAGGAAGTTCCAATTTACGGAATCAAATGCTTTTTCGGCATCAATACTAATAAGCATGGCTTTACTTTTAGATGTTTGTATCTGATTTATTACATGGAGAGTTCTGCGTATATTATCCTGTGTCTGCCGGTTTCTAATAAACCCTGTTTGGTCATTGCAGACTAGATCTGGAAGAAATTCTTCCATTCGTCTGGCCATGATAGAGGTGAACAGTCTGTAGTCTATGTTGAGGACAGAGATGGGTCTATACGAGCCACATTCAGTTTTGTCTCTACCCTCCTTTGGTATGGCAGAGATGATGGCCTCTTTCCAACTTGGTGGGGTTTGTGCGTTTTTTAGCACCCAATTGAAGGTAGAGAGTAGTATAGGAATTAATTCCTTTCTCAACTCTTTATACCACTCTGCAGTGTAGCCGTCAGAGCCCGGTGATTTGTTTGTTTTTAGTCTATTGATGGCTTTTATGAGTTCAGGTTCCGTCACTTTTGCGATCATAGTTTTATTTTGTTCTTCATTCAAGCTTGGAAGGCTTAATGAGTTTAAAAAGTTGTCAATTTCATACTCAGCTCCACCAGGAATTTTGGAATATAATTTTTTGTAAAATAATTCGAAAGCTCCGTGTATCTTACTTAAATTGGTCATCATATTTCCAGTTTCTGGGTGTTTGATTTTAGTTATTGTATTTTCTGCAGTCTTTTTTTTTAATTATATGCTAAAATTTTCATTGATTTGGATCCACCTTCATAATATTTCTGTTTCAAATATACTAGTTTTTTCTTTATCGCCTGAATGTTTATTGTGTTTATTTCATTTCTGACTGTTTTTAATTGTTTTAGAATACTAATTGAGGGCATTTGTTTGTGTTCACTTTCTAGCCGTATTAAATTTTTTTGTAATTCTTCCATCTTTTTATCTCGAGTTTTTTTCTTATAGGAGGCAAATGCTATGATTTTTCCTCTTATAACTGCCTTTAGTGCATCCCATAGTATTATAGGTGACACTTCATCATTGTCATTTATTTCAAGATAGTCTTTGATTTGTTTTTTGATTTCTTTCTTAAAGTTTACATCTTTAAGCAGAGAAGAGTTTAATTTCCATGTTGATGATTTTGGATTTGTGTTCAAGTCAACTGTAAGAAATAATGGTGCATGGTCACTTATGTCTATTGTACCCATCTCACATGTTTGAATAGGAACAGAAACTTAACCCATAGGCCTAGTTAAGCTGCTCTAGGAGATATATTACTGGGGAAACTATGGCAACTTGAGCACTGTCCTCTGGTTTCTCCTACTTTTTCTCCTCCTACTGTTAAGAATATTCAATTACTAGTTCATTCGTAGTCTGTTCTTTGCTATTCACATGTTGTCCCTTGTCCCACTCCCCTTTTGGGGAGTGTAACTGTTTCAGATGCTGCTGTTCCAGTTTGGACCGCTGCTGTCCCCTAGTGTCGAGGACCTGGACCCCTCCTCTCCTTCCCTGTCCTGGATTAACTGTCCTTGTCCTGCTAGATTAGTAGTTTCATCTGCCTGTCCGTCCATAGGAGTGGATCTCTCCTTCACTGTGGTTCTCCTCGAGGTTTCTCCGTTTTCCCATTGGGTTTTTCGGAGTTTTTCCTTGCCGAGAAGGAGGGTCTAAGGACAGGAGATGCTGGGACAATTATCCATTTGCCTGCTTGTTGTTGGACATTCTGTATTTTTTGATTTATGAATGTTTCTTATTCTGCTTTATTAATCAACAATTTTGTGAAGTCTGCCGAGATAACTCTTGTTGTGATTTTGGGCTATACAAAAATAAATTGAATTGAATTGAATTGAATTATGACATCACCACAGTCTATGACATCATCACAGTCTATGACATCATCAGTCTGTGACATCATCAGTCTGTGACATCATCAGTCTGACATCATCACAGTCTATGACATCATTAGTCTGTGACATCATCATCAGTCTGTGACATCATCAGTCTGTGACATCATTAGATCTTGTTTTAACATATGGCATAGAGATCAGTGATCTAAAAGTCCTCCCACAAAATCCTATACTATCAGATCATTTTTTAATTACCTTTCAGTTTATTCTTAAAGATTTCTCTGTTCACCAGAATAAAATAATAACTAAAAGAACAATATCTGAAACAGCTGTTACTAATTTCATTGAAAAAATTGGGCCAATATTTAGTGATATGTCATGTGACCCAACTGGGGATAATTTAAATCCCATCAAAAGTGACCAATTTGTTGATAAGACCATGGATTCTTTGAAAACTGCCCTTGATGCAGTAGCTCCACTAAAACAGAAAGTTGTCAGGCCAAGGTGATCTGCTCCATGGTATAATGAAAAACTGCGTGCACACAAACAAAAGGTTAGGAGAATTGAGAAAAGTTACCGCAAAGCACACTCAGAGCAGTCTTTAGAAGCATGGAAAACCTGCCTTCTGTCCTATAAGCAGGCGTTGCGTGCGGCCCAAACCAGTTACTATTCCAATCTAATAGAAGTAAACAAAAATAATCCTAGGTTCTTATTCAGCACTGTAGCCAGGCTGACAAACTGCCACAGCGCAGTAGAACCTTCAATCCCAATTACTCTCAGTTCTGAGGATTTCCTGACATTTTTTTTTAATAATAAGATCATTACTATAACTGATAAAATAAATGAAATTGCCCCTACTTTTAACTCCGAGCAAGTCCAAGCTGTTAAAATAGGGTCTCAATAAAACTCTTGTCCAGTTTTAGAGAAGTTTGCTACTCTAAATCATGCAGAATTAACTTCAGCCTTTATGTCCTCTAAACCCTCAACCTGTATCTTAGACCCAATCCCAAGTAGACTTTTTAAAGAAATTCTCCCTCTAATTATAGATCCTATTCTTAATATAATAAATACTTCACTGGAAAGTGGTTATGTTCCTCAGTCCTTTAAATATGCAGTAATTAAGCCGCTCCTAAAAAAGCCTAATCTTGATCCTGACCTGTTAGCCAATTACAGACCTATTTCAAATCTTCCGTTTATTTCTAAAATTCTGGTGAGAATTGTAGTTAAACAGCTTTGTCGCCATCTACAGGAGAATAATTTATTTGAAAATTTTCAATCTGGATTCAGAGCTCATCATAGCACTGAAACAGCCCTACTTAAAGTAACAAATGATTTGTTATTAGCTGCTGACAATGGTCAGGTCTCAATACTGGTTCTGTTGGACCTCAGCGCAGCTTTTGACACAATCGACCACAACATTTTACTGCAGAGGTTAGAATGTGATGTAGGCGTCAGAGGAACTGCCCTCAGCTGGTTTAAATCCTATTTATCCGATAGGTACCAGTTTGTAAATGTAAACCAGAGCTCCTCACAGTGCTCTAAAGTAGCCTACGGTGTGCCACAGGGTTCAGTTCTGGGTCCAGTTCTGTTTACCCTTTACATGCTACCGTTAGGTAATATCATCCGAAAGCATGGTATCGATTTCCACTGTTATGCAGATGACACCCAGCTGTACCTATCAATGAAACCTGATCAGACTAATCAAATTGAAAGGCTTAGTGACTGTGTGAGGGACATAAAAACATGGATGACCTTTAATTATTTACTTCTTAACCCTGAAAAAACTGAAGTCATTCTATTAGGCCCTAAACACCTACGAGACTCTATTGTGGTTTTGTCCCGGCCTGCAGCTGGGCTCGATGTAAAGTTTGACTCTCTAAATGAGCAGATAATCACATTGGACAATGTCAGTGTAGCCTCCAGCTCCACTGTAAGAAACCTTGGAGTCCTATTTGATCAAGAGCTCTCATTTAAAGCACACATAAGCCATGCCTGTAAAACGGCTTATTTTCATTTACGCAATATAGCCAAAATTAGAAATGTACTGCCAAAAAATGATGCTGAAAAACTTGTCCATGCTTTTGTCACTTCGAGGTTAGACTACTGTAACTCCCTGCTTACAGCTTGCCCTAAAAGCTCTATAAAAAGCCTTCAATTGGTTCAAAATGCAGCAGCAAGAATACTAACAGGTACTAAAAAACGAAAGCACATTACTCCAGTATTAAAAAATCTTCATTGGTTTCCGGTTGAGTTTAGAGTAAAATTTAAAATTCTTCTTCTAACCTATAAAGCTGTAAATGACATGGCCCCTTCCTACATTAAAGATGAAATTGTACCTTATCATCCTAACCGTTCACGCCGCTCTCAAAATGCTGCACTATTGGTGGTTCCTAGAGTAGCTAAAAGTACTTTAGGAGGTAGAGCTTTTAGGTACCAAGCACCCTTGTTATGGAATCAGCTCCCTGCTCATGTCAAAGAAGCTGACACAGTCTTTACATTTAAGATTAGGCTCAAAACGTTCCTCTTTGAATCAGCTTATGGTCAGGTCAGTTAGGAACAGAAACTAAACCCATAGGCCTAGTTAAGCTGCTCTAGGAGATATATTACTGGGGAAAGTATGGCAACTTGAGCACTGTCCTCTGGTTTCTCCTACTTTTTCTTCTCCTACTTTTAAGAATATTCAATTACTAGATCATTCGTAGTCTGTTCTTTGCTATTCACATGTTGTCCCTTGTCCCACTCCCCTTTTGGGGAGTGTAACTGTTTCAGATGCTGCTGTTCCAGTTTGGACTGCTGCTGCCCCCTAGTGTCGAGGACCTGGACCCCTCCTCTCCTTCCCTGTCCTGGATTAACTGTCCTCGTCCTGCTAGATTAGTAGTTTCCTTCTGCCAATAGCTTTGGCCTACAGACTTACAACTTTACTTGCAATGGATACGTCCTGGCCTCATCTGCCTGTCCATCCATGGGAGTGGATCTCTCCTTCACTGTGGTTCTCCTCGAGGTTTCTCCGTTTTTTTTTTTTCCCCCACTGGGTTTTTCGGAGCTTTTCCTTGCCGAGAAGGAGGGTCTAAGGACAGGGGATGCTGGGACAATTATCCATTTGCCTGCTTGTTGTTGGACATTCTGTATTTTTGATTTATGACTGTTTCTTATTCTGCTTCATTCTCTGACATCTCTGTCTGTCTGCTAAATCACCAATTTTGTGAAGTCCGCCGAGATAACTGTTGTTGTGATTTTGGGCTATACAAAAATAAATTGAATTGAATTGAATTGACATCATCACAGTCTGTGACATCATCAGTCTGTGACATCATCAGTCTGTGACATCATCATCAGTCTGTGACATCATCAGTCTCTGACATCATCACAGTCTATGACATCATCAGTCTGTGACATCATCAGTCTATGACATCACCACAGTCTATGACATCATCAGTCTGTGACATTATCACAGTCTATGACATCATCAGTCTGTGACATCATCAGTCTATGACATCACCACAGTCTATGACATGATCACAGTCTATGACATCATCAGTCTATGACATCACCACAGTCTATGACATCATCAGTCTGTGACATCATCACAGTCTATGACATCATCAGTCTATGACATCATCCGTCTGTGACATTATCACAGTCTATGACATCATCAGTCTGTGACATCATCAGTCTGTGACATCATCACAGTCTATGACATCATCAGTCTATGACATCACCACAGTCTATGACATCATCAGTCTATGACATCATCACAGTCTATGACATCATCAGTCTATGACATCACCACAGTCTATGACATCATTAGTCTGTGACATCATCAGTTTGCGACATTATCACAGTCTATGACATCATCAGTCTATGACATCATCAGTCTGTGACATAACCACAGTCTATGACATCATCCATCTGTGACATTATCACAGTCTATGACATCATCAGTCTGTGACATCATCAGTCTGTGACATCATCACAGTCTATGACATCATCAGTCTATTACATCATCCGTCTGTGACATTATCAGTCTATGACATCACCACAGTCTATGACATCATCAGTCTATGACATCATCACAGTCTATGACATCATCAGTCTATGACATCACCATAGTCTATGACATCATCAGTCTATGACATCACCACAGTCTATGACATCATCAGTCTATGACATCATCACAGTCTATGACATCATCATCAGTCTGTGACATCATCAGTCTCTGACATCACAGTCTATGACATCATTAGTCTGTGACATCATCAGTCTATGACATCATCACAGTCTGTGACATCATCAGTCTGTGACATCATCAGTCTATGACATCATCATCAGTCTGTGACATCATCAGTCTCTGACATCACAGTCTATGACATCATTAGTCTGTGACATCATCAGTCTATGACATCATCACAGTCTGTGACATCATCAGTCTGTGACATCATCAGTCTATGACATCATCAGTCTGTGACATCACAGTCTGTGACATCATCACAGTCTATGACATCATCACAGTCTATGACATCATCAGTCTGTGACATCATCACAGTCTATGACATCATCAGTATGTGACATCATCATCAGTCTGTGACATCATCAGTCTGTGACATCATCAGTCTATGACATCACCACAGTCTATGACATCATCAGTCTATGATGTCTATGTCTATGCTCTGGTTTACAGTTTGTAAATGTAAACCAGAGCTCCTCACAGTGCTCTAAAGTAGCCTACGGTGTGCCACAGGGTTCAGTTCTGGGTCCAGTTCTGTTTACCCTTTACATGCTACCGTTAGGTAATATCATCCGAAAGCATGGTATCGATTTCCACTGTTATGCAGATGACACCCAGCTGTACCTATCAATGAAACCTGATCAGACTAATCAAATTGAAAGGCTTAGTGACTGTGTGAGGGACATAAAAACATGGATGACCTTTAATTATTTACTTCTTAACCCTGAAAAAACTGAAGTCATTCTATTAGGCCCTAAACACCTACGAGACTCTATTGTGGTTTTGTCCCGGCCTGCAGCTGGGCTCGATGTAAAGTTTGACTCTCTAAATGAGCAGATAATCACATTGGACAATGTCAGTGTAGCCTCAAGCTCCACTGTAAGAAACCTTGGAGTCCTATTTGATCAAGAGCTCTCATTTAAAGCACACATAAGCCATGCCTATAAAACAGCCTATTTTCATTTACGCAATATAGCCAAAATTAGAAATGTACTGCCAATAAATGATGCTGAAAAACTTGTCCATGCTTTTGTCACTTCGAGGTTAGACTACTGTAACTCCCTGCTTGCAGCTTGCCCTAAAAGCTCTATAAAAAGACTTCAATTGGTTCAAAATGCAGCAGCAAGAATACTAACAGGTACTAAAAAACGAGAGCACATTACTCCAGTATTAAAAAAATCTTCATTGGCTTCCGGTTGAGTTTAGAGTAAAATTTAAAATTCTTCTTCTAACCTATAAAGCTGTAAATGACATGGCCCCTTCCTACATTAAAGATGAAATTGTACCTTATCATCCTAACCGTTCACTCCGCTCTCAAAATGCTGCACTATTGGTGGTTCCTAGAGTCGCTAAAAGTACTTTAGGAAGTAGAGCTTTTAGGTACCAAGCACCCTTGTTGTGGAATCAGCTCCCTGCTCATGTCAAAAAAGCTGACACAGTCTCTACATTTAAGATTAGGGTCAAAACGTTCCTCTTTGAATTAGCTTATGGTCAGGTCAGTTAGGAACAGAAACTTTTTTTTTTTTTTTTAATTTTTTATTTATGAATTTTGCAGTTTACAATGTTAGGTACAATCATCAATGTTCACAATTTATAATCAAAGACAAAGATCCCAACATAAAAGCAAATGCAATAGAACAAAGAAAAAAAAATACAAAAAAATTATAAGAAAACAAAAGAACAATCAGGGGGTGACCAGTATTTGGATTTATGATTTAAGGCTTTAGAATTAAGTTTGGCTTATGTTTATTAGTGTATTGAACCCATTTTTCCCAGCATGATATGAACCATCTTTCTTTATCATTAACATATGCCGTTAACTTTTCCATCCTATAAATCTCCAGTGTTATTTCCCACCACAATGACAATGTTGGTACCTCTTGTTGTAACCATTTTTTTCTTATACATTTCTTACTTGCAACCTGTAGGGCGTTTAGTAAACATTTGTCTTATTTAGACCAGTCTTTTGATATACATCCAAAATAAATAGTTTTTATTCCAAAAGGGAATGTACAATTAAAAATGTCTTGTAATATTTTGTGAAAATCCTTCCAATATGTTCTGATCCGGGGACAGTCCCACATTATATGGACGTGGTGTGCACGTTGTGATCCACATTTTCTCCAGCAATGGGGAGGTTGCCCGTCATAATGAGTCTTTTGACAAGGGGTAATAAAAAACCTGATTAAAGTTTTCCATCCAAATTCCCTCCATCTATATGAGGAGGTGCATTTCCATTGTCGTTTCCATATTTGTGTCCATTCATCCTGTGTTATGTTCATTTCTCCCTCCTTTTCCCATAATTTCTTCACATATTCAGTTGAATGAGGAGATTTATTTGTAAAAAATGTATACAGAAAGGAAATTAACCTTTTTCTTACATCACCCTTATATGCCTTTTTAATCACCTGTATCAGATCTTCATTTGTGTCAGATCTCACTCTAATTTTTGTCTCTATATAATGTCTTATTTGCAAGTATCGATAGAAATCTTGCTTTTCCAAATTATGTTTTTGTTTTAATGTATCAAAATTGATTATATTCCCATCTTTAATCAAATTATTAATTATTGGTAATCCGTTGGCAGACCAACTTTTGAAACGTGAGTCAAATTTATTTGGGGCGAAATCGGAGTCATAAGCAAACCATTTGAATATTGCCAGATCTTGTTCCAGTTTAAATTCCCTTACTACGTTTCTCCATACCGAGAGTGTACATTTCACCCAGGGGTTGCAAACATTGTCTGTATACTTTTGAATGTTTGAATCCATCAAAATGGCTTGTATTGGAAAAGGAAATATGTTCTCCTCAATGTTTTTCCATTGTGCTTTGTAGTTTATATCACACCAGTTAATCACAGACTTGACCTGAGACGCCTGAAAATAATTTTTCAGGGATGGCAGCCCCCATCCTCCTTTATTTTTAGGTAACTGTAAGGTTTTAAAACTGATTCTGGGTTTCTTCCCTCCCCATATGAATCGTGATATAATTTTGTCCCATTCATTAAATTGACTAAGATCTATTTGTATTGGTAGTGTTTGAAATAAGTATAAAAATCGCGGCAAAACGTTCATTTTGATGGATTCGATTCGAGAATGTAGGCTTAAAAAGGGAATTACGTTCCATCGTTTAATATCGCTTGCTATTTTCCTTTGTAGCAAATCAAAATTTTCTTTAAATAAATTGGTTAAATCTTTAGGTATAATGACTCCTAAGTATTTCAATGATTCCGCCTGCCACGTCATTGGATACTGAGCAATCAAATTGGCTGGGGGGCTATAATTATAGTTGAGTATTTGCGTTTTGTTCATATTAATTTTGTACCCCGATAATTTCCCAAATTTTTGGCATAGATTCATTAGTTCAGGTAGGGAGTGTGTAGGATGTCCTAAGTATATTAATATATCATCTGCGTAGCAAGCAAGCTTGTGTTCCTGTCCTTTTATGCTTATTCCCTGAATGTCTTTATGTTCTCTAATTGATTGTGCTAAGGGTTCCAAATATAATGCAAATAAAAGTGGCGACCAGGCACAGCCTTGTTTATTTCCTCGTTGCAGAGTAAAACTATTTGAAAGATATCCGTTAACTTTAATTCTTGCAGAGGGATTTGTATATAACGCTTTCACAGTTTCAATAATTATGTTGTGTAGTCCAAATTTGGTCAAAACTTTATATAGGAAGTTCCAATTTACGGAATCAAATGCTTTTTCGGCATCAATACTAATAAGCATGGCTTTACTTTTAGATGTTTGTATCTGATTTATTACATGGAGAGTTCTGCGTATATTATCCTGTGTCTGCCGGTTTCTAATAAACCCTGTTTGGTCATTGCAGACTAGATCTGGAAGAAATTCTTCCATTCGTCTGGCCATGATAGAGGTGAACAGTCTGTAGTCTATGTTGAGGACAGAGATGGGTCTATACGAGCCACATTCAGTTTTGTCTCTACCCTCCTTTGGTATGGCAGAGATGATGGCCTCTTTCCAACTTGGTGGGGTTTGTGCGTTTTTTAGCACCCAATTGAAGGTAGAGAGTAGTATAGGAATTAATTCCTTTCTCAACTCTTTATACCACTCTGCAGTGTAGCCGTCAGAGCCCGGTGATTTGTTTGTTTTTAGTCTATTGATGGCTTTTATGAGTTCAGGTTCCGTCACTTTTGCGATCATAGTTTTATTTTGTTCTTCATTCAAGCTTGGAAGGCTTAATGAGTTTAAAAAGTTGTCAATTTCATACTCAGCTCCACCAGGAATTTTGGAATATAATTTTTTGTAAAATAATTCGAAAGCTCCGTGTATCTTACTTAAATTGGTCATCATATTTCCAGTTTCTGGGTGTTTGATTTTAGTTATTGTATTTTCTGCAGTCTTTTTTTTTAATTATATGCTAAAATTTTCATTGATTTGGATCCACCTTCATAATATTTCTGTTTCAAATATACTAGTTTTTTCTTTATCTCCTGAATGTTTATTGTGTTTATTTCATTTCTGACTGTTTTTAATTGTTTTAGAATACTAATTGAGGGCATTTGTTTGTGTTCACTTTCTAGCCGTATTAAATTTTTTTGTAATTCTTCCATCTTTTTATCTCGAGTTTTTTTCTTATAGGAGGCAAATGCTATGATTTTTCCTCTTATAACTGCCTTTAGTGCATCCCATAGTATTATAGGTGACACTTCATCATTGTCATTTATTTCAAGATAGTCTTTGATTTGTTTTTTGATTTCTTTCTTAAAGTTTACATCTTTAAGCAGAGAAGAGTTTAATTTCCATGTTGATGATTTTGGATTTGTGTTCAAGTCAACTGTAAGAAATAATGGTGCATGGTCACTTATGTCTATTGTACCCATCTCACATGTTTGAATAGGAACAGAAACTTAACCCATAGGCCTAGTTAAGCTGCTCTAGGAGATATATTACTGGGGAAACTATGGCAACTTGAGCACTGTCCTCTGGTTTCTCCTACTTTTTCTCCTCCTACTGTTAAGAATATTCAATTACTAGTTCATTCGTAGTCTGTTCTTTGCTATTCACATGTTGTCCCTGTCTCACTCCCCTTTTGGGGAGTGTAACTGTTTCAGATGCTGCTGTTCCAGTTTGGACCGCTGCTGTCCCCTAGTGTCGAGGACCTGGACCCCTCCTCTCCTTCCCTGTCCTGGATTAACTGTCCTTGTCCTGCTAGATTAGTAGTTTCATCTGCCTGTCCGTCCATAGGAGTGGATCTCTCCTTCACTGTGGTTCTCCTCGAGGTTTCTCCGTTTTCCCATTGGGTTTTTCGGAGTTTTTCCTTGCCAAGAAGGAGGGTCTAAGGACAGGAGATGCTGGGACAATTATCCATTTGCCTGCTTGTTGTTGGACATTCTGTATTTTTTTATTTATGAATGTTTCTTATTCTGCTTTATTAATCAACAATTTTGTGAAGTCTGCCGAGATAACTCTTGTTGTGATTTTGGGCTATACAAAAATAAATTGAATTGAATTGAATTGAATTATGACATCACCACAGTCTATGACATCATCACAGTCTATGACATCATCAGTCTGTGACATCATCAGTCTGACATCATCACAGTCTATGACATCATTAGTCTGTGACATCATCATCAGTCTGTGACATCATCAGTCTGTGACATCATTAGATCTTGTTTTAACATATGGCATAGAGATCAGTGATCTAAAAGTCCTCCCACAAAATCCTATACTATCAGATCATTTTTTAATTACCTTTCAGTTTATTCTTAAAGATTTCTCTGTTCACCAGAATAAAATAATAACTAAAAGAACAATATCTGAAACAGCTGTTACTAATTTCATTGAAAAAATTGGGCCAATATTTAGTGATATGTCATGTGACCCAACTGGGGATAATTTAAATCCCATCAAAAGTGACCAATTTGTTGATAAGACCATGGATTCTTTGAAAACTGCCCTTGATGCAGTAGCTCCACTAAAACAGAAAGTTGTCAGGCCAAGGTGATCTGCTCCATGGTATAATGAAAAACTGCGTGCACACAAACAAAAGGTTAGGAGAATTGAGAAAAGTTACCGCAAAGCACACTCAGAGCAGTCTTTAGAAGCATGGAAGACCTGCCTTCTGTCCTATAAGCAGGCGTTGCGTGCGGCCCAAACCAGTTACTATTCCAATCTAATAGAAGTAAACAAAAATAATCCTAGGTTCTTATTCAGCACTGTAGCCAGGCTGACAAACTGCCACAGCGCAGTAGAACCTTCAATCCCAATTACTCTCAGTTCTGAGGATTTCCTGACATTTTTTTTTAATAATAAGATCATTACTATAACTGATAAAATAAATGAAATTGCCCCTACTTTTAACTCCGAGCAAGTCCAAGCTGTTAAAATAGGGTCTCAATAAAACTCTTGTCCAGTTTTAGAGAAGTTTGCTACTCTAAATCATGCAGAATTAACTTCAGCCTTTATGTCCTCTAAACCCTCAACCTGTATCTTAGACCCAATCCCAAGTAGACTTTTTAAAGAAATTCTCCCTCTAATTATAGATCCTATTCTTAATATAATAAATACTTCACTGGAAAGTGGTTATGTTCCTCAGTCCTTTAAATATGCAGTAATTAAGCCGCTCCTAAAAAAGCCTAATCTTGATCCTGACCTGTTAGCCAATTACAGACCTATTTCAAATCTTCCGTTTATTTCTAAAATTCTGGTGAGAATTGTAGTTAAACAGCTTTGTCGCCATCTACAGGAGAATAATTTATTTGAAAATTTTCAATCTGGATTCAGAGCTCATCATAGCACTGAAACAGCCCTACTTAAAGTAACAAATGATTTGTTATTAGCTGCTGACAATGGTCAGGTCTCAATACTGGTTCTGTTGGACCTCAGCGCAGCTTTTGACACAATCGACCACAACATTTTACTGCAGAGGTTAGAATGTGATGTAGGCGTCAGAGGAACTGCCCTCAGCTGGTTTAAATCCTATTTATCCGATAGGTACCAGTTTGTAAATGTAAACCAGAGCTCCTCACAGTGCTCTAAAGTAGCCTACGGTGTGCCACAGGGTTCAGTTCTGGGTCCAGTTCTGTTTACCCTTTACATGCTACCGTTAGGTAATATCATCCGAAAGCATGGTATCGATTTCCACTGTTATGCAGATGACACCCAGCTGTACCTATCAATGAAACCTGATCAGACTAATCAAATTGAAAGGCTTAGTGACTGTGTGAGGGACATAAAAACATGGATGACCTTTAATTATTTACTTCTTAACCCTGAAAAAACTGAAGTCATTCTATTAGGCCCTAAACACCTACGAGACTCTATTGTGGTTTTGTCCCGGCCTGCAGCTGGGCTCGATGTAAAGTTTGACTCTCTAAATGAGCAGATAATCACATTGGACAATGTCAGTGTAGCCTCCAGCTCCACTGTAAGAAACCTTGGAGTCCTATTTGATCAAGAGCTCTCATTTAAAGCACACATAAGCCATGCCTGTAAAACGGCTTATTTTCATTTACGCAATATAGCCAAAATTAGAAATGTACTGCCAAAAAATGATGCTGAAAAACTTGTCCATGCTTTTGTCACTTCGAGGTTAGACTACTGTAACTCCCTGCTTGCAGCTTGCCCTAAAAGCTCTATAAAAAGCCTTCAATTGGTTCAAAATGCAGCAGCAAGAATACTAACAGGTACTAAAAAACGAGAGCACATTACTCCAGTATTAAAAAATCTTCATTGGCTTCCGGTTGAGTTTAGAGTAAAATTTTAAATTCTTCTTCTAACCTATAAAGCTGTAAATGACATGGCCCCTTCCTACATTAAAGATGAAATTGTACCTTATCATCCTAACCGTTCACTCCGCTCTCAAAATGCTGCACTATTGGTGGTTCCTAGAGTCGCTAAAAGTACTTTAGGAGGTAGAGCTTTTAGGTACCAAGCACCCTTGTTATGGAATCAGCTCCCTGCTCATGTCAAAGAAGCTGACACAGTCTTTACATTTAAGATTAGGCTCAAAACGTTCCTCTTTGAATCAGCTTATGGTCAGGTCAGTTAGGAACAGAAACTAAACCCATAGGCCTAGTTAAGCTGCTCTAGGAGATATATTACTGGGGAAAGTATGGCAACTTGAGCACTGTCCTCTGGTTTCTCCTACTTTTTCTTCTCCTACTTTTAAGAATATTCAATTACTAGATCATTCGTAGTCTGTTCTTTGCTATTCACATGTTGTCCCTTGTCCCACTCCCCTTTTGGGGAGTGTAACTGTTTCAGATGCTGCTGTTCCAGTTTGGACCGCTGCTGCCCCCTAGTGTCGAGGACCTGGACCCCTCCTCTCCTTCCCTGTCCTGGATTAACTGTCCTCGTCCTGCTAGATTAGTAGTTTCCTTCTGCCAATAGCTTTGGCCTACAGACTTACAACTTTACTTGCAATGGATACGTCCTGGCCTCATCTGCCTGTTCGTCCATAGGAGTGGATCTCTCCTTCACTGTGGTTCTCCTCGAGGTTTCTCCGTTTTTTTTTTTCCCCCACTGGGTTTTTCGGAGCTTTTCCTTGCCGAGAAGGAGGGTCTAAGGACAGGGGATGCTGGGACAATTATCCATTTGCCTGCTTGTTGTTGGACATTCTGTATTTTTGATTTATGACTGTTTCTTATTCTGCTTCATTCTCTGACATCTCTGTCTGTCTGCTAAATCAACAATTTTGTGAAGTCCGCCGAGATAACTGTTGTTGTGATTTTGGGCTATACAAAAATAAATTGAATTGAATTGAATTGAATTGACATCATCACAGTCTGTGACATCATCAGTCTGTGACATCATCAGTCTGTGACATCATCATCAGTCTGTGACATCATCAGTCTGTGACATCATCAGTCTATGACATCACCACAGTCTATGACATCATCAGTCTGTGACATTATCACAGTCTATGACATCATCAGTCTGTGACATCATCAGTCTATGACATCCCCACAGTCTATGACATGATCACAGTCTATGACATCATCAGTCTATGACATCACCACAGTCTATGACATCATCAGTCTGTGACATCATCACAGTCTATGACATCATCAGTCTATGACATCATCCGTCTGTGACATTATCACAGTCTATGACATCATCAGTCTGTGACATCATCAGTCTGTGACATCATCACAGTCTATGACATCATCAGTCTATGACATCACCACAGTCTATGACATCATCAGTCTATGACATCATCACAGTCTATGACATCATCAGTCTATGACATCACCACAGTCTATGACATCATCAGTCTGTGACATCATCAGTCTGCGACATTATCACAGTCTATGACATCATCAGTCTATGACATCATCAGTCTGTGACATAACCACAGTCTATGACATCATCCGTCTGTGACATTATCACAGTCTATGACATCATCAGTCTGTGACATCATCAGTCTGTGACATCATCACAGTCTATGACATCATCAGTCTATTACATCATCCGTCTGTGACAGTCTCAGTCTATGACATCACCACAGTCTATGACATCATCAGTCTATGACATCATCACAGTCTATGACATCATCAGTCTATGACATCACCATAGTCTATGACATCATCAGTCTATGACATCACCACAGTCTATGACATCATCAGTCTATGACATCATCACAGTCTATGACATCATCATCAGTCTGTCACATCATCAGTCTCTGACATCACAGTCTATGACATCATTAGTCTGTGACATCATCAGTCTATGACATCATCACAGTCTGTGACATCATCAGTCTGTGACATCATCAGTCTGTGACATCATCAGTCTGTGACATCACAGTCTGTGACATCATCACAGTCTATGACATCATCACAGTCTATGACATCATCAGTCTGTGACATCATCACAGTCTATGACATCATCAGTATGTGACATCATCATCAGTCTGTGACATCATCAGTCTGCGACATTATCACAGTCTATGACATCATCAGTCTATGACATCATCAGTCTGTGACATAACCACAGTCTATGACATCATCCGTCTGTGACATTATCAGTCTATGACATCATCAGTCTGTGACATCATCAGTCTGTGACTTCATGACAGTCTATGACATCATCAGTCTGTGACATCATCAGTCTATGACATCATCAGTCTGTGACATCACAGTCTGTGACATCATAACAGTCTATGACATCATCACAGTCTATGACATCATCAGTCTGTGACATCATCACAGTCTATGACATCATCAGTATGTGACATCATCATCAGTCTGTGACATCATCAGTCTGCGACATTATCACAGTCTATGACATCATCAGTCTATGACATCATCAGTCTGTGACATAACCACAGTCTATGACATCATCCGTCTGTGACATTATCAGTCTATGACATCATCAGTCTGTGACATCATCAGTCTGTGACATCATCACAGTCTATGACATCATCAGTCTGTGACATCATCAGTCTGCGACATTATCACAGTCTATGACATCATCAGTCTATGACATCATCAGTCTGTGACATAACCACAGTCTATGACATCATCCGTCTGTGACATTATCACAGTCTATGACATCATCAGTCTCTGACATCACAGTCTATGACATCATTAGTCTGTGACATCATCAGTCTATGACATCATCACAGTCTGTGACATCATCAGTCTGTGACATCATCAGTCTATGACATCATCAGTCTGTGACATCACAGTCTGTGACATCATCACAGTCTATGACATCATCACAGTCTATGACATCATCAGTCTGTGACATCATCACAGTCTATGACATCATCAGTATGTGACATCATCATCAGTCTGTGACATCATCAGTCTGCGACATTATCACAGTCTATGACATCATCAGTCTATGACATCATCAGTCTGTGACATAACCACAGTCTATGACATCATCCGTCTGTGACATTATCACAGTCTATGACATCATCAGTCTGTGACATCATCAGTCTGTGACATCATCACAGTCTATGACATCAGTCTATTACATCATCCGTCTGTGACATTATCAGTCTATGACATCACCACAGTCTATGACATCATCAGTCTATGACATCATCAGTCTATGACATCATCACAGTCTATGACATCATCATTCTATGACATCACCATAGTCTATGACATCATCAGTCTATGACATCACCACAGTCTATGACATCATCAGTCTATGACATCATCACAGTCTATGACATCATCATCAGTCTGTAACATCATCAGTCTCTGACATCACAGTCTATGACATCATTAGTCTGTGACATCATCAGTCTATGACATCATCACAGTCTGTGACATCATCAGTCTGTGACATCATCAGTCTATGACATCATCAGTCTGTGACATCACAGTCTGTGAC
This sequence comes from Taenioides sp. WSHXM2023, assembly GCA_029959045.1. NCBI lineage: Eukaryota > Metazoa > Chordata > Actinopteri > Gobiiformes > Gobiidae > Taenioides > Taenioides sp. WSHXM2023. Next base: position 4,732,953 of record CM057092.1, read on the forward strand.
ATCATCACAGTCTATGACATCATCACAGTCTATGACATCATCAGTCTGTGACATCATCACAGTCTATGACATCATCAGTCTATGACATCACCACAGTCTATGACATCATCAGTCTGTGACATCATCAGTCTGCGACATTATCACAGTCTATGACATCATCACAGTCTATGACATCATCAGTCTGTGACATAACCACAGTCTATGACATCATCCGTCTGTGACATTATCACAGTCTATGACATCATCAGTCTGTGACATCATCAGTCTGTGACATCATCACAGTCTATGACATCATCAGTCTATTACATCATCCGTCTGTGACAGTCTCAGTCTATGACATCACCACAGTCTATGACATCATCAGTCTATGACATCATCACAGTCTATGACATCATCAGTCTATGACATCACCATAGTCTATGACATCATCAGTCTATGACATCACCACAGTCTATGACATCATCAGTCTATGACATCATCACAGTCTATGACATCATCATCAGTCTGTCACATCATCAGTCTCTGACATCACAGTCTATGACATCATTAGTCTGTGACATCATCAGTCTATGACATCATCACAGTCTGTGACATCATCAGTCTGTGACATCATCAGTCTGTGACATCATCAGTCTGTGACATCACAGTCTGTGACATCATCACAGTCTATGACATCATCACAGTCTATGACATCATCAGTCTGTGACATCATCACAGTCTATGACATCATCAGTATGTGACATCATCATCAGTCTGTGACATCATCAGTCTGCGACATTATCACAGTCTATGACATCATCAGTCTATGACATCATCAGTCTGTGACATAACCACAGTCTATGACATCATCCGTCTGTGACATTATCAGTCTATGACATCATCAGTCTGTGACATCATCAGTCTGTGACTTCATGACAGTCTATGACATCATCAGTCTGTGACATCATCAGTCTATGACATCATCAGTCTGTGACATCACAGTCTGTGACATCATAACAGTCTATGACATCATCACAGTCTATGACATCATCAGTCTGTGACATCATCACAGTCTATGACATCATCAGTATGTGACATCATCATCAGTCTGTGACATCATCAGTCTGCGACATTATCACAGTCTATGACATCATCAGTCTATGACATCATCAGTCTGTGACATAACCACAGTCTATGACATCATCCGTCTGTGACATTATCACAGTCTATGACATCATCAGTCTCTGACATCACAGTCTATGACATCATTAGTCTGTGACATCATCAGTCTATGACATCATCACAGTCTGTGACATCATCAGTCTGTGACATCATCAGTCTATGACATCATCAGTCTGTGACATCACAGTCTGTGACATCATCACAGTCTATGACATCATCACAGTCTATGACATCATCAGTCTGTGACATCATCACAGTCTATGACATCATCAGTATGTGACATCATCATCAGTCTGTGACATCATCAGTCTGCGACATTATCACAGTCTATGACATCATCAGTCTATGACATCATCAGTCTGTGACATAACCACAGTCTATGACATCATCCGTCTGTGACATTATCACAGTCTATGACATCATCAGTCTGTGACATCATCAGTCTGTGACATCATCACAGTCTATGACATCAGTCTATTACATCATCCGTCTGTGACATTATCAGTCTATGACATCACCACAGTCTATGACATCATCAGTCTATGACATCATCAGTCTATGACATCATCACAGTCTATGACATCATCATTCTATGACATCACCATAGTCTATGACATCATCAGTCTATGACATCACCACAGTCTATGACATCATCAGTCTATGACATCATCACAGTCTATGACATCATCATCAGTCTGTAACATCATCAGTCTCTGACATCACAGTCTATGACATCATTAGTCTGTGACATCATCAGTCTATGACATCATCACAGTCTGTGACATCATCAGTCTGTGACATCATCAGTCTATGACATCATCAGTCTGTGACATCACAGTCTGTGACATCATCACAGTCTATGACATCATCACAGTCTATGACATCATCAGTCTGTGACATCATCACAGTCTATGACATCATCCCCACTTCATCCCCACTGCCTCCCCTGGGTAGAGCTGACCACAACATTGTCCATCTGCGGCCTGTGTACCAGCCTATTGTGCACAGACAGCCTGTGGTGCCCCGTGTGGTGAAGAAGTGGACTGCTGAGAGTGAGGAGGCTCTGAGAGACTGTTTTGACACCACAGTGTGGACAGAGCTCTGTGACCCACATGGAGAGGACATCAATGCAGTGACAGAGTGCATCACGGACTACATCAACTTTTGTTTTGAAAACATCGTCCCCTCCCAGACGGTGCGGTGTTTTTCAAACAACAAGCCGTGGATTAACCCTGACATAAAAGCTCTGCTGAAGGAGAAGAAGAGAGCTTTTAGGTCAGGGACCAAGGAGGAGCTGAAGGCTGCACAGAAGAGGCTGAGGAGGAAAATCAGGACGAGCCAAGCCAGCCAAAAGAGAAGGATGGAGCAGCAGCTGCAGCAGAAGAACATCCAGGGGGTGTGGAGAAGCCTCAAGACGATCTCAGGCTTCAAAGCACCTCCTGCCCAGACGGAGGGGGATCTGCGGTGGGTAAACGAGCTCAATTCTCACTTCCTGAGATTTGATCAATCACCCACCACTCCCCCCACCCAGCTGCCAGCTCTCACCTCCCCAGCTGGACAATGGGGAACTCCTGCACCTCTTCACACCTCTGCCTCTGCTCTTCAGCCCACCACTACACATGGACTCACCCATCCCCCCAGCCTGCCACTGTCATTTTCTACAGCCCAGGTGAGACTGGAGCTCAAGAAGATCAGACCCAGGAAGGCAGCAGGACCAGACGGCATCAGCTCCAGGCTCCTTAAGTCCTGTGCAGACGAACTGTGCGGAGTTATGGAGCATGTCTTCAACATGAGCCTTAAGCTGAGGGTGGTACCACAACTCTGGAAGACCTCCTGTGTGGTACCAGTGCCTAAAACACCGCACGCTAAAGACCCCAGCAGCTTCAGGCCGGTGGCTCTAACATCGCACCTGATGAAGACACTGGAGAGACTGGTCCTTGGCCACCTCCGCTCCACCGTGAGCTCAGCGATGGACCCGCTGCAGTTTGCATACCGGCCTGGCATCGGAGTGGAGGACGCCGTCATCTACCTGCTGCACCGCTCACTGTCTCACCTGGAGAACCCCGGCAGCACTGTGAGGATTCTCTTCTTTGACTTCTCCAGTGCTTTCAACACCATCCAGCCACTGCTCCTGAGGGACAAACTGGAGACCGCCGGTGTGGACTGTGACCTGGCAGACTGGATCCTGGACTACCTCACAAACCGGCCCCAGTTTGTGAGAGCCAAGAACTGCGTGTCTGACCTCCTGACCTGCAGTGTGGGGGCGCCCCAGGGCACTGTCCTCGCGCCCTTTCTTTTCACCCTTTACACTGCAGACTTCAGACACAACACGGACAGCTGCGTCCTGCAGAAGTTCTCTGATGACTCTGCCATCATTGGCTTCATTAAGGATGATGACGATGTGGAGTACAGAGGACTAGCGCAGGACTTTGTGGACTGGTGTCAGCAGAACCACCTCATCATCAATGCAGGGAAGACCAAGGAGATGGTGGTGGACTTCCGCAGACGCCACTCTACTGTCACCTCAGTGAACATCCAGGGAAGGGACATTGAGAGAGTGGACTCTTACAAGTACCTGGGTGTTCATCTGAACAACAAACTGGACTGGACTCACAACACAGATGCACTGTACAGGAAGGGCCAGAGTCGGCTCTATCTCCTGAGGAGACTCAGGTCTTTTGGAGTGAGGGGGCCACTCCTGAAGACCTTCTATGACTCTGTAGTGGCATCAGCCATCCTGTACGGTGTGGTCTGCTGGAGCAGCAGCATCACAGAGAGGGAGAGGAAGAAGCTGGACAAGGTCATCAAGAAGTCCAGCTCCGTCCTGGGCTGTCCTCTGGACTCAGTGCAGCAGGTGGGGGACAAGAGGGTCCTGGCTAAGGTCATCTCTATGCTGGACCATGAGTGTCACCCCCTGCAGGACGCCCTGTCTGCTCTGGAGAGCAGCTTCAGTGATAGACTGATTCACCCTCGCTGTGTGAAGGAGAGATTTCGCAGGTCTTTCCTTCCTGCTGCTGTCAGACTGTATAATGAACACTGTTAACACTGAACATGTGTCATTCAACTGTATCTATGTGCAATACTGAAGACCTCTGGTACAATTCACTTATGTCATTTACTGATATTTATCCTGTCTGTACATAAACATAGTCATATTACTGTAAATAACATAATATACTGAAGTCACTTTACTGAGATTTACTCTGTTCATATGCTGCACTGTTACTTTTATTGTACATAATAGTATTTTTGGTATTTTATATTTTATATTTCGTATTTTATATTTTTGCTCCACTGGAACAAAATTAGAGTCTATCTTTAAGTCTATTTCTAAATTATTATTTTTTTAGCCATTATCTATTATCTTGTTTTATTGCATGTTCCATTTTCCTGCTGTTCTTGAACTGTGCGTTGCAACACTGGAATTTCCCCACTGTGGGACTAATAAAGGCATATCTTATCTTATCTTATCTTATCTTATCAGTATGTGACATCATCATCAGTCTGTGACATCATCAGTCTGTGACATCATCAGTCTATGACATCACCACAGTCTATGACATCATCAGTCTATGATGTCTATGTCTATGCTCTGGTTTACAGTTTGTAAATGTAAACCAGAGCTCCTCACAGTGCTCTAAAGTAGCCTACGGTGTGCCACAGGGTTCAGTTCTGGGTCCAGTTCTGTTTACCCTTTACATGCTACCGTTAGGTAATATCATCCGAAAGCATGGTATCGATTTCCACTGTTATGCAGATGACACCCAGCTGTACCTATCAATGAAACCTGATCAGACTAATCAAATTGAAAGGCTTAGTGACTGTGTGAGGGACATAAAAACATGGATGACCTTTAATTATTTACTTCTTAACCCTGAAAAAACTGAAGTCATTCTATTAGGCCCTAAACACCTACGAGACTCTATTGTGGTTTTGTCCCGGCCTGCAGCTGGGCTCGATGTAAAGTTTGACTCTCTAAATGAGCAGATAATCACATTGGACAATGTCAGTGTAGCCTCAAGCTCCACTGTAAGAAACCTTGGAGTCCTATTTGATCAAGAGCTCTCATTTAAAGCACACATAAGCCATGCCTATAAAACAGCCTATTTTCATTTACGCAATATAGCCAAAATTAGAAATGTACTGCCAAAAAATGATGCTGAAAAACTTGTCCATGCTTTTGTCACTTCGAGGTTAGACTACTGTAACTCCCTGCTTGCAGCTTGCCCTAAAAGCTCTATAAAAAGCCTTCAATTGGTTCAAAATGCAGCAGCAAGAATACTAACAGGTACTAAAAAACGAGAGCACATTACTCCAGTATTAAAAAAATCTTCATTGGCTTCCGGTTGAGTTTAGAGTAAAATTTAAAATTCTTCTTCTAACCTATAAAGCTGTAAATGACATGGCCCCTTCCTACATTAAAGATGAAATTGTACCTTATCATCCTAACCGTTCACTCCGCTCTCAAAATGCTGCACTATTGGTGGTTCCTAGAGTCGCTAAAAGTACTTTAGGAGGTAGAGCTTTTAGGTACCAAGCACCCTTGTTATGGAATCAGCTCCCTGCTCATGTCAAAGAAGCTGACACAGTCTTTACATTTAAGATTAGGCTCAAAACGTTCCTCTTTGAATCAGCTTATGGTCAGGTCAGTTAGGAACAGAAACTAAACCCATAGGCCTAGTTAAGCTGCTCTAGGAGATATATTACTGGGGAAAGTATGGCAACTTGAGCACTGTCCTCTGGTTTCTCCTACTTTTTCTTCTCCTACTTTTAAGAATATTCAATTACTAGATCATTCGTAGTCTGTTCTTTGCTATTCACATGTTGTCCCTTGTCCCACTCCCCTTTTGGGGAGTGTAACTGTTTCAGATGCTGCTGTTCCAGTTTGGACCGCTGCTGCCCCCTAGTGTCGAGGACCTGGACCCCTCCTCTCCTTCCCTGTCCTGGATTAACTGTCCTCGTCCTGCTAGATTAGTAGTTTCCTTCTGCCAATAGCTTTGGCCTACAGACTTACAACTTTACTTGCAATGGATACGTCCTGGCCTCATCTGCCTGTCCGTCCATAGGAGTGGATCTCTCCTTCACTGTGGTTCTCCTCGAGGTTTCTCCGTTTTTTTTTTCCCCCACTGGGTTTTTCGGAGCTTTTCCTTGCCGAGAAGGAGGGTCTAAGGACAGGGGATGCTGGGACAATTATCCATTTGCCTGCTTGTTGTTGGACATTCTGTATTTTTGATTTATGACTGTTTCTTATTCTGCTTCATTCTCTGACATCTCTGTCTGTCTGCTAAATCAACAATTTTGTGAAGTCCGCCGAGATAACTGTTGTTGTGATTTTGGGCTATACAAAAATAAATTGAATTGAATTGAATTGACATCATCACAGTCTGTGACATCATCAGTCTGTGACATCATCAGTCTGTGACATCATCATCAGTCTGTGACATCATCAGTCTGTGACATCATCAGTCTATGACATCACCACAGTCTATGACATCATCAGTCTGTGACATTATCACAGTCTATGACATCATCAGTCTGTGACATCATCAGTCTATGACATCCCCACAGTCTATGACATGATCACAGTCTATGACATCATCAGTCTATGACATCACCACAGTCTATGACATCATCAGTCTGTGACATCATCACAGTCTATGACATCATCAGTCTATGACATCATCCGTCTGTGACATTATCACAGTCTATGACATCATCAGTCTGTGACATCATCAGTCTGTGACATCATCACAGTCTATGACATCATCAGTCTATGACATCACCACAGTCTATGACATCATCAGTCTATGACATCATCACAGTCTATGACATCATCAGTCTATGACATCACCACAGTCTATGACATCATCAGTCTGTGACATCATCAGTCTGCGACATTATCACAGTCTATGACATCATCAGTCTATGACATCATCAGTCTGTGACATAACCACAGTCTATGACATCATCCGTCTGTGACATTATCACAGTCTATGACATCATCAGTCTGTGACATCATCAGTCTGTGACATCATCACAGTCTATGACATCATCAGTCTATTACATCATCCGTCTGTGACAGTCTCAGTCTATGACATCACCACAGTCTATGACATCATCAGTCTATGACATCATCACAGTCTATGACATCATCAGTCTATGACATCACCATAGTCTATGACATCATCAGTCTCTGACATCACAGTCTATGACATCATTAGTCTGTGACATCATCAGTCTATGACATCATCACAGTCTGTGACATCATCAGTCTGTGACATCATCAGTCTGTGACATCATCAGTCTGTGACATCACAGTCTGTGACATCATCACAGTCTATGACATCATCACAGTCTATGACATCATCAGTCTGTGACATCATCACAGTCTATGACATCATCAGTATGTGACATCATCATCAGTCTGTGACATCATCAGTCTGCGACATTATCACAGTCTATGACATCATCAGTCTATGACATCATCAGTCTGTGACATAACCACAGTCTATGACATCATCCGTCTGTGACATTATCAGTCTATGACATCATCAGTCTGTGACATCATCAGTCTGTGACATCATCACAGTCTATGACATCATCAGTCTGTGACATCATCAGTCTATGACATCATCAGTCTGTGACATCACAGTCTGTGACATCATAACAGTCTATGACATCATCACAGTCTATGACATCATCAGTCTGTGACATCATCACAGTCTATGACATCATCAGTATGTGACATCATCATCAGTCTGTGACATCATCAGTCTGCGACATTATCACAGTCTATGACATCATCAGTCTATGACATCATCAGTCTGTGACATAACCACAGTCTATGACATCATCCGTCTGTGACATTATCACAGTCTATGACATCATCAGTCTCTGACATCACAGTCTATGACATCATTAGTCTGTGACATCATCAGTCTATGACATCATCACAGTCTGTGACATCATCAGTCTGTGACATCATCAGTCTATGACATCATCAGTCTGTGACATCACAGTCTGTTACATCATCACAGTCTATGACATCATCACAGTCTATGACATCATCAGTCTGTGACATCATCACAGTCTATGACATCATCAGTATGTGACATCATCAGTCTGTGACATAACCACAGTCTATGACATCATCCGTCTGTGACATTATCACAGTCTATGACATCATCAGTCTGTGACATCATCAGTCTGTGACATCATCACAGTCTATGACATCATCAGTCTATTACATCATCCGTCTGTGACATTATCAGTCTATGACATCACCACAGTCTATGACATCATCAGTCTATGACATCATCAGTCTATGACATCATCACAGTCTATGACATCATCATTCTATGACATCACCATACTCTATGACATCATCAGTCTATGACATCACCACAGTCTATGACATCATCAGTCTATGACATCATCACAGTCTATGACATCATCATCAGTCTGTCACATCATCAGTCTCTGACATCACAGTCTATGACATCATTAGTCTGTGACATCATCAGTCTATGACATCATCACAGTCTGTGACATCATCAGTCTGTGACATCATCAGTCTATGACATCATCAGTCTGTGACATCACAGTCTGTGACATCATCACAGTCTATGACATCATCACAGTCTATGACATCATCAGTCTGTGACATCATCACAGTCTATGACATCATCAGTATGTGACATCATCATCAGTCTGTGACATCATCAGTCTGTGACATCATCAGTCTATGACATCACCACAGTCTATGACATCATCAGTCTATGATGTCTATGTCTATGCTCTGGTTTACAGTTTGTAAATGTAAACCAGAGCTCCTCACAGTGCTCTAAAGTAGCCTACGGTGTGCCACAGGGTTCATTTCTGGGTCCAGTTCTGTTTACCCTTTACATGCTACCGTTAGGTAATATCATCCGAAAGCATGGTATCGATTTCCACTGTTATGCAGATGACACCCAGCTGTACCTATCAATGAAACCTGATCAGACTAATCAAATTGAAAGGCTTAGTGACTGTGTGAGGGACATAAAAACATGGATGACCTTTAATTATTTACTTCTTAACCCTGAAAAAACTGAAGTCATTCTATTAGGCCCTAAACACCTACGAGACTCTATTGTGGTTTTGTCCCGGCCTGCAGCTGGGCTCGATGTAAAGTTTGACTCTCTAAATGAGCAGATAATCACATTGGACAATGTCAGTGTAGCCTCCAGCTCCACTGTAAGAAACCTTGGAGTCCTATTTGATCAAGAGCTCTCATTTAAAGCACACATAAGCCATGCCTGTAAAACGGCTTATTTTCATTTACGCAATATAGCCAAAATTAGAAATGTACTGCCAAAAAATGATGCTGAAAAACTTGTCCATGCTTTTGTCACTTCGAGGTTAGACTACTGTAACTCCCTGCTTGCAGCTTGCCCTAAAAGCTCTATAAAAAGCCTTCAATTGGTTCAAAATGCAGCAGCAAGAATACTAACAGGTACTAAAAAACGAGAGCACATTACTCCAGTATTAAAAAAATCTTCATTGGCTTCCGGTTGAGTTTAGAGTAAAATTTAAAATTCTTCTTCTAACCTATAAAGCTGTAAATGACATGGCCCCTTCCTACATTAAAGATGAAATTGTACCTTATCATCCTAACCGTTCACTCCGCTCTCAAAATGCTGCACTATTGGTGGTTCCTAGAGTCGCTAAAAGTACTTTAGGAGGTAGAGCTTTTAGGTACCAAGCACCCTTGTTATGGAATCAGCTCCCTGCTCATGTCAAAGAAGCTGACACAGTCTTTACATTTAAGATTAGGCTCAAAACGTTCCTCTTTGAATCAGCTTATGGTCAGGTCAGTTAGGAACAGAAACTAAACCCATAGGCCTAGTTAAGCTGCTCTAGGAGATATATTACTGGGGAAAGTATGGCAACTTGAGCACTGTCCTCTGGTTTCTCCTACTTTTTCTTCTCCTACTTTTAAGAATATTCAATTACTAGATCATTCGTAGTCTGTTCTTTGCTATTCACATGTTGTCCCTTGTCCCACTCCCCTTTTGGGGAGTGTAACTGTTTCAGATGCTGCTGTTCCAGTTTGGACCGCTGCTGCCCCCTAGTGTCGAGGACCTGGACCCCTCCTCTCCTTCCCTGTCCTGGATTAACTGTCCTCGTCCTGCTAGATTAGTAGTTTCCTTCTGCCAATAGCGTTGGCCTACAGACTTACAACTTTACTTGCAATGGATACGTCCTGGCCTCATCTGCCTGTCCGTCCATAGGAGTGGATCTCTCCTTCACTGTGGTTCTCCTCGAGGTTTCTCCGTTTGTTTTTTTTTTCCCCACTGGGTTTTTCGGAGTTTTTCCTTGCCGAGAAGGAGGGTCTAAGGACAGGGGATGCTGGGACAATTATCCATTTGCCTGCTTGTTGTTGGACATTCTGTATATTTGATTTATGACTGTTTCTTATTCTGCTTCATTCTCTGACATCTCTGTCTGTCTGCTAAATCACCAATTTTGTGAAGTCCGCCGAGATAACTGTTGTTGTGATTTTGGGCTATACAAAAATAAATTGAATTGAATTGAATTGAATTGACATCACAGTCTGTGACATCATCAGTCTGTGACATCATCATCAGTCTGTGACATCATCAGTCTCTGACATCATCACAGTCTATGACATCATCAGTCTGTGACATCATCAGTCTATGACATCACCACAGTCTATGACATCATCAGTCTGTGACATTATCACAGTCTATGACATCATCAGTCTGTGACATCATCAGTCTATGACATCACCACAGTCTATGACATGATCACAGTCTATGACATCATCAGTCTATGACATCACCACAGTCTATGACATCATCAGTCTGTGACATCATCACAGTCTATGACATCATCAGTCTATGACATCATCCGTCTGTGACATTATCACAGTCTATGACATCATCAGTCTGTGACATCATCAGTCTGTGACATCATCACAGTCTATGACATCATCAGTCTATGACATCACCACAGTCTATGACATCATCAGTCTATGACATCATCACAATCTATGACATCATCAGTCTATGACATCACCACAGTCTATGACATCATCAGTCTGTGACATCATCAGTCTGCGACATTATCACAGTCTATGACATCATCAGTCTATGACATCATCAGTCTGTGACATAACCACAGTCTATGACATCATCCGTCTGTGACATTATCACAGTCTATGACATCATCAGTCTGTGACATCATCAGTCTGTGACATCATCACAGTCTATGACATCATCAGTCTATTACATCATCCGTCTGTGACATTATCAGTCTATGACATCACCACAGTCTATGACATCATCAGTCTATGACATCATCACAGTCTATGACATCATCAGTCTATGACATCACCATAGTCTATGACATCATCAGTCTATGACATCACCACAGTCTATGACATCATCAGTCTATGACATCATCACAGTCTATGACATCATCATCAGTCTGTGACATCATCAGTCTCTGACATCACAGTCTATGACATCATCAGTCTGTGACATCATCAGTCTATGACATCATCACAGTCTGTGACATCATCAGTCTGTGACATCATCAGTCTATGACATCATCAGTCTGTGACATCACAGTCTGTGACATCATCACAGTCTATGACATCATCACAGTCTATGACATCATCAGTTTGTGACATCATCACAGTCTATGACATCATCAGTATGTGACATCATCATCAGTCTGTGACATCATCAGTCTGTGACATCATCAGTCTATGACATCACCACAGTCTATGACATCATCAGTCTATGATGTCTATGTCTATGCTCTGGTTTACAGTTTGTAAATGTAAACCAGAGCTCCTCACAGTGTTCTAAAGTAGCCTACGGTGTGCCACAGGGTTCAGTTCTGGGTCCAGTTCTGTTTACCCTTTACATGCTACCGTTAGGTAATATCATCCGAAAGCATGGTATCGATTTCCACTGTTATGCAGATGACACCCAGCTGTACCTATCAATGAAACCTGATCAGACTAATCAAATTGAAAGGCTTAGTGACTGTGTGAGGGACATAAAAACATGGATGACCTTTAATTATTTACTTCTTAACCCTGAAAAAACTGAAGTCATTCTATTAGGCCCTAAACACCTACGAGACTCTATTGTGGTTTTGTCCCGGCCTGCAGCTGGGCTCGATGTAAAGTTTGACTCTCTAAATGAGCAGATAATCACATTGGACAATGTCAGTGTAGCCTCCAGCTCCACTGTAAGAAACCTTGGAGTCCTATTTGATCAAGAGCTCTCATTTAAAGCACACATAAGCCATGCCTGTAAAACGGCTTATTTTCATTTACGCAATATAGCCAAAATTAGAAATGTACTGCCAAAAAATGATGCTGAAAAACTTGTCCATGCTTTTGTCACTTCGAGGTTAGACTACTGTAACTCCCTGCTTGCAGCTTGCCCTAAAAGCTCTATAAAAAGCCTTCAATTGGTTCAAAATGCAGCAGCAAGAATACTAACAGGTACTAAAAAACGAGAGCACATTACTCCAGTATTAAAAAATCTTCATTGGCTTCCGGTTGAGTTTAGAGTAAAATTTAAAATCCTTCTTCTAACCTATAAAGCTGTAAATGACATGGCCCCTTCCTACATTAAAGATGAAATTGTACCTTATCATCCTAACCGTTCACTCCACTCTCAAAATGCTGCACTATTGGTGGTTCCTAGAGTCGCTAAAAGTACTTTAGGAGGTAGAGCTTTTAGGTACCAAGCACCCTTGTTATGGAATCAGCTCCCTGCTCATGTCAAAGAAGCTGACACAGTCTTTACATTTAAGATTAGGCTCAAAACGTTCCTCTTTGAATCAGCTTATGGTCAGGTCAGTTAGGAACAGAAACTAAACCCATAGGCCTAGTTAAGCTGCTCTAGGAGATATATTACTGGGGAAAGTATGGCAACTTGAGCACTGTCCTCTGGTTTCTCCTACTTTTTCTTCTCCTACTTTTAAGAATATTCAATTACTAGATCATTCGTAGTCTGTTCTTTGCTATTCACATGTTGTCCCTTGTCCCACTCCCCTTTTGGGGAGTGTAACTGTTTCAGATGCTGCTGTTCCAGTTTGGACCGCTGCTGCCCCCTAGTGTCGAGGACCTGGACCCCTCCTCTCCTTCCCTGTCCTGGATTAACTGTCCTCGTCCTGCTAGATTAGTAGTTTCCTTCTGCCAATAGCTTTGGCCTACAGACTTACAACTTTACTTGCAATGGATACGTCCTGGCCTCATCTGCCTGTCCGTCCATAGGAGTGGATCTCTCCTTCACTGTGGTTCTCCTCGAGGTTTCTCCGTTTGTTTTTTTTTCCCCACTGGGTTTTTCGGAGTTTTTCCTTGCCGAGAAGGAGGGTCTAAGGACAGGGGATGCTGGGACAATTATCCATTTGCCTGCTTGTTGTTGGACATTCTGTATTTTTGATTTATGACTGTTTCTTATTCTGCTTCATTCTCTGACATCTCTGTCTGTCTGCTAAATCACCAATTTTGTGAAGTCCGCCGAGATAACTGTTGTTGTGATTTTGGGCTATACAAAAATAAATTGAATTGAATTGAATTGACATCACAGTCTGTGACATCATCAGTCTGTGACATCATCATCAGTCTGTGACATCATCAGTCTCTGACATCATCACAGTCTATGACATCATCAGTCTGTGACATCATCTGTCTATGACATCACCACAGTCTATGACATCATCAGTCTGTGACATTATCACAGTCTATGACATCATCAGTCTGTGACATCATCAGTCTATGACATCACCACAGTCTATGACATGATCACAGTCTATGACATCATCAGTCTGTGACATCATCAGTCTGTGACATCATCAGTCTCTGACATCATCACAGTCTATGACATCATCAGTCTGTGACATCATCAGTCTATGACATCACCACATTCTATGACATCATCAGTCTGTGACATTATCACAGTCTATGACATCATCAGTCTGTGACATCATCAGTCTATGACATCACCACAGTCTATGACATGATCACAGTCTATGACATCATCAGTCTATGACATCACCACAGTCTATGACATCATCAGTCTGTGACATCATCACAGTCTATGACATCATCAGTCTATGACATCATCTGTCTGTGACATTATCACAGTCTATGACATCATCAGTCTGTGACATCATCAGTCTGTGACATTATCACAGTCTATGACATCATCAGTCTATGACATCACCACAGTCTATGACATCATCAGTCTATGACATCATCACAGTCTATGACATCATCAGTCTATGACATCACCACAGTCTATGACATCATCAGTCTGTGACATCATCAGTCTGCGACATTATCACAGTCTATGACATCATCAGTCTATGACATCATCAGTCTGTGACATAACCACAGACTATGACATCATCCGTCTGTGACATTATCACAGTCTATGACATCATCAGTCTGTGACATCATCAGTCTCTGACATCATCACAGTCTATGACATCATCAGTCTATTACATCATCCGTCTGTGACATTATCAGTCTATGACATCACCACAGACTATGACATCATCAGTCTATGACATCATCACAGTCTATGACATCATCAGTCTATGACATCACCATAGTCTATGACATCATCAGTCTATGACATCACCACAGTCTATGACATCATCAGTCTATGACATCATCACAGTCTATGACATCATCATCAGTCTGTGACATCATCAGTCTCTGACATCACAGTCTATGACATCATTAGTCTGTGACATCATCAGTCTATGACATCATCACAGTCTGTGACATCATCAGTCTGTGACATCATCAGTCTATGACATCATCAGTCTGTGACATCACAGTCTGTGACATCATCACAGTCTATGACATCATCACAGTCTATGACATCATCAGTCTGTGACATCATCACAGTCTATGACATCATCAGTATGTGACATCATCATCGGTCTGTGACATCATCAGTCTGTGACATCATCAGTCTATGACATCACCACAGTCTATGACATCATCAGTCTATGATGTCTATGTCTATGCTCTGGTTTACAGTTTGTAAATGTAAACCAGAGCTCCTCACAGTGCTCTAAAGTAGCCTACGGTGTGCCACAGGGTTCAGTTCTGGGTCCAGTTCTGTTTACCCTTTACATGCTACCGTTAGGTAATATCATCCGAAAGCATGGTATCGATTTCCACTGTTATGCAGATGACACCCAGCTGTACCTATCAATGAAACCTGATCAGACTAATCAAATTGAAAGGCTTAGTGACTGTGTGAGGGACATAAAAACATGGATGACCATTAATTATTTACTTCTTAACCCTGAAAAAACTGAAGTCATTCTATTAGGCCCTAAACACCTACGAGACTCTATTGTGGTTTTGTCCCGGCCTGTAGCTGGGCTCGATGTAAAGTTTGACTCTCTAAATGAGCAGATAATCACATTGGACAATGTCAGTGTAGCCTCAAGCTCCACTGTAAGAAACCTTGGAGTCCTATTTGATCAAGAGCTCTCATTTAAAGCACACATAAGCCATGCCTATAAAACAGCCTATTTTCATTTACGCAATATAGCCAAAATTAGAAATGTACTGCCAAAAAATGATGCTGAAAAACTTGTCCATGCTTTTGTCACTTCGAGGTTAGACTACTGTAACTCCCTGCTTGCAGCTTGCCCTAAAAGCTCTATAAAAAGCCTTCAATTGGTTCAAAATGCAGCAGCAAGAATACTAACAGGTACTAAAAAACGAGAGCACATTACTCCAGTATTAAAAAATCTTCATTGGCTTCCGGTTGAGTTTAGAGTAAAATTTAAAATTCTTCTTCTAACCTATAAAGCTGTAAATGACATGGCCCCTTCCTACATTAAAGATGAAATTGTACCTTATCATCCTAACCGTTCAATCCGCTCTCAAAATGCTGCACTATTGGTGGTTCCTAGAGTCGCTAAAAGTACTTTAGGAAGTAGAGCTTTTAGGTACCAAGCACCCTTGTTGTGGAATCAGCTCCCTGCTCATGTCAAAAAAGCTGACACAGTCTCTACATTTAAGATTAGGGTCAAAACGTTCCTCTTTGAATTAGCTTATGGTCAGGTCAGTTAGGAACAGAAACTTAACCCATAGGCCTAGTTAAGCTGCTCTAGGAGATATATTACTGGGGAAACTATGGCAACTTGAGCACTGTCCTCTGGTTTCTCCTACTTTTTCTCCTCCTACTGTTAAGAATATTCAATTACTAGTTCATTCGTAGTCTGTTCTTTGCTATTCACATGTTGTCCCTTGTCCCACTCCCCTTTTGGGGAGTGTAACTGTTTCAGATGCTGCTGTTCCAGTTTGGACCGCTGCTGTCCCCTAGTGTCGAGGACCTGGACCCCTCCTCTCCTTCCCTGTCCTGGATTAACTGTCCTTGTCCTGCTAGATTAGTAGTTTCATCTGCCTGTCCGTCCATAGGAGTGGATCTCTCCTTCACTGTGGTTCTCCTCGAGGTTTCTCCGTTTTCCCATTGGGTTTTTCGGAGTTTTTCCTTGCCGAGAAGGAGGGTCTAAGGACAGGAGATGCTGGGACAATTATCCATTTGCCTGCTTGTTGTTGGACATTCTGTATTTTTTTATTTATGAATGTTTCTTATTCTGCTTTATTAATCAACAATTTTGTGAAGTCTGCCGAGATAACTCTTGTTGTGATTTTGGGCTATACAAAAATAAATTGAATTGAATTGAATTGAATTATGACATCACCACAGTCTATGACATCATCACAGTCTATGACATCATCAGTCTGTGACATCATCAGTCTGTGACATCATCAGTCTGACATCATCACAGTCTATGACATCATTAGTCTGTGACATCATCATCAGTCTGTGACATCATCAGTCTGTGACATCATTAGATCTTGTTTTAACATATGGCATAGAGATCAGTGATCTAAAAGTCCTCCCACAAAATCCTATACTATCAGATCATTTTTTAATTACCTTTCAGTTTATTCTTAAAGATTTCTCTGTTCACCAGAATAAAATAATAACTAAAAGAACAATATCTGAAACAGCTGTTACTAATTTCATTGAAAAAATTGGGCCAATATTTAGTGATATGTCATGTGACCCAACTGGGGATAATTTAAATCCCATCAAAAGTGACCAATTTGTTGATAAGACCATGGATTCTTTGAAAACTGCCCTTGATGCAGTAGCTCCACTAAAACAGAAAGTTGTCAGGCCAAGGTGATCTGCTCCATGGTATAATGAAAAACTGCGTGCACACAAACAAAAGGTTAGGAGAATTGAGAAAAGTTACCGCAAAGCACACTCAGAGCAGTCTTTAGAAGCATGGAAAACCTGCCTTCTGTCCTATAAGCAGGCGTTGCGTGCGGCCCAAACCAGTTACTATTCCAATCTAATAGAAGTAAACAAAAATAATCCTAGGTTCTTATTCAGCACTGTAGCCAGGCTGACAAACTGCCACAGCGCAGTAGAACCTTCAATCCCAATTACTCTCAGTTCTGAGGATTTCCTGACATTTTTTTTTAATAATAAGATCATTACTATAACTGATAAAATAAATGAAATTGCCCCTACTTTTAACTCCGAGCAAGTCCAAGCTGTTAAAATAGGGTCTCAATAAAACTCTTGTCCAGTTTTAGAGAAGTTTGCTACTCTAAATCATGCAGAATTAACTTCAGCCTTTATGTCCTCTAAACCCTCAACCTGTATCTTAGACCCAATCCCAAGTAGACTTTTTAAAGAAATTCTCCCTCTAATTATAGATCCTATTCTTAATATAATAAATACTTCACTGGAAAGTGGTTATGTTCCTCAGTCCTTTAAATATGCAGTAATTAAGCCGCTCCTAAAAAAGCCTAATCTAGATCCTGACCTGTTAGCCAATTACAGACCTATTTCAAATCTTCCGTTTATTTCTAAAATTCTGGCGAGAATTGTAGTTAAACAGCTTTGTCGCCATCTACAGGAGAATAATTTATTTGAAAATTTTCAATCTGGATTCAGAGCTCATCATAGCACTGAAACAGCCCTACTTAAAGTAACAAATGATTTGTTATTAGCTGCTGACAATGGTCAGGTCTCAATACTGGTTCTGTTGGACCTCAGCGCAGCTTTTGACACAATCGACCACAACATTTTACTGCAGAGGTTAGAATGTGATGTAGGCGTCAGAGGAACTGCCCTCAGCTGGTTTAAATCCTATTTATCCGATAGGTACCAGTTTGTAAATGTAAACCAGAGCTCCTCACAGTGCTCTAAAGTAGCCTACGGTGTGCCACAGGGTTCAGTTCTGGGTCCAGTTCTGTTTACCCTTTACATGCTACCGTTAGGTAATATCATCCGAAAGCATGGTATCGATTTCCACTGTTATGCAGATGACACCCAGCTGTACCTATCAATGAAACCCGATCAGACTAATCAAATAGAAAGACTTAGTGACTGTGTGAGAGACATAAAAACATGGATGACCTTTAACTATTTACTTCTTAACCCTGAAAAAACTGAAGTCATTCTATTAGGCCCTAAACACCTATGAGACTCTATTGTGGTTTTGTCCTGGCCTGCAGCTGGGCTCGATGTAAAGTTTGACTCTCTAAATGAGCAGATAATCACATTGGACAATGTCAGTGTAGCCTCAAGCTCCACTGTAAGAAACCTTGGAGTCCTATTTGATCAAGAGCTCTCATTTAAAGCACACATAAGCCATGCCTGTAAAACAGCCTATTTTCATTTACGCAATATAGCCAAAATTAGAAATGTACTGCCAAAAAATGATGCTGAAAAACTTGTCCATGCTTTTGTCACATCGAGGTTAGACTACTGTTATTCCCTGCTTGCAGCTTGCCCTAAAAGCTCTATAAAAAGCCTTCAATTGGTTCAAAATGCAGCAGCAAGAATACTAACAGGTACTAAAAAACGAGAGCACATTACTCCAGTACTAAAAAATCTTCATTGGCTTCCGGTTGAGTTTAGAGTAAAATTTAAAATTCTTCTTCTAACCTATAAAGCTGTAAATGACATGGCCCCTTCCTACATTAAAGATGAAATTGTACCTTATTATCCTAACCGTTCACTCCGCTCTCAAAATGCTGCACTATTGGTGGTTCCTAGAGTCGCTAAAAGTACTTTAGGAGGTAGAGCTTTTAGGTACCAAGCACCCTTGTTGTGGAATCAGCTCCCTGCTCATGTCAAAGAAGCTGACACAGTCTTTACATTTAAGATTAGGCTCAAAACGTTCCTCTTTGAATCAGCTTATGGTCAGGTCAGTTAGGAACAGAAACTAAACCCATAGGCCTAGTTAAGCTGCTCTAGGAGATATATTACTGGGGAAAGTATGGCAACTTGAGCACTGTCCTCTGGTTTCTCCTACTTTTTCTTCTCCTACTTTTAAGAATATTCAATTACTAGATCATTCGTAGTCTGTTCTTTGCTATTCACATGTTGTCCCTTGTCCCACTCCCCTTTTGGGGAGTGTAACTGTTTCAGATGCTGCTGTTCCAGTTTGGACCGCTGCTGCCCCCTAGTGTCGAGGACCTGGACCCCTCCTCTCCTTCCCTGTCCTGGATTAACTGTCCTCGTCCTGCTAGATTAGTAGTTTCCTTCTGCCAATAGCTTTGGCCTCCAGACTTACAACTTTACTGGCAATGGATACGTCCTGGCCTCATCTGCCTGTTCGTCCATAGGAGTGGATCTCTCCTTCACTGTGGTTCTCCTCGAGGTTTCTCCGTTTTTTTTTTCCCCCACTGGGTTTTTCGGAGCTTTTCCTTGCCGAGAAGGAGGGTCTAAGGACAGGGGATGCTGGGACAATTATCCATTTGCCTGCTTGTTGTTGGACATTCTGTATTTTTGATTTATGACTGTTTCTTATTCTGCTTCATTCTCTGACATCTCTGTCTGTCTGCTAAATCAACAATTTTGTGAAGTCCGCCGAGATAACTGTTGTTGTGATTTTGGGCTATACAAAAATAAATTGAATTGAATTGAATTGAATTGAAAGGACATCATCACAGTCTGTGACATCATCAGTCTGTGACATCATCAGTCTGTGACATCATCATCAGTCTGTGACATCATCAGTCTCTGACATCATCACAGTCTATGACATCATCAGTCTGTGACATCATCAGTCTATGACATCACCACAGTCTATGACATCATCAGTCTGTGACATTATCACAGTCTATGACATCATCAGTCTGTGACATCATCAGTCTATGACATCCCCACTGTCTATGACATGATCACAGTCTATGACATCATCAGTCTATGACATCACCACAGTCTATGACATCATCAGTCTGTGACATCATCACAGTCTATGACATCATCAGTCTATGACATCATCCGTCTGTGACATTATCACAGTCTATGACA
The DNA here is from genome assembly GCA_029959045.1 of Taenioides sp. WSHXM2023. NCBI lineage: Eukaryota > Metazoa > Chordata > Actinopteri > Gobiiformes > Gobiidae > Taenioides > Taenioides sp. WSHXM2023. The sequence goes on from CM057092.1 coordinate 4,753,520, forward strand.
TCATCAGTCTGTGACATCATCAGTCTGTGACATCATCACAGTCTATGACATCATCAGTCTATGACATCATCAGTCTATGACATCATCACAGTCTATGACATCATCAGTCTATGACATCACCACAGTCTATGACATCATCAGTCTGTGACATCATCAGTCTGCGACATTTTCACAGTCTATGACATCATCAGTCTATGACATCATCAGTCTGTGACATAACCACAGTCTATGACATCATCCCTCTGTGACATTATCACAGTCTATGACATCATCAGTCTGTGACATCATCAGTCTGTGACATCATCACAGTCTATGACATCATCAGTCTATTACATCATCCGTCTGTGACATTATCAGTCTATGACATCACCACAGTCTATGACATCATCAGTCTATGACATCATCACAGTCTATGACATCATCAGTCTATGACATCACCATAGTCTATGACATCATCAGTCTATGACATCACCACAGTCTATGACATCATCAGTCTATGACATCATCACAGTCTATGACATCATCATCAGTCTGTGACATCATCAGTCTCTGACATCACAGTCTATGACATCATTAGTCTGTGACATCATCAGTCTATGACATCATCACAGTCTGTGACATCATCAGTCTGTGACATCATCAGTCTATGACATCATCAGTCTGTGACATCACAGTCTGTGACATCATCACAGTCTATGACATCATCACAGTCTATGACATCATCAGTCTGTGACATCATCACAGTCTATGACATCATCAGTATGTGACATCATCATCAGTCTGTGACATCATCAGTCTGCGACATTATCACAGTCTATGACATCATCAGTCTATGACATCATCAGTCTGTGACATAACCACAGTCTATGACATCATCCGTCTGTGACATTATCACAGTCTATGACATCATCAGTCTGTGACATCATCAGTCTGTGACATCATCACAGTCTATGACATCATCAGTCTGTGACATCATCAGTCTATGACATCATCAGTCTGTGACATCACAGTCTGTGACATCATCACAGTCTATGACATCATCACAGTCTATGACATCATCAGTCTGTGACATCATCACAGTCTATGACATCATCAGTATGTGACATCATCATCATCAGTCTGTGACATCATCAGTCTGCGACATTATCACAGTCTATGACATCATCAGTCTATGACATCATCAGTCTGTGACATAACCACAGTCTATGACATCATCCGTCTGTGACATTATCACAGTCTATGACATCATCAGTCTCTGACATCACAGTCTATGACATCATTAGTCTGTGACATCATCAGTCTATGACATCATCACAGTCTGTGACATCATCAGTCTGTGACATCATCAGTCTATGACATCATCAGTCTGTGACATCACAGTCTGTGACATCATCACAGTCTATGACATCATCACGGTCTATGACATCATCAGTCTGTGACATCATCACAGTCTATGACATCATCAGTATGTGACATCATCATCAGTCTGTGACATCATCAGTCTGCGACATTATCACAGTCTATGACATCATCAGTCTATGACATCATCCGTCTGTGACATAACCACAGTCTATGACATCATCAGTCTATGACATCATCACAGTCTATGACATCATCAGTCTATGACATCACCATAGTCTATGACATCATCAGTCTATGACATCACCACAGTCTATGACATCATCAGTCTATGACATCATCACAGTCTATGACATCATCATCAGTCTGTCACATCATCAGTCTCTGACATCACAGTCTATGACATCATTAGTCTGTGACATCATCAGTCTATGACATCATCACAGTCTGTGACATCATCAGTCTGTGACATCATCAGTCTGTGACATCATCAGTCTGTGACATCACAGTCTGTGACATCATCACAGTCTATGACATCATCACAGTCTATGACATCATCAGTCTGTGACATCATCACAGTCTATGACATCATCAGTATGTGACATCATCATCAGTCTGTGACATCATCAGTCTGTGACATCATCAGTCTATGACATCACCACAGTCTATGACATCATCAGTCTATGATGTCTATGTCTATGCTCTGGTTTACAGTTTGTAAATGTAAACCAGAGCTCCTCACAGTGCTCTAAAGTAGCCTACGGTGTGCCACAGGGTTCAGTTCTGGGTCCAGTTCTGTTTACCCTTTACATGCTACCGTTAGGTAATATCATCCGAAAGCATGGTATCGATTTCCACTGTTATGCAGATGACACCCAGCTGTACCTATCAATGAAACCTGATCAGACTAATCAAATTGAAAGGCTTAGTGACTGTGTGAGGGACATAAAAACATGGATGACCTTTAATTATTTACTTCTTAACCCTGAAAAAACTGAAGTCATTCTATTAGGCCCTAAACACCTACGAGACTCTATTGTGGTTTTGTCCCGGCCTGCAGCTGGGCTCGATGTAAAGTTTGACTCTCTAAATGAGCAGATAATCACATTGGACAATGTCAGTGTAGCCTCCAGCTCCACTGTAAGAAACCTTGGAGTCCTATTTGATCAAGAGCTCTCATTTAAAGCACACATAAGCCATGCCTGTAAAACGGCTTATTTTCATTTACGCAATATAGCCAAAATTAGAAATGTACTGCCAAAAAATGATGCTGAAAAACTTGTCCATGCTTTTGTCACTTCGAGGTTAGACTACTGTAACTCCCTGCTTGCAGCTTGCCCTAAAAGCTCTATAAAAAGCCTTCAATTGGTTCAAAATGCAGCAGCAAGAATACTAACAGGTACTAAAAAACGAGAGCACATTACTCCAGTATTAAAAAAATCTTCATTGGCTTCCGGTTGAGTTTAGAGTAAAATTTAAAATTCTTCTTCTAACCTATAAAGCTGTAAATGACATGGCCCCTTCCTACATTAAAGATGAAATTGTACCTTATCATCCTAACCGTTCACTCCGCTCTCAAAATGCTGCACTATTGGTGGTTCCTAGAGTCGCTAAAAGTACTTTAGGAGGTAGAGCTTTTAGGTACCAAGCACCCTTGTTATGGAATCAGCTCCCTGCTCATGTCAAAGAAGCTGACACAGTCTTTACATTTAAGATTAGGCTCAAAACGTTCCTCTTTGAATCAGCTTATGGTCAGGTCAGTTAGGAACAGAAACTAAACCCATAGGCCTAGTTAAGCTGCTCTAGGAGATATATTACTGGGGAAAGTATGGCAACTTGAGCACTGTCCTCTGGTTTCTCCTACTTTTTCTTCTCCTACTTTTAAGAATATTCAATTACTAGATCATTCGTAGTCTGTTCTTTGCTATTCACATGTTGTCCCTTGTCCCACTCCCCTTTTGGGGAGTGTAACTGTTTCAGATGCTGCTGTTCCAGTTTGGACCGCTGCTGCCCCCTAGTGTCGAGGACCTGGACCCCTCCTCTCCTTCCCTGTCCTGGATTAACTGTCCTCGTCCTGCTAGATTAGTAGTTTCCTTCTGCCAATAGCTTTGGCCTACAGACTTACAACTTTACTTGCAATGGATACGTCCTGGCCTCATCTGCCTGTCCGTCCATAGGAGTGGATCTCTCCTTCACTGTGGTTCTCCTCGAGGTTTCTCCATTTTTTTTTTCCCCCACTGGGTTTTTCGGAGCTTTTCCTTGCCGAGAAGGAGGGTCTAAGGACAGGGGATGCTGGGACAATTATCCATTTGCCTGCTTGTTGTTGGACATTCTGTATTTTTGATTTATGACTGTTTCTTATTCTGCTTCATTCTCTGACATCTCTGTCTGTCTGCTAAATCAACAATTTTGTGAAGTCCGCCGAGATAACTGTTGTTGTGATTTTGGGCTATACAAAAATAAATTGAATTGAATTGAATTGAATTGACATCATCATCAGACTGATGATGTCACAGACTGATGATGATGTCACAGACTGATGATGTCACAGACTGATGATGTCACAGACTGTGATGATGTCAATTCAATTCAATTCAATTCAATTTATTTTTGTATAGCCCAAAATCACAACAACAGTTATCTCGGCGGACTTCACAAAATTGTTGATTTAGCAGACAGACAGAGATGTCAGAGAATGAAGCAGAATAAGAAACAGTCATAAATCAAAAATACAGAATGTCCAACAACAAGCAGGCAAATGGATAATTGTCCCAGCATCCCCTGTCCTTAGACCCTCCTTCTCGGCAAGGAAAAGCTCCGAAAAACCCAGTGGGGGAAAAAAAAAAACGGAGAAACCTCGAGGAGAACCACAGTGAAGGAGAGATCCACTCCTATGGACGAACAGGCAGATGAGGCCAGGACGTATCCATTGCAAGTAAAGTTGTAAGTCTGTAGGCCAAAGCTATTGGCAGAAGGAAACTACTAATCTAGCAGGACGAGGACAGTTAATCCAGGACAGGGAAGGAGAGGAGGGGTCCAGGTCCTCAACACTAGGGGGCAGCAGCGGTCCAAACTGGAACAGCAGCATCTGAAACAGTTACACTCCCCAAAAGGGGAGTGGGACAAGGGACAACATGTGAATAGCAAAGAACAGACTACGAATGATCTAGTAATTGAATATTCTTAAAAGTAGGAGAAGAAAAAGTAGGAGAAACCAGAGGACAGTGCTCAAGTTGCCATACTTTCCCCAGTAATATATCTCCTAGAGCAGCTTAACTAGGCCTATGGGTTTAGTTTCTGTTCCTAACTGACCTGACCATAAGCTGATTCAAAGAGGAACGTTTTGAGCCTAATCTTAAATGTAAAGACTGTGTCAGCTTCTTTGACATGAGCAGGGAGCTGATTCCATAACAAGGGTGCTTGGTACCTAAAAGCTCTACCTCCTAAAGTACTTTTAGCGACTCTAGGAACCACCAATAGTGCAGCATTTTGAGAGCGGAGTGAACGGTTAGGATGATAAGGTACAATTTCATCTTTAATGTAGGAAGGGGCCATGTCATTTACAGCTTTATAGGTTAGAAGAAGAATTTAAAATTTTACTCTAAAGTGTGGTGATGTCATAGACTGATGATGTCATAGACTATGGTGATGTCATAGACTGATGATGTCATAGACTGTGATGATGTCATAGACTGATGATGTCATAGACTGTGGTTATGTCACAGACTGATGATGTCATAGACTGATGATGTCATAGACTGTGATAATGTCGCAGACTGATGATGTCACAGACTGATGATGATGTCACATACTGATGATGTCATAGACTGTGATGATGTCACAGACTGATGATGTCATAGACTGTGATGATGTCATAGACTGTGATGATGTCACAGATTGTGATGTCACAGACTGATGATGTCATAGACTGATGATGTCACAGACTGATGATGTCACAGACTGTGATGATGTCATAGACTGATGATGTCACAGACTAATGATGTCATAGACTGTGATGTCAGAGACTGATGATGTCATAGACTGTGATAATGTCACAGACGGATGATGTCATAGACTGTGGTTATGTCACAGACTGATGATGTCATAGACTGATGATGTCATAGACTGTGATAATGTCGCAGACTGATGATGTCACAGACTGATGATGATGTCACATACTGATGATGTCATAGACTGTGATGATGTCACAGACTGATGATGTCATAGACTGTGATGATGTCATAGACTGTGATGATGTCACAGACTGTGATGTCACAGACTGATGATGTCATAGAATGATGATGTCACAGACTGATAATGTCATAGACTGTGATGATGTCACAGACTGATGATGTCACAGACTGATGATGTCATAGACTGTGATAATGTCACAGACGGATGATGTCATCGACTGTGGTTATGTCACAGACTGATGATGTCATAGACTGATGATGTCATAGACTGTGATAATGTCGCAGACTGATGATGTCACAGACTGATGATGATGTCACATACTGATGATGTCATAGACTGTGATGATGTCACAGACTGATGATGTCATAGACTGTGATGATGTCATAGACTGTGATGATGTCACAGACTGTGATGTCACAGACTGTGATGATGTCATAGACTGATGATGTCACAGACTAATGATGTCATAGACTGTGATGTCAGAGACTGATGATGTCACAGACTGATGATGATGTCATAGACTGTGATGATGTCATAGACTGATGATGTCATAGACTGTGGTGATGTCATAGACTGATGATGTCATAGACTATGGTGATGTCATAGACTGATGATGTCATAGACTGTGATGATGTCATAGACTGATCATCATCACCACAGTCTATGACATCATCAGTCTGTGACATTATCACAGTCTATGACATCATCAGTCTGTGACATCATCAGTCTATGACATCCCCACAGTCTATGACATGATCACAGTCTATGACATCATCAGTCTATGACATCACCACAGTCTATGACATCATCAGTCTGTGACATCATCACAGTCTATGACATCATCAGTCTATGACATCATCCGTCTGTGACATTATCACAGTCTATGACATCATCAGTCTGTGACATCATCAGTCTGTGACATCATCACAGTCTATGACATCATCAGTCTATGACATCACCACAGTCTATGACATCATCAGTCTATGACATCATCACAGTCTATGACATCATCAGTCTATGACATCACCACAGTCTATGACATCATCAGTCTGTGACATCATCAGTCTGCGACATTATCACAGTCTATGACATCATCAGTCTATGACATCATCAGTCTGTGACATAACCACAGTCTATGACATCATCCGTCTGTGACATTATCACAGTCTATGACATCATCAGTCTGTGACATCATCAGTCTGTGACATCATCACAGTCTATGACATCATCAGTCTATTACATCATCCGTCTGTGACAGTCTCAGTCTATGACATCACCACAGTCTATGACATCATCAGTCTATGACATCATCACAGTCTATGACATCATCAGTCTATGACATCACCATAGTCTATGACATCATCAGTCTATGACATCACCACAGTCTATGACATCATCAGTCTATGACATCATCACAGTCTATGACATCATCATCAGTCTGTCACATCATCAGTCTCTGACATCACAGTCTATGACATCATTAGTCTGTGACATCATCAGTCTATGACATCATCACAGTCTGTGACATCATCAGTCTGTGACATCATCAGTCTGTGACATCATCAGTCTGTGACATCACAGTCTGTGACATCATCACAGTCTATGACATCATCACAGTCTATGACATCATCAGTCTGTGACATCATCACAGTCTATGACATCATCAGTATGTGACATCATCATCAGTCTGTGACATCATCAGTCTGCGACATTATCACAGTCTATGACATCATCAGTCTATGACATCATCAGTCTGTGACATAACCACAGTCTATGACATCATCCGTCTGTGACATTATCAGTCTATGACATCATCAGTCTGTGACATCATCAGTCTGTGACTTCATGACAGTCTATGACATCATCAGTCTGTGACATCATCAGTCTATGACATCATCAGTCTGTGACATCACAGTCTGTGACATCATAACAGTCTATGACATCATCACAGTCTATGACATCATCAGTCTGTGACATCATCACAGTCTATGACATCATCAGTATGTGACATCATCATCAGTCTGTGACATCATCAGTCTGCGACATTATCACAGTCTATGACATCATCAGTCTATGACATCATCAGTCTGTGACATAACCACAGTCTATGACATCATCCGTCTGTGACATTATCACAGTCTATGACATCATCAGTCTCTGACATCACAGTCTATGACATCATTAGTCTGTGACATCATCAGTCTATGACATCATCACAGTCTGTGACATCATCAGTCTGTGACATCATCAGTCTATGACATCATCAGTCTGTGACATCACAGTCTGTGACATCATCACAGTCTATGACATCATCACAGTCTATGACATCATCAGTCTGTGACATCATCACAGTCTATGACATCATCAGTATGTGACATCATCATCAGTCTGTGACATCATCAGTCTGCGACATTATCACAGTCTATGACATCATCAGTCTATGACATCATCAGTCTGTGACATAACCACAGTCTATGACATCATCCGTCTGTGACATTATCACAGTCTATGACATCATCAGTCTGTGACATCATCAGTCTGTGACATCATCACAGTCTATGACATCATCAGTCTATTACATCATCCGTCTGTGACATTATCAGTCTATGACATCACCACAGTCTATGACATCATCAGTCTATGACATCATCAGTCTATGACATCATCACAGTCTATGACATCATCATTCTATGACATCACCATAGTCTATGACATCATCAGTCTATGACATCATCACAGTCTATGACATCATCAGTCTATGACATCATCACAGTCTATGACATCATCATCAGTCTGTAACATCATCAGTCTCTGACATCACAGTCTATGACATCATTAGTCTGTGACATCATCAGTCTATGATATCATCACAGTCTGTGACATCATCAGTCTGTGACATCATCAGTCTATGACATCATCAGTCTGTGACATCACAGTCTGTGACATCATCACAGTCTATGACATCATCACAGTCTATGACATCATCAGTCTGTGACATCATCACAGTCTATGACATCATCCCCACTTCATCCCCACTGCCTCCCCTGGGTAGAGCTGACCACAACATTGTCCATCTGCGGCCTGTGTACCAGCCTATTGTGCACAGACAGCCTGTGGTGCCCCGTGTGGTGAAGAAGTGGACTGCTGAGAGTGAGGAGGCTCTGAGAGACTGTTTTGACACCACAGTGTGGACAGAGCTCTGTGACCCACATGGAGAGGACATCAATGCAGTGACAGAGTGCATCACGGACTACATCAACTTTTGTTTTGAAAACATCGTCCCCTCCCAGACGGTGCGGTGTTTTTCAAACAACAAGCCGTGGATTAACCCTGACATAAAAGCTCTGCTGAAGGAGAAGAAGAGAGCTTTTAGGTCAGGGACCAAGGAGGAGCTGAAGGCTGCACAGAAGAGGCTGAGGAGGAAAATCAGGACGAGCCAAGCCAGCCAAAAGAGAAGGATGGAGCAGCAGCTGCAGCAGAAGAACATCCAGGGGGTGTGGAGAAGCCTCAAGACGATCTCAGGCTTCAAAGCACCTCCTGCCCAGACGGAGGGGGATCTGCGGTGGGTAAACGAGCTCAATTCTCACTTCCTGAGATTTGATCAATCACCCACCACTCCCCCCACCCAGCTGCCAGCTCTCACCTCCCCAGCTGGACAATGGGGAACTCCTGCACCTCTTCACACCTCTGCCTCTGCTCTTCAGCCCACCACTACACATGGACTCACCCATCCCCCCAGCCTGCCACTGTCATTTTCTACAGCCCAGGTGAGACTGGAGCTCAAGAAGATCAGACCCAGGAAGGCAGCAGGACCAGACGGCATCAGCTCCAGGCTCCTTAAGTCCTGTGCAGACGAACTGTGCGGAGTTATGGAGCATGTCTTCAACATGAGCCTTAAGCTGAGGGTGGTACCACAACTCTGGAAGACCTCCTGTGTGGTACCAGTGCCTAAAACACCGCACGCTAAAGACCCCAGCAGCTTCAGGCCGGTGGCTCTAACATCGCACCTGATGAAGACACTGGAGAGACTGGTCCTTGGCCACCTCCGCTCCACCGTGAGCTCAGCGATGGACCCGCTGCAGTTTGCATACCGGCCTGGCATCGGAGTGGAGGACGCCGTCATCTACCTGCTGCACCGCTCACTGTCTCACCTGGAGAACCCCGGCAGCACTGTGAGGATTCTCTTCTTTGACTTCTCCAGTGCTTTCAACACCATCCAGCCACTGCTCCTGAGGGACAAACTGGAGACCGCCGGTGTGGACTGTGACCTGGCAGACTGGATCCTGGACTACCTCACAAACCGGCCCCAGTTTGTGAGAGCCAAGAACTGCGTGTCTGACCTCCTGACCTGCAGTGTGGGGGCGCCCCAGGGCACTGTCCTCGCGCCCTTTCTTTTCACCCTTTACACTGCAGACTTCAGACACAACACGGACAGCTGCGTCCTGCAGAAGTTCTCTGATGACTCTGCCATCATTGGCTTCATTAAGGATGATGACGATGTGGAGTACAGAGGACTAGCGCAGGACTTTGTGGACTGGTGTCAGCAGAACCACCTCATCATCAATGCAGGGAAGACCAAGGAGATGGTGGTGGACTTCCGCAGACGCCACTCTACTGTCACCTCAGTGAACATCCAGGGAAGGGACATTGAGAGAGTGGACTCTTACAAGTACCTGGGTGTTCATCTGAACAACAAACTGGACTGGACTCACAACACAGATGCACTGTACAGGAAGGGCCAGAGTCGGCTCTATCTCCTGAGGAGACTCAGGTCTTTTGGAGTGAGGGGGCCACTCCTGAAGACCTTCTATGACTCTGTAGTGGCATCAGCCATCCTGTACGGTGTGGTCTGCTGGAGCAGCAGCATCACAGAGAGGGAGAGGAAGAAGCTGGACAAGGTCATCAAGAAGTCCAGCTCCGTCCTGGGCTGTCCTCTGGACTCAGTGCAGCAGGTGGGGGACAAGAGGGTCCTGGCTAAGGTCATCTCTATGCTGGACCATGAGTGTCACCCCCTGCAGGACGCCCTGTCTGCTCTGGAGAGCAGCTTCAGTGATAGACTGATTCACCCTCGCTGTGTGAAGGAGAGATTTCGCAGGTCTTTCCTTCCTGCTGCTGTCAGACTGTATAATGAACACTGTTAACACTGAACATGTGTCATTCAACTGTATCTATGTGCAATACTGAAGACCTCTGGTACAATTCACTTATGTCATTTACTGATATTTATCCTGTCTGTACATAAACATAGTCATATTACTGTAAATAACATAATATACTGAAGTCACTTTACTGAGATTTACTCTGTTCATATGCTGCACTGTTACTTTTATTGTACATAATAGTATTTTTGGTATTTTATATTTTATATTTCGTATTTTATATTTTTGCTCCACTGGAACAAAATTAGAGTCTATCTTTAAGTCTATTTCTAAATTATTATTTTTTTAGCCATTATCTATTATCTTGTTTTATTGCATGTTCCATTTTCCTGCTGTTCTTGAACTGTGCGTTGCAACACTGGAATTTCCCCACTGTGGGACTAATAAAGGCATATCTTATCTTATCTTATCTTATCTTATCAGTATGTGACATCATCATCAGTCTGTGACATCATCAGTCTGTGACATCATCAGTCTATGACATCACCACAGTCTATGACATCATCAGTCTATGATGTCTATGTCTATGCTCTGGTTTACAGTTTGTAAATGTAAACCAGAGCTCCTCACAGTGCTCTAAAGTAGCCTACGGTGTGCCACAGGGTTCAGTTCTGGGTCCAGTTCTGTTTACCCTTTACATGCTACCGTTAGGTAATATCATCCGAAAGCATGGTATCGATTTCCACTGTTATGCAGATGACACCCAGCTGTACCTATCAATGAAACCTGATCAGACTAATCAAATTGAAAGGCTTAGTGACTGTGTGAGGGACATAAAAACATGGATGACCTTTAATTATTTACTTCTTAACCCTGAAAAAACTGAAGTCATTCTATTAGGCCCTAAACACCTACGAGACTCTATTGTGGTTTTGTCCCGGCCTGCAGCTGGGCTCGATGTAAAGTTTGACTCTCTAAATGAGCAGATAATCACATTGGACAATGTCAGTGTAGCCTCAAGCTCCACTGTAAGAAACCTTGGAGTCCTATTTGATCAAGAGCTCTCATTTAAAGCACACATAAGCCATGCCTATAAAACAGCCTATTTTCATTTACGCAATATAGCCAAAATTAGAAATGTACTGCCAAAAAATGATGCTGAAAAACTTGTCCATGCTTTTGTCACTTCGAGGTTAGACTACTGTAACTCCCTGCTTGCAGCTTGCCCTAAAAGCTCTATAAAAAGCCTTCAATTGGTTCAAAATGCAGCAGCAAGAATACTAACAGGTACTAAAAAACGAGAGCACATTACTCCAGTATTAAAAAAATCTTCATTGGCTTCCGGTTGAGTTTAGAGTAAAATTTAAAATTCTTCTTCTAACCTATAAAGCTGTAAATGACATGGCCCCTTCCTACATTAAAGATGAAATTGTACCTTATCATCCTAACCGTTCACTCCGCTCTCAAAATGCTGCACTATTGGTGGTTCCTAGAGTCGCTAAAAGTACTTTAGGAGGTAGAGCTTTTAGGTACCAAGCACCCTTGTTATGGAATCAGCTCCCTGCTCATGTCAAAGAAGCTGACACAGTCTTTACATTTAAGATTAGGCTCAAAACGTTCCTCTTTGAATCAGCTTATGGTCAGGTCAGTTAGGAACAGAAACTAAACCCATAGGCCTAGTTAAGCTGCTCTAGGAGATATATTACTGGGGAAAGTATGGCAACTTGAGCACTGTCCTCTGGTTTCTCCTACTTTTTCTTCTCCTACTTTTAAGAATATTCAATTACTAGATCATTCGTAGTCTGTTCTTTGCTATTCACATGTTGTCCCTTGTCCCACTCCCCTTTTGGGGAGTGTAACTGTTTCAGATGCTGCTGTTCCAGTTTGGACCGCTGCTGCCCCCTAGTGTCGAGGACCTGGACCCCTCCTCTCCTTCCCTGTCCTGAATTAACTGTCCTCATCCTGCTAGATTAGTAGTTTCCTTCTGCCAATAGCTTTGGCCTACAGACTTACAACTTTACTTGCAATGGATACGTCCTGGCCTCATCTGCCTGTCCGTCCATAGGAGTGGATCTCTCCTTCACTGTGGTTCTCCTCGAGGTTTCTCCGTTTTTTTTTTCCCCCACTGGGTTTTTCGGAGCTTTTCCTTGCCGAGAAGGAGGGTCTAAGGACAGGGGATGCTGGGACAATTATCCATTTGCCTGCTTGTTGTTGGACATTCTGTATTTTTGATTTATGACTGTTTCTTATTCTGCTTCATTCTCTGACATCTCTGTCTGTCTGCTAAATCAACAATTTTGTGAAGTCCGCCGAGATAACTGTTGTTGTGATTTTGGGCTATACAAAAATAAATTGAATTGAATTGAATTGAATTGACATCATCACAGTCTGTGACATCATCAGTCTGTGACATCATCAGTCTGTGACATCATCATCAGTCTGTGACATCATCAGTCTGTGACATCATCAGTCTATGACATCACCACAGTCTATGACATCATCAGTCTGTGACATTATCACAGTCTATGACATCATCAGTCTGTGACATCATCAGTCTATGACATCCCCACAGTCTATGACATGATCACAGTCTATGACATCATCAGTCTATGACATCACCACAGTCTATGACATCATCAGTCTGTGACATCATCACAGTCTATGACATCATCAGTCTATGACATCATCCGTCTGTGACATTATCACAGTCTATGACATCATCAGTCTGTGACATCATCAGTCTGTGACATCATCACAGTCTATGACATCATCAGTCTATGACATCACCACAGTCTATGACATAATCAGTCTATGACATCATCACAGTCTATGACATCATCAGTCTATGACATCACCACAGTCTATGACATCATCAGTCTGTGACATCATCAGTCTGCGACATTATCACAGTCTATGACATCATCAGTCTATGACATCATCAGTCTGTGACATAACCACAGTCTATGACATCATCCGTCTGTGACATTATCACAGTCTATGACATCATCAGTCTGTGACATCATCAGTCTGTGACATCATCACAGTCTATGACATCATCAGTCTATTACATCATCCGTCTGTGACAGTCTCAGTCTATGACATCACCACAGTCTATGACATCATCAGTCTATGACATCATCACAGTCTATGACATCATCAGTCTATGACATCACCATAGTCTATGACATCATCAGTCTCTGACATCACAGTCTATGACATCATTAGTCTGTGACATCATCAGTCTATGACATCATCACAGTCTGTGACATCATCAGTCTGTGACATCATCAGTCTGTGACATCATCAGTCTGTGACATCACAGTCTGTGACATCATCACAGTCTATGACATCATCACAGTCTATGACATCATCAGTCTGTGACATCATCATCAGTCTGTGACATCATCAGTCTGCGACATTATCACAGTCTATGACATCATCAGTCTATGACATCATCAGTCTGTGACATAACCACAGTCTATGACATCATCCGTCTGTGACATTATCAGTCTATGACATCATCAGTCTGTGACATCATCAGTCTGTGACATCATCACAGTCTATGACATCATCAGTCTGTGACATCATCAGTCTATGACATCATCAGTCTGTGACATCACAGTCTGTGACATCATAACAGTCTATGACATCATCACAGTCTATGACATCATCAGTCTGTGACATCATCACAGTCTATGACATCATCAGTATGTGACATCATCATCAGTCTGTGACATCATCAGTCTGCGACATTATCACAGTCTATGACATCATCAGTCTATGACATCATCAGTCTGTGACATAACCACAGTCTATGACATCATCCGTCTGTGACATTATCACAGTCTATGACATCATCAGTCTCTGACATCACAGTCTATGACATCATTAGTCTGTGACATCATCAGTCTATGACATCATCACAGTCTGTGACATCATCAGTCTGTGACATCATCAGTCTATGACATCATCAGTCTATGACATCACAGTCTGTGACATCATCACAGTCTATGACATCATCACAGTCTATGACATCATCAGTCTGTGACATCATCACAGTCTATGACATCATCAGTATGTGACATCATCATCAGTCTGTGACATCATCAGTCTGCGACATTATCACAGTCTATGACATCATCAGTCTATGACATCATCAGTCTGTGACATAACCACAGTCTATGACATCATCCGTCTGTGACATTATCACAGTCTATGACATCATCAGTCTGTGACATCATCAGTCTGTGACATCATCACAGTCTATGACATCATCAGTCTATTACATCATCCGTCTGTGACATTATCAGTCTATGACATCACCACAGTCCATGACATCATCAGTCTATGACATCATCAGTCTATGACATCATCACAGTCTATGACATCATCATTCTATGACATCACCATACTCTATGACATCATCAGTCTATGACATCACCACAGTCTATGACATCATCAGTCTATGACATCATCACAGTCTATGACATCATCATCAGTCTGTCACATCATCAGTCTCTGACATCACAGTCTATGACATCATTAGTCTGTGACATCATCAGTCTATGACATCATCACAGTCTGTGACATCATCAGTCTGTGACATCATCAGTCTATGACATCATCAGTCTGTGACATCACAGTCTGTGACATCATCACAGTCTATGACATCATCACAGTCTATGACATCATCAGTCTGTGACATCATCACAGTCTATGACATCATCAGTATGTGACATCATCATCAGTCTGTGACATCATCAGTCTGTGACATCATCAGTCTATGACATCACCACAGTCTATGACATCATCAGTCTATGATGTCTATGTCTATGCTCTGGTTTACAGTTTGTAAATGTAAACCAGAGCTCCTCACACTGCTCTAAAGTAGCCTACGGTGTGCCACAGGGTTCAGTTCTGGGTCCAGTTCTGTTTACCCTTTACATGCTACCGTTAGGTAATATCATCCGAAAGCATGGTATCGATTTCCACTGTTATGCAGATGACACCCAGCTGTACCTATCAATGAAACCTGATCAGACTAATCAAATTGAAAGGCTTAGTGACTGTGTGAGGGACATAAAAACATGGATGACCTTTAATTATTTACTTCTTAACCCTGAAAAAACTGAAGTCATTCTATTAGGCCCTAAACACCTACGAGACTCTATTGTGGTTTTGTCCCGGCCTGCAGCTGGGCTCGATGTAAAGTTTGACTCTCTAAATGAGCAGATAATCACATTGGACAATGTCAGTGTAGCCTCCAGCTCCACTGTAAGAAACCTTGGAGTCCTATTTGATCAAGAGCTCTCATTTAAAGCACACATAAGCCATGCCTGTAAAACGGCTTATTTTCATTTACGCAATATAGCCAAAATTAGAAATGTACTGCCAAAAAATGATGCTGAAAAACTTGTCCATGCTTTTGTCACTTCGAGGTTAGACTACTGTAACTCCCTGCTTGCAGCTTGCCCTAAAAGCTCTATAAAAAGCCTTCAATTGGTTCAAAATGCAGCAGCAAGAATACTAACAGGTACTAAAAAACGAGAGCACATTACTCCAATATTAAAAAATCTTCATTGGCTTCCGGTTGAGTTTAGAGTAAAATTTAAAATTCTTCTTCTAACCTATAAAGCTGTAAATGACATGGCCCCTTCCTACATTAAAGATGAAATTGTACCTTATCATCCTAACCGTTCACTCCGCTCTCAAAATGCTGCACTATTGGTGGTTCCTAGAGTCGCTAAAAGTACTTTAGGAGGTAGAGCTTTTAGGTACCAAGCACCCTTGTTATGGAATCAGCTCCCTGCTCATGTCAAAGAAGCTGACACAGTCTTTACATTTAAGATTAGGCTCAAAACGTTCCTCTTTGAATCAGCTTATGGTCAGGTCAGTTAGGAACAGAAACTAAACCCATAGGCTTAGTTAAGCTGCTCTAGGAGATATATTACTGGGGAAAGTATGGCAACTTGAGCACTGTCCTCTGGTTTCTCCTACTTTTTCTTCTCCTACTTTTAAGAATATTCAATTACTAGATCATTCGTAGTCTGTTCTTTGCTATTCACATGTTGTCCCTTGTCCCACTCCCCTTTTGGGGAGTGTAACTGTTTCAGATGCTGCTGTTCCAGTTTGGACCGCTGCTGCCCCCTAGTGTCGAGGACCTGGACCCCTCCTCTCCTTCCCTGTCCTGGATTAACTGTCCTCGTCCTGCTAGATTAGTAGTTTCCTTCTGCTAATAGCTTTGGACTACAGACTTACAACTTTACTTGCAATGGATACGTCCTGGCCTCATCTGCCTGTCCGTCCATCGGAGTGGATCTCTCCTTCACTGTGGTTCTCCTCGAGGTTTCTCCGTTGTTTTTTTTTCCCCCACTGGGTTTTTCGGAGTTTTTCCTTGCCGAGAAGGAGGGTCTAAGGGTAGGGGATGCTGGGACAATTATCCATTTGCCTGCTTGTTGTTGGACATTCTGTATTTTTGATTTATGACTGTTTCTTATTCTGCTTCATTCTCTGACATCTCTGTCTGTCTGCTAAATCAACAATTTTGTGAAGTCCGCCGAGATAACTGTTGTTGTGATTTTGGGCTATACAAAAATAAATTGAATTGAATTGAATTGAATTGACATCATCACAGTCTGTGACATCATCAGTCTGTGACATCATCAGTCTGTGACATCATCATCAGTCTGTGACATCATCAGTCTCTGACATCATCACAGTCTATGACATCATCAGTCTGTGACATCATCAGTCTATGACATCACCACAGTCTATGACATCATCAGTCTGTGACATTATCACAGTCTATGACATCATCAGTCTGTGACATCATCAGTCTATGACATCACCACAGTCTATGACATGATCACAGTCTATGACATCATCAGTCTATGACATCACCACAGTCTATGACATCATCAGTCTCTGACATCACAGTCTATGACATCATTAGTCTGTGACATCATCAGTCTATGACATCATCACAGTCTGTGACATCATCAGTCTGTGACATCATCAGTCTGTGACATCATCAGTCTGTGACATCACAGTCTGTGACATCATCACAGTCTATGACATCATCACAGTCTATGACATCATCAGTCTGTGACATCATCATCAGTCTGTGACATCATCAGTCTGCGACATTATCACAGTCTATGACATCATCAGTCTATGACATCATCAGTCTGTGACATAACCACAGTCTATGACATCATCCGTCTGTGACATTATCAGTCTATGACATCATCAGTCTGTGACATCATCAGTCTGTGACATCATCACAGTCTATGACATCATCAGTCTGTGACATCATCAGTCTATGACATCATCAGTCTGTGACATCACAGTCTGTGACATCATAACAGTCTATGACATCATCACAGTCTATGACATCATCAGTCTGTGACATCATCACAGTCTATGACATCATCAGTATGTGACATCATCATCAGTCTGTGACATCATCAGTCTGCGACATTATCACAGTCTATGACATCATCAGTCTATGACATCATCAGTCTGTGACATAACCACAGTCTATGACATCATCCGTCTGTGACATTATCACAGTCTATGACATCATCAGTCTCTGACATCACAGTCTATGACATCATTAGTCTGTGACATCATCAGTCTATGACATCATCACAGTCTGTGACATCATCAGTCTGTGACATCATCAGTCTATGACATCATCAGTCTATGACATCACAGTCTGTGACATCATCACAGTCTATGACATCATCACAGTCTATGACATCATCAGTCTGTGACATCATCACAGTCTATGACATCATCAGTATGTGACATCATCATCAGTCTGTGACATCATCAGTCTGCGACATTATCACAGTCTATGACATCATCAGTCTATGACATCATCAGTCTGTGACATAACCACAGTCTATGACATCATCCGTCTGTGACATTATCACAGTCTATGACATCATCAGTCTGTGACATCATCAGTCTGTGACATCATCACAGTCTATGACATCATCAGTCTATTACATCATCCGTCTGTGACATTATCAGTCTATGACATCACCACAGTCCATGACATCATCAGTCTATGACATCATCAGTCTATGACATCATCACAGTCTATGACATCATCATTCTATGACATCACCATACTCTATGACATCATCAGTCTATGACATCACCACAGTCTATGACATCATCAGTCTATGACATCATCACAGTCTATGACATCATCATCAGTCTGTCACATCATCAGTCTCTGACATCACAGTCTATGACATCATTAGTCTGTGACATCATCAGTCTATGACATCATCACAGTCTGTGACATCATCAGTCTGTGACATCATCAGTCTATGACATCATCAGTCTGTGACATCACAGTCTGTGACATCATCACAGTCTATGACATCATCACAGTCTATGACATCATCAGTCTGTGACATCATCACAGTCTATGACATCATCAGTATGTGACATCATCATCAGTCTGTGACATCATCAGTCTGTGACATCATCAGTCTATGACATCACCACAGTCTATGACATCATCAGTCTATGATGTCTATGTCTATGCTCTGGTTTACAGTTTGTAAATGTAAACCAGAGCTCCTCACACTGCTCTAAAGTAGCCTACGGTGTGCCACAGGGTTCAGTTCTGGGTCCAGTTCTGTTTACCCTTTACATGCTACCGTTAGGTAATATCATCCGAAAGCATGGTATCGATTTCCACTGTTATGCAGATGACACCCAGCTGTACCTATCAATGAAACCTGATCAGACTAATCAAATTGAAAGGCTTAGTGACTGTGTGAGGGACATAAAAACATGGATGACCTTTAATTATTTACTTCTTAACCCTGAAAAAACTGAAGTCATTCTATTAGGCCCTAAACACCTACGAGACTCTATTGTGGTTTTGTCCCGGCCTGCAGCTGGGCTCGATGTAAAGTTTGACTCTCTAAATGAGCAGATAATCACATTGGACAATGTCAGTGTAGCCTCCAGCTCCACTGTAAGAAACCTTGGAGTCCTATTTGATCAAGAGCTCTCATTTAAAGCACACATAAGCCATGCCTGTAAAACGGCTTATTTTCATTTACGCAATATAGCCAAAATTAGAAATGTACTGCCAAAAAATGATGCTGAAAAACTTGTCCATGCTTTTGTCACTTCGAGGTTAGACTACTGTAACTCCCTGCTTGCAGCTTGCCCTAAAAGCTCTATAAAAAGCCTTCAATTGGTTCAAAATGCAGCAGCAAGAATACTAACAGGTACTAAAAAACGAGAGCACATTACTCCAATATTAAAAAATCTTCATTGGCTTCCGGTTGAGTTTAGAGTAAAATTTAAAATTCTTCTTCTAACCTATAAAGCTGTAAATGACATGGCCCCTTCCTACATTAAAGATGAAATTGTACCTTATCATCCTAACCGTTCACTCCGCTCTCAAAATGCTGCACTATTGGTGGTTCCTAGAGTCGCTAAAAGTACTTTAGGAGGTAGAGCTTTTAGGTACCAAGCACCCTTGTTATGGAATCAGCTCCCTGCTCATGTCAAAGAAGCTGACACAGTCTTTACATTTAAGATTAGGCTCAAAACGTTCCTCTTTGAATCAGCTTATGGTCAGGTCAGTTAGGAACAGAAACTAAACCCATAGGCTTAGTTAAGCTGCTCTAGGAGATATATTACTGGGGAAAGTATGGCAACTTGAGCACTGTCCTCTGGTTTCTCCTACTTTTTCTTCTCCTACTTTTAAGAATATTCAATTACTAGATCATTCGTAGTCTGTTCTTTGCTATTCACATGTTGTCCCTTGTCCCACTCCCCTTTTGGGGAGTGTAACTGTTTCAGATGCTGCTGTTCCAGTTTGGACCGCTGCTGCCCCCTAGTGTCGAGGACCTGGACCCCTCCTCTCCTTCCCTGTCCTGGATTAACTGTCCTCGTCCTGCTAGATTAGTAGTTTCCTTCTGCTAATAGCTTTGGACTACAGACTTACAACTTTACTTGCAATGGATACGTCCTGGCCTCATCTGCCTGTCCGTCCATCGGAGTGGATCTCTCCTTCACTGTGGTTCTCCTCGAGGTTTCTCCGTTGTTTTTTTTTCCCCCACTGGGTTTTTCGGAGTTTTTCCTTGCCGAGAAGGAGGGTCTAAGGGTAGGGGATGCTGGGACAATTATCCATTTGCCTGCTTGTTGTTGGACATTCTGTATTTTTGATTTATGACTGTTTCTTATTCTGCTTCATTCTCTGACATCTCTGTCTGTCTGCT
Source organism: Taenioides sp. WSHXM2023 (assembly GCA_029959045.1). Classification (NCBI taxonomy): domain Eukaryota; kingdom Metazoa; phylum Chordata; class Actinopteri; order Gobiiformes; family Gobiidae; genus Taenioides; species Taenioides sp. WSHXM2023. The sequence goes on from CM057092.1 coordinate 4,774,431, forward strand.
AAATCAACAATTTTGTGAAGTCCGCCGAGATAACTGTTGTTGTGATTTTGGGCTATACAAAAATAAATTGAATTGAATTGAATTGAATTGACATCATCACAGTCTGTGACATCATCAGTCTGTGACATCATCAGTCTGTGACATCATCATCAGTCTGTGACATCATCAGTCTCTGACATCATCACAGTCTATGACATCATCAGTCTGTGACATCATCAGTCTATGACATCACCACAGTCTATGACATCATCAGTCTGTGACATTATCACAGTCTATGACATCATCAGTCTGTGACATCATCAGTCTATGACATCACCACAGTCTATGACATGATCACAGTCTATGACATCATCAGTCTATGACATCACCACAGTCTATGACATCATCAGTCTGTGACATCATCACAGTCTATAACATCATCAGTCTATGACATCATCCGTCTGTGACATTATCACAGTCTATGAGATCATCAGTCTGTGACATCATCAGTCTGTGACATCATCACAGTCTATGACATCATCAGTCTATGACATCACCACAGTCTATGACATCATCAGTCTATGACATCATCACAGTCTATGACATCATCCGTCTGTGACATTATCACAGTCTATGACATCATCAGTCTGTGACATCATCAGTCTGTGACATCATCACAGTCTATGACATCATCAGTCTATTACATCATCCGTCTGTGACATTATCAGTCTATGACATCACCACAGTCTGACATCATCAGTCTATGACATCATCACAGTCTATGACATCATCAGTCTATGACATCACCATAGTCTATGACATCATCAGTCTATGACATCACCACAGTCTATGACATCATCAGTCTATGACATCATCACAGTCTATGACATCATCATCAGTCTGTGACATCATCAGTCTCTGACATCACAGTCTATGACATCATTAGTCTGTGACATCATCAGTCTATGACATCATCACAGTCTGTGACATCATCAGTCTGTGACATCATCAGTCTATGACATCATCAGTCTGTGACATCACAGTCTGTGACATCATCACAGTCTTTGACATCATCACAGTCTATGACATCATCAGTCTGTGACATCATCACAGTCTATGACATCATCAGTATGTGACATCATCATCAGTCTGTGACATCATCAGTCTGTGACATCATCAGTCTATGACATCACCACAGTCTATGACATCATCAGTCTATGATGTCTATGTCTATGCTCTGGTTTACAGTTTGTAAATGTAAACCAGAGCTCCTCACAGTGCTCTAAAGTAGCCTACGGTGTGCCACAGGGTTCAGTTCTGGGTCCACTTCTGTTTACCCTTTACATGCTACCGTTAGGTAATATCATCCGAAAGCATGGTATCGATTTCCACTGTTATGCAGATGACACCCAGCTGTACCTATCAATGAAACCTGATCAGACTAATCAAATTGAAAGGCTTAGTGACTGTGTGAGGGACATAAAAACATGGATGACCTTTAACTATTTACTTCTTAACCCTGAAAAAACTGAAGTCATTCTATTAGGCCCTAAACACCTACGAGACTCTATTGTGGTTTTGTCCCGGCCTGCAGCTGGGCTCGATGTAAAGTTTGACTCTCTAAATGAGCAGATAATCACATTGGACAATGTCAGTGTAGCCTCAAGCTCCACTGTAAGAAACCTTGGAGTCCTATTTGATCAAGAGCTCTCATTTAAAGCACACATAAGCCATGCCTATAAAACAGCCTATTTTCATTTACGCAATATAGCCAAAATTAGAAATGTACTGCCAAAAAATGATGCTGAAAAACTTGTCCATGCTTTTGTCACTTCGAGGTTAGACTACTGTAACTCCCTGCTTGCAGCTTGCCCTAAAAGCTCTATAAAAAGCCTTCAATTGGTTCAAAATGCAGCAGCAAGAATACTAACAGGTACTAAAAAAAGAGAGCACATTACTCCAGTATTAAAAAATCTTCATTGGCTTCCGGTTGAGTTTAGAGTAAAATTTAAAATTCTTCTTCTAACCTATAAAGCTGTAAATGACATGGCCCCTTCCTACATTAAAGATGAAATTGTACCTTATCATCCTAACCGTTCACTCCGCTCTCAAAATGCTGCACTATTGGTGGTTCCTAGAGTCGCTAAAAGTACTTTAGGAAGTAGAGCTTTTAGGTACCAAGCACCCTTGTTATGGAATCAGCTCCCTGCTCATGTCAAAGAAGCTGACACAGTCTCTACATTTAAGATTAGGGTCAAAACATTCCTCTTTGAATTAGCTTATGGTCAGGTCAGTTAGGAACAGAAACTTAACCCATAGGCCTAGTTAAGCTGCTCTAGGAGATATATTACTGGGGAAACTATGGCAACTTGAGCACTGTCCTCTGGTTTCTCCTACTTTTTCTCCTCCTACTGTTAAGAATATTCAATTACTAGTTCATTCGTAGTCTGTTCTTTGCTATTCACATGTTGTCCCTGTCCCACTCCCCTTTTGGGGAGTGTAACTGTTTCAGATGCTGCTGTTCCAGTTTGGACCGCTGCTGTCCCCTAGTGTCGAGGACCTGGACCCCTCCTCTCCTTCCCTGTCCTGGATTAACTGTCCTTGTCCTGCTAGATTAGTAGTTTCATCTGCCTGTCCGTCCATAGGAGTGGATCTCTCCTTCACTGTGGTTCTCCTCGAGGTTTCTCCGTTTTCCCATTGGGTTTTTCGGAGTTTTTCCTTGCCGAGAAGGAGGGTCTAAGGACAGGAGATGCTGGGACAATTATCCATTTGCCTGCTTGTTGTTGGACATTTTTTGATTTATGAATGTTTCTTATTCTGCTTTATTAATCAACAATTTTGTGAAGTCCGCCGACATAACTCTTGTTGTGATTTTGGGCTATACAAAAATAAATTGAATTGAATTGAATTGAATTATGACATCACCACAGTCTATGACATCATCACAGTCTATGACATCATCAGTCTGTGACATCATCAGTCTGTGACATCATCAGTCTGACATCATCACAGTCTATGACATCATTAGTCTGTGACATCATCATCAGTCTGTGACATCATCAGTCTGTGACATCATTAGATCTTGTTTTAACATATGGCATAGAGATCAGTGATCTAAAAGTCCTCCCACAAAATCCTATACTATCAGATCATTTTTTAATTACCTTTCAGTTTATTCTTAAAGATTTCTCTGTTCACCAGAATAAAATAATAACTAAAAGAACAATATCTGAAACAGCTGTTACTAATTTCATTGAAAAAATTGGGCCAATATTTAGTGATATGTCATGTGACCCAACTGGGGATAATTTAAATCCCATCAAAAGTGACCAATTTGTTGATAAGACCATGGATTCTTTGAAAACTGCCCTTGATGCAGTAGCTCCACTAAAACAGAAAGTTGTCAGGCCAAGGCGATCTGCTCCATGGTATAATGAAAAACTGCGTGCACACAAACAAAAGGTTAGGAGAATTGAGAAAAGTTACCGCAAAGCACACTCAGAGCAGTCTTTAGAAGCATGGAAAACCTGCCTTCTGTCCTATAAGCAGGCGTTGCGTGCGGCCCAAACCAGTTACTATTCCAATCTAATAGAAGTAAACAAAAATAATCCTAGGTTCTTATTCAGCACTGTAGCCAGGCTGACAAACTGCCACAGCGCAGTAGAACCTTCAATCCCAATTACTCTCAGTTCTGAGGATTTCCTGACATTTTTTTTTAATAATAAGATCATTACTATAACTGATAAAATAAATGAAATTGCCCCTACTTTTAACTCCGAGCAAGTCCAAGCTGTTAAAATAGGGTCTCAATAAAACTCTTGTCCAGTTTTAGAGAAGTTTGCTACTCTAAATCATGCAGAATTAACTTCAGCCTTTATGTCCTCTAAACCCTCAACCTGTATCTTAGACCCAATCCCAAGTAGACTTTTTAAAGAAATTCTCCCTCTAATTATAGATCCTATTCTTAATATAATAAATACTTCACTGGAAAGTGGTTATGTTCCTCAGTCCTTTAAATATGCAGTAATTAAGCCGCTCCTAAAAAAGCCTAATCTTGATCCTGACCTGTTAGCCAATTACAGACCTATTTCAAATCTTCCGTTTATTTCTAAAATTCTGGCGAGAATTGTAGTTAAACAGCTTTGTCGCCATCTACAGGAGAATAATTTATTTGAAATTTTTCAATCTGGATTCAGAGCTCATCATCAGAATCAGAAAAGCTTTTATTGCCATTGTCAGTGAACACAATTCACAGACTAGGAACTTGCTTTGGTGATAAGGTGCAACATAGAACACTGAATAATAATAATACTAATAATAATAATAATAATAATAATAATAATAATACAAGTAGAGATATCACAGTTAGAAAGGATAATAATAATAATAATAATAATAATAATAATAATAATAATAATAATAAAGTATCACTATTTGAATAATGTAAGAGCATGCAAAAAGATTAAGATATATAATAAAAATAAAAATAGTCAAGTATATACAGAGCTTCAGAACAGTGCAAACCGACAGTGCAAAAGAGCAAGTGACGTGACATGACTTATTTAAAGTGACTGGTATTATAAAGTGTCCTTAGTACAGGTGTTACAAGTGTTCATAAAGTGTTTATGAGTCCAACGGCAGAGGGGAAGAAACTGTTCTTATGGCGAGAGGTTCTGGTCCGTATGGACCGTAGCCTTCTGCCAGAGGGAAGTGGCTGGAATAGTCCATGTCCAGGGTGAGAGGGGTCAGCTGCTATCCGGCCTGCACGCCCCCGAGTCCTGGAGACGTACAGGTCCTGAAGAGATGGAAGGCTACAGCCGATCACCTTCTCAGCAGAGCGCACAATGCGCTGCAGTCTCTGTCTGTCCCTGGCAGTGGCCCCAGCGTACCACACAGTGATGGAGGAGGTGAGGATGGACTCAATGATGGCCGTGTAAAACTGCACCATCATCTGGGCAGGCAGCTTGGCTTTCCTCAGCTGCCGCAGGAAGTACATCCTCTGCTGGGCTTTCTTGATGAGGGAGCTGATGGTCGGCTCCCACTTGAGGTCGTGGGTGATGCAGGTGCCCAGGAAGCGGAAGGAGTCCACAGTGGTGATGGAGGAGTCTGTCAGGGTGAGGAGAGGCAGGGGGGCTGTGACTTTCCTGAAGTCCACGATCATCTCCACTGTCTTCTGGGCGTTGAGCTCCAGGTTGTTGCTGCTGCACCAGGACACCAGCCGGTCCACCTCCCTCCTGTAGGCAGACTCATCGCCGTCCGAGATGAGCCCGATGAGGGTGGTGTCATCCGCAAACTTAACCAGTTTCACGGAGTCGTGGCTGGAGGTGCAGCAGTTGGTGTACAGGGAGAAGAGCAGGGGAGAAAGTACACAGCCCTGTGGAGATCCTGTGCTTATAGTCCGAGTGTCCGAGACATTCTTCCCCAGCCGCACGCACTGCCTCCGGTCCGTCAGGAAGTCAGTGATCCACCTGCAGGTGGAGTCAGGCACGTTGAGCTGGGCGAGCTTGCCCTGGAGCAGAGCAGGGAGGATGGTGTTGAATGCAGAGCTGAAGTCCACAAACAGGATCCTGGCGTAGGTTCCCGGGGAGTCCAGATGCTGAAGGATGAAGTGGAGGGCCAGGTTGATGGCGTCGTCTACAGACCGATTGGCTCTGTAGGCGAACTGCAGAGGGTCCAGGAGGGGGGAGGTGAAGGACTTGAGGTGAGGCAGAACCAGGCGCTCAAATGACTTCATGACTACAGACGTCAGCGCCACAGGCCTGTAGTCGTTAAGTCCGGTGATCCTGGGCTTCTTGGGGACGGGAACAATGGTGGACAGCTTGAAGCAGGCTGGGACATGGCATAACTCCAGGGAGATGTTAAAGATGTCCGTGAAGACAGGAGCCAGTTCTTCAGCGCAGTGTCTCAGGGTGGAAGGAGAGACACCGTCCGGACCTGGGGCTTTCCGTGGGTTTTGCCTTTTAAATGTCTTAGTCACATCCTGCTTGGAGAGTGTGAGGGCAGTGGGGGAGGAGGAGGGGTCTGAGGTGGGCTTGGCCGCAATGTGGTCAGTGGGGTGGGGGAGGGGTGTGAGACTTCAAATCTAGCATAGTAGGTGTTAAGCCTTTCCGCTAGTTGTCGGTCATCCACAGCAGGGGGGGCTTTGGGTCTATAATTTGTGATCTCCTTCAGACCTTTCCAGACAGAGATGGAGTCGTTGGACCAGAACTTCTCCTTCAGATGTGTGTTGTATCTCGATTTAGCCTTCTCCACTTCCTTGCTAAATGAGTACTTGCTCTGTCTGTAAGAGTGAGGGTCACCACTTCTGTGCGCCTCCTCCTTCTCCTTCCTCAGCTGCCTCAGTCTGGGTGTGAACCAGGGTTTGTCATTGTTAAATGACACCCTGGTGCGAGATGGAATAATACTGTCCTCACAGAACTGGATGTATGATGTCACTGTGTCCGTGTACTCATCCAGATTCTCTGCGGAGGACTTGAACATGCTCCAGTCCGTTGTGTCCAAGCATGTGCGAAGCTCCTCCACAGCCTCGCTGGTCCACCTTTTAGAAGTCCTCACTGTTGGTTTGGAGAGCTTCAGTTGTTGTTTGTATGTGGGGATGAGGTGAACCATGACGTGATCAGAAAAGCCTAAAGCAGCACGTGACACGCTCCGATAGGCCCCACTGACTGTTGTGTAACAATGATCCAGCGTGTTCTGCTCTCTCGTTGGGCATTTAATAAACTGTTTGTATTTTGGTAACTCCTGGCTCAGGTTTCCCTTGTTAAAGTCGCCGAGGATAATAAGTAGAGAGTCCGGGAAGGTTCGTTCCACATCCAGTACCTGTTCCGCGAGTGCGCGTTGAGCCTCGTGCACGTCCGCGCATGGCGGGATGTAAACAGCAGCCAGAATGAATGAAGCGAACTCACGTGGCGAGTAGAAAGGTTTGCAGTGAATGAAAAGATATTCCAGAGCGGAAGAGCAGTGTTGGGAGATCACAGTTACATCTGAGCACCAGGCGTTGTTGATGTAGAAACAGACCCCTCCACCTTTTGTCTTTCCCCCCGAGAGAGCCCGATGTCTGTCCGCGCGGAGGAGCTGAAATCCGTCCAGGTGTAACGCGCGGTCCGGGATCTGCTCGCTGAGCCATGTCTCCGTGAAGCACAAGACACAAGAGGAAGAAAAGTCTCTGTTACTCCTCATCAGCAGCGCCAGTTCGTCCATCTTGTTGCTGAGTGAGCGAACGTTGGACAGGAAAATCCCAGGTAAGGGCGTCCGTGTGCCGCGTCTCCGAAGGCGCACCAGAGCCCCTGCGCGTTTTCCTCGTCTGCGGCGTCTCACTTTTTTGGCCAAAAAATGAACTAAATCTACTGCAGGCACTAAAAAAACTGGCAGTAGATCAGCAGAAGTCGTTGTTCTGATGTTTAGGAGCTCTTCACGGGTGTAAGAGCACGCAGACACACGATTTACGCACAAAAACAGACAAAACAAAGAGCACCAAATCACAAGGGCGACCATACGCGGCGCCATCTTGGATCATAGATCATAGATCATCATAGCACTGAAACAGCCCTACTTAAAGTAACAAATGATTTGTTATTAGCTGCTGACAATGGTCAGGTCTCAATACTGGTTCTGTTGGACCTCAGCGCAGCTTTTGACACAATCGACCACAACATTTTACTGCAGAGGTTAGAATGTGATGTGGGCATCAGAGGAGCTGCCCTCAGCTGGTTTAAATCCTATTTATCCGATAGGTACCAGTTTGTAAATGTAAACCAGAGCTCCTCACAGTGTTCTAAAGTAGCCTACGGTGTGCCACAGGGTTCAGTTCTGGGTCCAGTTCTGTTTACCCTTTATATGCTACCGTTAGGTAATATCATCCGAAAGCATGGTATCGATTTCCACTGTTATGCAAATGACACCCAGCTGTACCTATCAATGAAACCTGATCAGACTAATCAAATAGAAAGACTTAGTGACTGTGTGAGGGACATAAAAACATGGATGACCTTTAACTATTTACTTCTTAACCCTGAAAAAACTGAAGTCATTCTATTAGGCCCTAAACACCTACGAGACTCTATTGTGGTTTTGTCCCGGCCTGCAGCTGGGCTCGATGTAAAGTTTGACTCTCTAAATGAGCAGATAATCACATTGGACAATGTCAGTGTAGCCTCCAGCTCCACTGTAAGAAACCTTGGAGTCCTATTTGATCAAGAGCTCTCATTTAAAGCACACATAAGCCATGCCTGTAAAACGGCTTATTTTCATTTACGCAATATAGCCAAAATTAGAAATGTACTGCCAAAAAATGATGCTGAAAAACTTGTCCATGCTTTTGTCACTTCGAGGTTAGACTACTGTAACTCCCTGCTTGCAGCTTGCCCTAAAAGCTCTATAAAAAGCCTTCAATTGGTTCAAAATGCAGCAGCAAGAATACTAACAGGTACTAAAAAACGAGAGCACATTACTCCAATATTAAAAAATCTTCATTGGTTTCCGGTTGAGTTTAGAGTAAAATTTAAAATTCTTCTTCTAACCTATAAAGCTGTAAATGACATGGCCCCTTCCTACATTAAAGATGAAATTGTACCTTATCATCCTAACCGTTCACTCCGCTCTCAAAATGCTGCACTATTGGTGGTTCCTAGAGTAGCTAAAAGTACTTTAGGAGGTAGAGCTTTTAGGTACCAAGCACCCTTGTTGTGGAATCAGCTCCCTGCTCATGTCAAAGAAGCTGACACAGTCTCTACATTTAAGATTAGGCTCAAAACGTTCCTCTTTGAATTAGCTTATGGTCAGGTCAGTTAGGAACAGAAACTAAACCCATAGGCCTAGTTAAGCTGCTCTAGGAGATATATTACTGGGGAAACTATGGCAACTTGAGCACTGTCCTCTGGTTTCTCCTACTTTTTCTCCTCCTACTGTTAAGAATATTCAATTACTAGTTCATTCGTAGTCTGTTCTTTGCTATTCACATGTTGTCCCTGTCCCACTCCCCTTTTGGGGAGTGTAACTGTTTCAGATGCTGCTGTTCCAGTTTGGACCGCTGCTGTCCCCTAGTGTCGAGGACCTGGACCCCTCCTCTCCTTCCCTGTCCTGGATTAACTGTCCTTGTCCTGCTAGATTAGTAGTTTCATCTGCCTGTCCGTCCATAGGAGTGGATCTCTCCTTCACTGTGGTTCTCCTCGAGGTTTCTCCGTTTTCCCATTGGGTTTTTCGGAGTTTTTCCTTGCCGAGAAGGAGGGTCTAAGGACAGGAGATGCTGGGACAATTATCCATTTGCCTGCTTGTTGTTGGACATTCTGTATTTTTTTATTTATGAATGTTTCTTATTCTGCTTTATTAATCAACAATTTTGTGAAGTCTGCCGAGATAACTCTTGTTGTGATTTTGGGCTATACAAAAATAAATTGAATTGAATTGAATTATGACATCACCACAGTCTATGACATCATCACAGTCTATGACATCATCAGTCTGTGACATCATCAGTCTGTGACATCATCAGTCTGACATCATCACAGTCTATGACATCATTAGTCTGTGACATCATCATCAGTCTGTGACATCATCAGTCTGTGACATCATTAGATCTTGTTTTAACATATGGCATAGAGATCAGTGATCTAAAAGTCCTCCCACAAAATCCTATACTATCAGATCATTTTTTAATTACCTTTCAGTTTATTCTTAAAGATTTCTCTGTTCACCAGAATAAAATAATAACTAAAAGAACAATATCTGAAACAGCTGTTACTAATTTCATTGAAAAAATTGGGCCAATATTTAGTGATATGTCATGTGACCCAACTGGGGATAATTTAAATCCCATCAAAAGTGACCAATTTGTTGATAAGACCATGGATTCTTTGAAAACTGCCCTTGATGCAGTAGCTCCACTAAAACAGAAAGTTGTCAGGCCAAGGTGATCTGCTCCATGGTATAATGAAAAACTGCGTGCACACAAACAAAAGGTTAGGAGAATTGAGAAAAGTTACCGCAAAGCACACTCAGAGCAGTCTTTAGAAGCATGGAAAACCTGCCTTCTGTCCTATAAGCAGGCGTTGCGTGCGGCCCAAACCAGTTACTATTCCAATCTAATAGAAGTAAACAAAAATAATCCTAGGTTCTTATTCAGCACTGTAGCCAGGCTGACAAACTGCCACAGCGCAGTAGAACCTTCAATCCCAATTACTCTCAGTTCTGAGGATTTCCTGACATTTTTTTTAATAATAAGATCATTACTATAACTGATAAAATAAATGAAATTGCCCCTACTTTTAACTCCGAGCAAGTCCAAGCTGTTAAAATAGGGTCTCAATAAAACTCTTGTCCAGTTTTAGAGAAGTTTGCTACTCTAAATCATGCAGAATTAACTTCAGCCTTTATGTCCTCTAAACCCTCAACCTGTATCTTAGACCCAATCCCAAGTAGACTTTTTAAAGAAATTCTCCCTCTAATTATAGATCCTATTCTTAATATAATAAATACTTCACTGGAAAGTGGTTATGTTCCTCAGTCCTTTAAATATGCAGTAATTAAGCCGCTCCTAAAAAAGCCTAATCTTGATCCTGACCTGTTAGCCAATTACAGACCTATTTCAAATCTTCCGTTTATTTCTAAAATTCTGGCGAGAATTGTAGTTAAACAGCTTTGTCGCCATCTACAGGAGAATAATTTATTTGAAAATTTTCAATCTGGATTCAGAGCTCATCATAGCACTGAAACAGCCCTACTTAAAGTAACAAATGATTTGTTATTAGCTGCTGACAATGGTCAGGTCTCAATACTGGTTCTGTTGGACCTCAGCGCAGCTTTTGACACAATCGACCACAACATTTTACTGCAGAGGTTAGAATGTGATGTAGGCGTCAGAGGAACTGCCCTCAGCTGGTTTAAATCCTATTTATCCGATAAGTACCAGTTTGTAAATGTAAACCAGAGCTCCTCACAGTGCTCTAAAGTAGCCTACGGTGTGCCACAGGGTTCAGTTCTGGGTCCAGTTCTGTTTACCCTTTATATGCTACCGTTAGGTAATATCATCCGAAAGCATGGTATCGATTTCCACTGTTATGCAGATGACACCCAGCTGTACCTATCAATGAAACCCGATCAGACTAATCAAATAGAAAGACTTAGTGACTGTGTGAGAGACATAAAAACATGGATGACCTTTAACTATTTACTTCTTAACCCTGAAAAAACTGAAGTCATTCTATTAGGCCCTAAACACCTACGAGACTCTATTGTGGTTTTGTCCCGGCCTGCAGCTGGGCTCGATGTAAAGTTTGACTCTCTAAATGAGCAGATAATCACATTGGACAATGTCAGTGTAGCCTCAAGCTCCACTGTAAGAAACCTTGGAGTCCTATTTGATCAAGAGCTCTCATTTAAAGCACACATAAGCCATGCCTGTAAAACAGCCTATTTTCATTTACGCAATATAGCCAAAATTAGAAATGTACTGCCAAAAAATGATGCTGAAAAACTTGTCCATGCTTTTGTCACTTCGAGGTTAGACTACTGTTATTCCCTGCTTGCAGCTTGCCCTAAAAGCTCTATAAAAAGCCTTCAATTGGTTCAAAATGCAGCAGCAAGAATACTAACAGGTACTAAAAAACGAGAGCACATTACTCCAGTACTAAAAAATCTTCATTGGCTTCCGGTTGAGTTTAGAGTAAAATTTAAAATTCTTCTTCTAACCTATAAAGCTGTAAATGACATGGCCCCTTCCTACATTAAAGATGAAATTGTACCTTATCATCCTAACCGTTCACTCCGCTCTCAAAATGCTGCACTATTGGTGGTTCCTAGAGTCGCTAAAAGTACTTTAGGAGGTAGAGCTTTTAGGTACCAAGCACCCTTGTTGTGGAATCAGCTCCCTGCTCATGTCAAAGAAGCTGACACAGTCTTTACATTTAAGATTAGGCTCAAAACGTTCCTCTTTGAATCAGCTTATGGTCAGGTCAGTTAGGAACAGAAACTAAACCCATAGGCCTAGTTAAGCTGCTCTAGGAGATATATTACTGGGGAAAGTATGGCAACTTGAGCACTGTCCTCTGGTTTCTCCTACTTTTTCTTCTCCTACTTTTAAGAATATTCAATTACTAGATCATTCGTAGTCTGTTCTTTGCTATTCACATGTTGTCCCTTGTCCCACTCCCCTTTTGGGGAGTGTAACTGTTTCAGATGCTGCTGTTCCAGTTTGGACCGCTGCTGCCCCCTAGTGTCGAGGACCTGGACCCCTCCTCTCCTTCCCTGTCCTGGATTAACTGTCCTCGTCCTGCTAGATTAGTAGTTTCCTTCTGCCAATAGCTTTGGCCTACAGACTTACAACTTTACTTGCAATGGATACGTCCTGGCCTCATCTGCCTGTCCGTCCATAGGAGTGGATCTCTCCTTCACTGTGGTTCTCCTCGAGGTTTCTCCGTTTTTTTTTTTTTTCCCCCACTGGGTTTTTCGGAGCTTTTCCTTGCCGAGAAGGAGGGTCTAAGGACAGGGGATGCTGGGACAATTATCCATTTGCCTGCTTGTTGTTGGACATTCTGTATTTTTGATTTATGACTGTTTCTTATTCTGCTTCATTCTCTGACATCTCTGTCTGTCTGCTAAATCAACAATTTTGTGAAGTCCGCCGAGATAACTGTTGTTGTGATTTTGGGCTATACAAAAAAAAATTGAATTGAATTGAATTGACTTGACATCATCACAGTCTGTGACATCATCAGTCTGTGACATCATCAGTCTGTGACATCATCATCAGTCTGTGACATCATCAGTCTCTGACATCATCACAGTCTATGACATCATCAGTCTGTGACATCATCAGTCTATGACATCACCACAGTCTATGACATCATCAGTCTGTGACATTATCACAGTCTATGACATCATCAGTCTGTGACATCATCAGTCTATGACATCACCACAGTCTATGACATGATCACAATCTATGACATCATCAGTCTATGACATCACCACAGTCTATGACATCATCAGTCTGTGACATCATCACAGTCTATGACATCATCAGTCTATGACATCATCCGTCTGTGACATTATCACAGTCTATGACATCATCAGTCTGTGACATCATCAGTCTGTGACATCATCACAGTCTATGACATCATCAGTCTATGACATCACCACAGTCTATGACATCATCAGTCTATGACATCATCACAGTCTATGACATCATCAGTCTATGACATCACCACAGTCTATGACATCATCAGTCTGTGACATCATCAGTCTGCGACATTATCACAGTCTATGACATCATCAGTCTATGACATCATCAGTCTGTGACATAACCACAGTCTATGACATCATCCGTCTGTGACATTATCACAGTCTATGACATCATCAGTCTGTGACATCATCAGTCTGTGACATCATCACAGTCTATGACATCATCAGTCTATTACATCATCCGTCTGTGACATTATCACAGTCTATGACATCATCAGTCTGTGACATCATCACAGTCTATGACATCATCAGTCTATGACATCACCACAGTCTATAACATCATCAGTCTATGACATCATCACAGTCTATGACATCATCAGTCTATGACATCACCACAGTCTATGACATCATCAGTCTGTGACATCATCAGTCTGCGACATTATCACAGTCTATGACATCATCAGTCTATGACAACATCAGTCTGTGACAACCACAGTCTATGACATCATCTGTCTGTGACATTATCACAGTCTATGACATCATCAGTCTGTGACATCATCAGTCTGTGACATCATCACAGTCTATGACATCATCAGTCTATTACATCATCCGTCTGTGACATTATCAGTCTATGACATCACCACAGTCTATGACATCATCAGTCTATGACATCATCACAGTCTATGACATCATCAGTCTATGCCATCACCACAGTCTATGACATCATCAGTCTGTGACATCATCAGTCTGCGACATTATCACAGTCTATGACATCATCAGTCTATGACATCATCAGTCTGTGACATAACCACAGTCTATGACATCATCCGTCTGTGACATTATCACAGTCTATGACATCATTAGTCTGTGACATCATCAGTCTATGACATCATCACAGTCTGTGACATCATCAGTCTGTGACATCATCAGTCTATGACATCATCAGTCTGTGACATCACAGTCTGTGACATCATCACAGTCTATGACATCATCACAGTCTATGACATCATCAGTCTGTGACATCATCACAGTCTATGACATCATCAGTATGTGACATCATCACAGTCTATGACATCATCAGTATGTGACATCATCATCAGTCTGTGACATCATCAGTCTGTGACATCATCAGTCTATGACATCACCACAGTCTATGACATCATCAGTCTATGATGTCTATGTCTATGCTCTGGTTTACAGTTTGTAAATGTAAACCAGAGCTCCTCACAGTGCTCTAAAGTAGCCTACGGTGTGCCACAGGGTTCAGTTCTGGGTCCAGTTCTGTTTACCCTTTACATGCTACCGTTAGGTAATATCATCCGAAAGCATGGTATCGATTTCCACTGTTATGCAGATGACACCCAGCTGTACCTATCAATGAAACCTGATCAGACTAATCAAATTGAAAGGCTTAGTGACTGTGTGAGGGACATAAAAACATGGATTACCTTTAATTATTTACTTCTTAACCCTGAAAAAACTGAAGTCATTCTATTAGGTCCTAAATACCTACGAGACTCTATTGTGGTTTTGTCCCGGCCTGCAGCTGGGCTCGATGTAAAGTTTGACTCTCTAAATCAGCTGATGGCGCTCCGCAGCGCTGTTGTGTTCCCCCGGGACAGGCATGTCATCCCCGAGGAGATTCTACGGACGACACGCCGTGGACGCCGTGTGGGACGTAAACTCCGGGAAAAGAAGAGACGCTGCAGACCGGTTCTCCCCTCCGTTGTTACGGGGAACGTGCGCTCCCTCGTCAACAAGACGGACGAGCTCGCGGCGCTCGTTAGATTCCAGCGGGAGTACAGGGACGCTAGCATCATTGTTTTTACGGAGACGTGGCTAACACCGCTAATCCCGGACTCTACGGTCACCGTGGACAACTTTCACCTGCTGCGCGCGGACAGGACGGAGGAGAGCGGGAAGAAGAAGGGAGGAGGACTAGCGCTGTTTGTGAACGAGAAATGGTGCAAATCTAGTCACTGTACAGTGAAGGAGCAGATGTGTAATAAAGACATTGAACTGTTTGCTGTTAGCATGAGGCCATTCTACCTGCCCCGGGAGTTTTCACACGTCATCACACTGGCTGTGTATATTCCTCCCAGTGCTAACGCGGAGAATGCTTGTGACACTCTGCTCTCCTGCATCAGCTCTCTTCAGACTCAGCATCCACAGGCCCTCTTCCTCACCACCGGGGACTTCAACCATGCATCTCCCTCATCTGTCCTGCCAACATACACCCAGTATGTGACCTGCCCCAAAAGAGACAATAAAACTTTGGACTTATTCTTTGCCAACGTCAAGGAGGCCTACATCTCATCACCCCTCCCCTCCCCTGGGAAGAGCAGACCACAACATCATCCACTTGAGGCCTGTGTATGAACCACTTGTGCGCAGGCAGCCTGTGGAACCCCGAGTGGTGAAGAGGTGGACAGCAGAGAGCGAGGAGGCTCTGAGGGACTGCTTTAGCACCACTGTGTGGACAGAGCTCTGCCAGCCTCATGGGGAGGACATCAATGCTATCACGGACTGTATTACGGACTATATTAACTTCTGTTTTGAAAACACTGTACCCTCTCGGACGGTGCGGTGTTTTCCAAACAACAAGCCGTGGATTAACTCAGACATCAAAGCTCTGCTGAAGGAGAAGAAGAGAGCTTTCAGGTCTGGGAACAAAGAGGAGCTGAGGACTGTACAGAGGAAGCTGAGGAAGAAGATCAGACAGGCTAAGGCCAACTTCAGGAGGAAGATGGAACAGCAGCTGCAGCAGCGGAATGTCAGGGAGGTGTGGAGAAGTATGAAGAGTGTCTCTGGCTTCAGCCCTCCGCCCGTCCAGACAAAGGGAGACCAACAGTGGGTGAACGATCTGAATTCTCACTTCCTGATGTTTGATCAATCACCCACTCCTCCCCCCGCACCGCTGCATGGGCTCACCCTGTCTCCTGCACAAAGGCCCAGACTGCCACCACTTCACACCTCTGCCTCAGCCCCCCAGCCCCCAAATCCACATCAACAACTCAGCCAGACCTCCAGCACACACCCCTGCTCTTTGTCTGTCACAACAGCTCAGGTTAGGAGAGAACTGAGCCGGATAAGGAGTAGGAAGGCTGTTGGACCAGACGGGATCAGCCCCAGGCTCCTTAAGTCCTGTGCAGATGAGCTGTGTGGAGTTATGGAGCATGTCTTCAACCTGAGCCTGAAGCTGAAGGTGGTGCCACAGCTCTGGAAGACCTCCTGTGTGGTACCTGTGCCCAAGACACCGCACGCCAAGGACCTCAACAGCTTCAGGCCAGTGGCTCTCACATCTCATCTGATGAAGACTTTGGAGAGGCTCGTCCTGGGTCACCTCCGCTCTACGGTGAGCTCAGCGATGGACCCGCTGCAGTTCGCGTATCGGCCTGGCATCGGAGTGGAGGACGCCATCATCTCTCTGATGCACCGCTCACTGTCCCATCTGGAGAGGCCCGGCAGCACTGTGAGAATCTTGTTCTTTGACTTCTCCAGTGCTTTCAACACCATCCAGCCGCTGCTCCTGAGGGACAAGCTGGAGTGGGCAGGAGTGGACTGTGACCTGGCTGAGTGGATCCTGGACTACCTCACAAACCGGCCCCAGTTTGTGAGAGCCCAGGACTGTGTGTCTGACCTACTGACCTGCAGTGTGGGGGCACCCCAGGGCACTGTCCTCGCGCCCTTCCTCTTCACCCTCTACACTGCAGACTTCAGACACAACACGGACAGCTGCGTCCTGCAGAAGTTCTCCGATGACTCCGCCATCATCGGTCTCATCACAGATGATGACGACGCGGAGTACAGAGGACTAACACAGGACTTTGTGGACTGGTGTCACCGGAACCACCTTCTCATCAGCGCGGGGAAGACCAAGGAGATGGTGGTGGACTTCCGCAGACGCCACTCTACTGCCCCCTCACCAGTGAACATCCAGGGAAGAGACATTGAGAGAGTGGACTCTTACAAGTACCTGGGTGTGCATCTGAACAATAAACTGGACTGGACTCATAACACAGATGCACTGTACAGGAAGGGCCAGAGTCGGCTCTATCTCCTGAGGAGACTGCAGTCCTTTGGAGTGAGAGGGCCACTCCTGAGGACCTTCTATGACTCTGTGGTGGCATCAGCCATCCTGTACGGTGTGGTCTGCTGGAGCAGCAGCGTCACAGAGAGGGAGAAGAAGAAACTGGACAAGATCATCAAGAAGTCCAGCTCAGTCCTGGGCTGTCCTCTGGACTCGGTGCAGCAGGTGGGGGACAAGAGGGTCCTGGCTAAACTCATGTCTATGCTGGACCATGAATGTCACCCCCTGCAGGACGCCCTGTCTGCTCTGGAGAGCAGCTTCAGTGACAGACTGATTCACCCTCGCTGTGTAAAGGAGAGATTTCGCAGGTCTTTCCTTCCTGCTGCTGTCAGACTGTATAATGAACAATGCTAGTCATGTGTCATCCCCATAGCAACCATGTGTCATCTCCATAGTAATAATAACAATGTGCAATATTATTTAAAGTCACTTTACCTGCTATTATTTATTTACCCACCACTGTCCATCACTGCACTGTACACAATCATCTCAGAATCAAAAACACTTATTGTACAACGTTCCTGTGCCTTTTAGCTTTACAGTGTTGTGTTTTTTAGTTGATTGTAAATACTTATTATTATTATTTATCTTGATTTTGATGCATGCTCTTATTTTCCTACTGTTTCTGTAACTTGCGTTGTGACACTGCAATTTCCCCATTGTGGGACAAATAAAGGATTATCTTATCTTATCTTATCTTATCTTGTCCTCGTCCTGCTAGATTAGTAGTTTCCTTCTGCCAATAGCTTTGGCCTACAGACTTACAACTTTACTTGCAATGGATACGTCCTGGCCTCATCTGCCTGTCCGTCCATAGGAGTGGATCTCTCCTTCACTGTGGTTCTCCTCGAGGTTTCTCCGTTTTTTTTTTTCCCCCACTGGGTTTTTCGGAGCTTTTCCTTGCCGAGAAGGAGGGTCTAAGGACAGGGGATGCTGGGACAATTATCCACTTGCCTGCTTGTTGTTGGACATTCTGTATTTTTGATTTATGACTGTTTCTTATTCTGCTTCATTCTCTGACATCTCTGTCTGTCTGCTAAATCAACAATTTTGTGAAGTCCGCCGAGATAACTGTTGTTGTGATTTTGGGCTATACAAAAAAAAATTGAATTGAATTGAATTGAATTGACATCATCACAGTCTGTGACATCATCAGTCTGTGACATCATCAGTCTGTGACATCATCATCAGTCTGTGACATCATCAGTCTCTGACATCATCACAGTCTATGACATCATCAGTCTGTGACATCATCAGTCTATGACATCACCACAGTCTATGACATCATCAGTTTGTGACATTATCACAGTCTATGACATCATCAGTCTGTGACATCATCAGTCTATGACATCATCAGTCTGTGACATCATCAGTCTGTGACATCATCACAGTCTATGACATCATCAGTCTATTACATCATCCGTCTGTGACATTATCAGTCTATGACATCACCACAGTCTATGACATCATCAGTCTATGACATCATCACAGTCTATGACATCATCAGTCTATGACATCACCATAGTCTATGACATCATCAGTCTATGACATCACCACAGTCTATGATATCATCAGTCTATGACATCATCACAGTCTATGACATCATCATCAGTCTGTGACATCATCAGTCTCTGACATCACAGTCTATGACATCATTAGTCTGTGACATCATCAGTCTATGACTTCATCACAGTCTGTGACATCATCAGTCTGTGACATCATCAGTCTATGACATCATCAGTCTGTGACATCACAGTCTGTGACATCATCACAGTCTATGACATCATCACAGTCTATGACATCATCAGTCTGTGACATCATCACAGTCTATGACATCATCAGTATGTGACATCATCATCAGTCTGTGACATCATCAGTCTGTGACATCACCACAGTCTATGACATCATCAGTCTATGATGTCTATGTCTATGCTCTGGTTTACAGTTTGTAAATGTAAACCAGAGCTCCTCACAGTGCTCTAAAGTAGCCTACGGTGTGCCACAGGGTTCAGTTCTGGGTCCAGTTCTGTTTACCCTTTACATGCTACCGTTAGGTAATATCATCCGAAAGCATGGTATCGATTTCCACTGTTATGCAGATGACACCCAGCTGTACCTATCAATGAAACCTGATCAGACTAATCAAATTGAAAGGCTTAGTGACTGTGTGAGGGACATAAAAACATGGATGACCTTTAATTATTTACTTCTTAACCCTGAAAAAACTGAAGTCATTCTATTAGGCCCTAAACACCTACGAGACTCTATTGTGGTTTTGTCCCGGCCTGCAGCTGGGCTCGATGTAAAGTTTGACTCTCTAAATGAGCAGATAATCACATTGGACAATGTCAGTGTAGCCTCCAGCTCCACTGTAAGAAACCTTGGAGTCCTATTTGATCAAGAGCTCTCATTTAAAGCACACATAAGCCATGCCTGTAAAACGGCTTATTTTCATTTACGCAATATAGCCAAAATTAGAAATGTACTGCCAAAAAATGATGCTGAAAAACTTGTCCATGCTTTTGTCACTTCGAGGTTAGACTACTGTAACTCCCTGCTTGCAGCTTGCCCTAAAAGCTCTATAAAAAGCCTTCAATTGGTTCAAAATGCAGCAGCAAGAATACTAACAGGTACTAAAAAACGAGAGCACATTACTCCAGTATTAAAAAATCTTCATTGGCTTCCGGTTGAGTTTAGAGTAAAATTTAAAATTCTTCTTCTAACCTATAAAGCTGTAAATGACATGGCCCCTTCCTACATTAAAGATGAAATTGTACCTTATTATCCTAACCGTTCACTCCGCTCTCAAAATGCTGCACTATTGGTGGTTCCTAGAGTCGCTAAAAGTACTTTAGGAGGTAGAGCTTTTAGGTACCAAGCACCCTTGTTATGGAATCAGCTCCCTGCTCATGTCAAAGAAGCTGACACAGTCTTTACATTTAAGATTAGGCTCAAAACGTTCCTCTTTGAATCAGCTTATGGTCAGGTCAGTTAGGAACAGAAACTAAACCCATAGGCCTAGTTAAGCTGCTCTAGGAGATATATTACTGGGGAAAGTATGGCAACTTGAGCACTGTCCTCTGGTTTCTCCTACTTTTTCTTCTCCTACTTTTAAGAATATTCAATTACTAGATCATTCGTAGTCTGTTCTTTGCTATTCACATGTTGTCCCTTGTCCCACTCCCTTTTTGGGGAGTGTAACTGTTTCAGATGCTGCTGTTCCAGTTTGGACCGCTGCTGCCCCCTAGTGTCGAGGACCTGGACCCCTCCTCTCCTTCCCTGTCCTGGATTAACTGTCCTCGTCCTGCTAGATTAGTAGTTTCCTTCTGCCAATAGCTTTGGCCTACAGACTTACAACTTTACTTGCAATGGATACGTCCTGGCCTCATCTGCCTGTCCGTCCATAGGAGTGGATCTCTCTTTCACTGTGGTTCTCCTCGAGGTTTCTCCGTTTGTTTGTTTTTTCCCCACTGGGTTTTTCTGAGCTTTTCCTTGCCGAGAAGGAGGGTCTAAGGACAGGGGATGCTGGGACAATTATCCATTTGCCTGCTTGTTGTTGGACATTCTGTATTTTTGATTTATGACTGTTTCTTATTCTGCTTCCTTCTCTGACATCTCTGTCTGTCTGCTAAATCAACAATTTTGTGAAGTCCGCCGAGATAACTGTTGTTGTGATTTTGGGCTATACAAAAATAAATTGAATTGAATTGAATTGACATCATCACAGTCTGTGACATCATCAGTCTGTGACATCATCAGTCTGTGACATCATCATCAGTCTGTGACATCATCAGTCTCTGACATCATCACAGTCTATGACATCATCAGTCTGTGACATCATCAGTCTATGACATCACCACAGTCTATGACATCATCAGTCTGTGACATTATCACAGTCTATGACATCATCAGTCTGTGACATCATCAGTCAATGACATCACCACAGTCTATGACATGATCACAGTCTATGACATCATCAGTCTATGACATCACCACAGTCTATGACATCATCAGTCTGTGACATCATCACAGTCTATGACATCATCAGTCTATGACATCATCCGTCTGTGACATTATCACAGTCTATGACATCATCAGTCTGTGACATCATCAGTCTATGACATCACCACAGTCTATGACATCATCAGTCTATGACATCATCACAGTCTATGACATCATCAGTCTATGACATCATCACAGTCTATGACATCATCAGTCTGTGACATCATCAGTCTGCGACATTATCACAGTCTATGACATCATCAGTCTATGACATCATCAGTCTGACATAACCACAGTCTATGACATCATCCGTCTGTGACATTATCACAGTCTATGACATCATCAGTCTGTGACATCATCAGTCTGTGACATCATCACAGTCTATGACATCATCAGTATGTGACATCATCATCAGTCTGTGACATCATCAGTCTGTGACATCATCAGTCTATGACATCACCACAGTCTATGACATCATCAGTCTATGATGTCTATGTCTATGCTCTGGTTTACAGTTTGTAAATGTAAACCAGAGCTCCTCACAGTGCTCTAAAGTAGCCTACGGTGTGCCACAGGGTTCAGTTCTGGGTCCACTTCTGTTTACCCTTTACATGCTACCGTTAGGTAATATCATCCGAAAGCATGGTATCGATTTCCACTGTTATGCAGATGACACCCAGCTGTACCTATCAATGAAACCTGATCAGACTAATCAAATTGAAAGGCTTAGTGACTGTGTGAGGGACATAAAAACATGGATGACCTTTAATTATTTACTTCTTAACCCTGAAAAAACTGAAGTCATTCTATTAGGCCCTAAACACCTACGAGACTCTATTGTGGTTTTGTCCCGGCCTGCAGCTGGGCTCGATGTAAAGTTTGACTCTCTAAATGAGCAGATAATCACATTGGACAATGTCAGTGTAGCCTCAAGCTCCACTGTAAGAAACCTTGGAGTCCTATTTGATCAAGAGCTCTCATTTAAAGCACACATAAGCCATGCCTGTAAAACAGCCTATTTTCATTTACGCAATATAGCCAAAATTAGAAATGTACTGCCAAAAAATGATGCTGAAAAACTTGTCCATGCTTTTGTCACATTGAGGTTAGACTACTGTTATTCCCTGCTTGCAGCTTGCCCTAAAAGCTCTATAAAAAGCCTTCAATTGGTTCAAAATGCAGCAGCAAGAATACTAACAGGTACTAAAAAACGAGAGCACATTACTCCAGTATTAAAAAATCTTCATTGGCTTCCGGTTGAGTTTAGAGTAAAATTTTAAATTCTTCTTCTAACCTATAAAGCTGTAAATGACATGGCCCCTTCCTACATTAAAGATGAAATTGTACCTTATCATCCTAACCGTTCACTCCGCTCTCAAAATGCTGCACTATTGGTGGTTCCTAGAGTCGCTAAAAGTACTTTAGGAGGTAGAGCTTTTAGGTACCAAGCACCCTTGTTATGGAATCAGCTCCCTGCTCATGTCAAAGAAGCTGACACAGTCTTTACATTTAAGATTAGGCTCAAAACGTTCCTCTTTGAATCAGCTTATGGTCAGGTCAGTTAGGAACAGAAACTAAACCCATAGGCCTAGTTAAGCTGCTCTAGGAGATATATTACTGGGGAAAGTATGGCAACTTGAGCACTGTCCTCTGGTTTCTCCTACTTTTTCTTCTCCTACTTTTAAGAATATTCAATTACTAGATCATTCGTAGTCTGTTCTTTGCTATTCACATGTTGTCCCTTGTCCCACTCCCTTTTTGGGGAGTGTAACTGTTTCAGATGCTGCTGTTCCAGTTTGGACCGCTGCTGCCCCCTAGTGTCGAGGACCTGGACCCCTCCTCTCCTTCCCTGTCCTGGATTAACTGTCCTCGTCCTGCTAGATTAGTAGTTTTACTTCTGCCAATAGCTTTGGCCTACAGACTTACAACTTTACTTGCAATGGATATGTCCTGGCCTCATCTGCCTGTCCGTCCATAGGAGTGGATCTCTCTTTCACTGTGGTTCTCCTCGAGGTTTCTCCGTTTGTTTGTTTTTTCCCCACTGGGTTTTTCGGAGCTTTTCCTTGCCGAGAAGGAGGGTCTAAGGACAGGGGATGCTGGGACAATTATCCATTTGCCTGCTTGTTGTTGGACATTCTGTATTTTTGATTTATGACTGTTTCTTATTCTGCTTCATTCTCTGACATCTCTGTCTGTCTGCTAAATCAACAATTTTGTGAAGTCCGCCGAGATAACTGTTGTTGTGATTTTGGGCTATACAAAAATAAATTGAATTGAATTGAATTGACATCATCACAGTCTGTGACATCATCAGTCTGTGACATCATCAGTCTGTGACATCATCATCAGTCTGTGACATCATCAGTCTCTGACATCATCACAGTCTATGACATCATCAGTCTGTGACATCATCAGTCTATGACATCACCACAGTCTATGACATCATCAGTCTGTGACATTATCACAGTCTATGACATCATCAGTCTGTGACATCATCAGTCTATGACATCACCACAGTCTATGACATGATCACAGTCTGACATCATCAGTCTATGACATCACCACAGTCTATGACATCATCAGTCTGTGACATCATCACAGTCTATGACATCATCAGTCTATGACATCATCAGTCTGTGACATTATCACAGTCTATGACATCATCAGTCTGTGACATCATCAGTCTATGACATCACCACAGTCTATGACATCATCAGTCTATGACATCATCACAGTCTATGACATCATCAGTCTATGACATCATCACAGTCTATGACATCATCAGTCTGTGACATCATCAGTCTGCGACATTATCACAGTCTATGACATCATCAGTCTATGACATCATCAGTCTGTGACATAACCACAGTCTATGACATCATCCGTCTGTGACATTATCACAGTCTATGACATCATCAGTCTGTGACATCATCAGTCTGTGACATCATCACAGTCTATGATATCATCAGTCTATTACATCATCCGTCTGTGACATTATCAGTCTATGACATCACCACAGTCTATGACATCATCAGTCTATGACATCACCACAGTCTATGACATCATCACAGTCTATGACATCATCATCAGTCTGTGACATCATCAGTCTCTGACATCACAGTCTATGACATCATTAGTCTGTGACATCATCAGTCTATGACATCATCACAGTCTGTGACATCATCAGTCTGTGACATCATCAGTCTATGACATCATCAGTCTGTGACATCACAGTCTGTGACATCATCACAGTCTATGACATCATCACAGTCTATGACATCATCAGTCTGTGACATCATCACAGTCTATGACATCATCAGTATGTGACATCATCATCAGTCTGTGACATCATCAGTCTGTGACATCATCAGTCTATGACATCACCACAGTCTATGACATCATCAGTCTATGATGTCTATGTCTATGCTCTGGTTTACAGTTTGTAAATGTAAACCAGAGCTCCTCACAGTGCTCTAAAGTAGCCTACGGTGTGCCACAGGGTTCAGTTCTGGGTCCAGTTCTGTTTACCCTTTACATGCTACCGTTAGGTAATATCATCCGAAAGCATGGTATCGATTTCCACTGTTATGCAGATGACACCCAGCTGTACCTATCAATGAAACCTGATCAGACTAATCAAATTGAAAGGCTTAGTGACTGTGTGAGGGACATAAAAACATGGATGACCTTTAATTATTTACTTCTTAACCCTGAAAAAACTGAAGTCATTCTATTAGGCCCTAAACACCTACGAGACTCTATTGTGGTTTTGTCCCGGCCTGCAGCTGGGCTCGATGTAAAGTTTGACTCTCTAAATGAGCAGATAATCACATTGGACAATGTCAGTGTAGCCTCAAGCTCCACTGTAAGAAACCTTGGAGTCCTATTTGATCAAGAGCTCTCATTTAAAGCACACATAAGCCATGCCTGTAAAACGGCTTATTTTCATTTACGCAATATAGCCAAAATTAGAAATGTACTGCCAAAAAATGATGCTGAAAAACTTGTCCATGCTTTTGTCACTTCGAGGTTAGACTACTGTAACTCCCTGCTTGCAGCTTGCCCTAAAAGCTCTATAAAAAGCCTTCAATTGGTTCAAAATGCAGCAGCAAGAATACTAACAGGTACTAAAAAACGAGAGCACATTACTCCAGTATTAAAAAAATCTTCATTGGCTTCCGGTTGAGTTTAGAGTAAAATTTAAAATTCTTCTTCTAACCTATAAAGCTGTAAATGACATGGCCCCTTCCTACATTAAAGATGAAATTGTACCTTATCATCCTAACCGTTCACTCCGCTCTCAAAATGCTGCACTATTGGTGGTTCCTAGAGTCGCTAAAAGTACTTTAGGAGGTAGAGCTTTTAGGTACCAAGCACCCTTGTTATGGAATCAGCTCCCTGCTCATGTCAAAGAAGCTGACACAGTCTTTACATTTAAGATTAGGCTCAAAACGTTCCTCTTTGAATCAGCTTATGGGCAGGTCATTTAGGAACAGAAACTAAACCCATAGGCCTAGTTAAGCTGCTCTAGGAGATATATTACTGGGGAAAGTATGGCAACTTGAGCACTGTCCTCTGGTTTCTCCTACTTTTTCTTCTCCTACTTTTAAGAATATTCAATTACTAGATCATTCGTAGTCTGTTCTTTGCTATTCACATGTTGTCCCTTGTCCCACTCCCCTTTTGGGGAGTGTAACTGTTTCAGATGCTGCTGTTCCAGTTTGGACCGCTGCTGCCCCCTAGTGTCGAGGACCTGGACCCCTCCTCTCCTTCCCTGTCCTGGATTAACTGTCCTCGTCCTGCTAGATTAGTAGTTTCCTTCTGCCAATAGCTTTGGCCTACAGATTTACAACTTTACTTGCAATGGATACGTCCTGGCCTCATCTGCCTGTCCGTCCATAGGAGTGGATCTCTCCTTCCCTGTGGTTCTCCTCGAGGTTTCTCCGTTTTCCCATTGGGTTTTTCGGAGTTTTTCCTTGCCGAGAAGGAGGGTCTAAGGGCAGGGGATGCTGGGACAATTATCCATTTGCCTGCTTGTTGTTGGACATTCTGTATTTTTTGATTTATGAATGTTTCTTATTCTGCTTTATTAATCAACAATTTTGTGAAGTCTGCCGAGATAACTCTTGTTGTGATTTTGGGCTATACAAAAATAAATTGAATTGAATTGAATTGAATTATGACATCACCACAGTCTATGACATCATCACAGTCTATGACATCATCAGTCTGTGACATCATCAGTCTGTGACATCATCAGTCTGACATCATCACAGTCTATGACATCATTAGTCTGTGACATCATCATCAGTCTGTGACATCATCAGTCTGTGACATCATTAGATCTTGTTTTAACATATGGCATAGAGATCAGTGATCTAAAAGTCCTCCCACAAAATCCTATACTATCAGATCATTTTTTAATTACCTTTCAGTTTATTCTTAAAGATTTCTCTGTTCACCAGAATAAAATAATAACTAAAAGAACAATATCTGAAACAGCTGTTACTAATTTCATTGAAAAAATTGGGCCAATATTTAGTGATATGTCATGTGACCCAACTGGGGATAATTTAAATCCCATCAAAAGTGACCAATTTGTTGATAAGACCATGGATTCTTTGAAAACTGCCCTTGATGCAGTAGCTCCACTAAAACAGAAAGTTGTCAGGCCAAGGCGATCTGCTCCATGGTATAATGAAAAACTGCGTGCACACAAACAAAAGGTTAGGAGAATTGAGAAAAGTTACCGCAAAGCACACTCAGAGCAGTCTTTAGAAGCATGGAAAACCTGCCTTCTGTCCTATAAGCAGGCGTTGCGTGCGGCCCAAACCAGTTACTATTCCAATCTAATAGAAGTAAACAAAAATAATCCTAGGTTCTTATTCAGCACTGTAGCCAGGCTGACAAACTGCCACAGCGCAGTAGAACCTTCAATCCCAATTACTCTCAGTTCTGAGGATTTCCTGACATTTTTTTTTAATAATAAGATCATTACTATAACTGATAAAATAAATGAAATTGCCCCTACTTTTAACTCCGAGCAAGTCCAAGCTGTTAAAATAGGGTCTCAATAAAACTCTTGTCCAGTTTTAGAGAAATTTGCTACTCTAAATCATGCAGAATTAACTTCAGCCTTTATGTCCTCTAAACCCTCAACCTGTATCTTAGACCCAATCCCAAGTAGACTTTTTAAAGAAATTCTCCCTCTAATTATAGATCCTATTCTTAATATAATAAATACTTCACTGGAAAGTGGTTATGTTCCTCAGTCCTTTAAATATGCAGTAATTAAGCCGCTCCTAAAAAAGCCTAATCTTGATCCTGACCTGTTAGCCAATTACAGACCTATTTCAAATCTTCCGTTTATTTCTAAAATTCTGGCGAGAATTGTAGTTAAACAGCTTTGTCGCCATCTACAGGAGAATAATTTATTTGAAAATTTTCAATCTGGATTCAGAGCTCATCATAGCACTGAAACAGCCCTACTTAAAGTAACAAATGATTTGTTATTAGCTGCTGACAATGGTCAGGTCTCAATACTGGTTCTGTTGGACCTCAGCGCAGCTTTTGACACAATCGACCACAACATTTTACTGCAGAGGTTAGAATGTGATGTAGGCGTCAGAGGAACTGCCCTCAGCTGGTTTAAATCCTATTTATCCGATAGGTACCAGTTTGTAAATGTAAACCAGAGCTCCTCACAGTGCTCTAAAGTAGCCTACGGTGTGCCACAGGGTTCAGTTCTGGGTCCAGTTCTGTTTACCCTTTACATGCTACCGTTAGGTAATATCATCCGAAAGCATGGTATCGATTTCCACTGTTATGCAGATGACACCCAGCTGTACCTATCAATGAAACCCGATCAGACTAATCAAATAGAAAGACTTAGTGACTGTGTGAGAGACATAAAAACATGGATGACCTTTAACTATTTACTTCTTAACCCTGAAAAAACTGAAGTCATTCTATTAGGCCCTAAACACCTACGAGACTCTATTGTGGTTTTGTCCCGGCCTGCAGCTGGGCTCGATGTAAAGTTTGACTCTCTAAATGAGCAGATAATCACATTGGACAATGTCAGTGTAGCCTCAAGCTCCACTGTAAGAAACCTTGGAGTCCTATTTGATCAAGAGCTCTCATTTAAAGCACACATAAGCCATGCCTGTAAAACAGCCTATTTTCATTTACGCAATATAGCCAAAATTAGAAATGTACTGCCAAAAAATGATGCTGAAAAACTTGTCCATGCTTTTGTCACATCGAGGTTAGACTACTGTTATTCCCTGCTTGCAGCTTGCCCTAAAAGCTCTATAAAAAGCCTTCAATTGGTTCAAAATGCAGCAGCAAGAATACTAACAGGTACTAAAAAACGAGAGCACATTACTCCAGTATTAAAAAATCTTCATTGGCTTCCGGTTGAGTTTAGAGTAAAATTTAAAATTCTTCTTCTAACCTATAAAGCTGTAAATGACATGGCCCCTTCCTACATTAAAGATGAAATTGTACCTTATCATCCTAACCGTTCACTCCGCTCTCAAAATGCTGCACTATTGGTGGTTCCTAGAGTCGCTAAAAGTACTTTAGGAGGTAGAGCTTTTAGGTACCAAGCACCCTTGTTATGGAATCAGCTCCCTGCTCATGTCAAAGAAGCTGACACAGTCTTTACATTTAAGATTAGGCTCAAAACGTTCCTCTTTGAATCAGCTTATGGTCAGGTCAGTTAGGAACAGAAACTAAACCCATAGGCCTAGTTAAGCTGCTCTAGGAGATATATTACTGGGGAAAGTATGGCAACTTGAGCACTGTCCTCTGGTTTCTCCTACTTTTTCTTCTCCTACTTTTAAGAATATTCAATTACTAGATCATTCGTAGTCTGTTCTTTGCTATTCACATGTTGTCCCTTGTCCCACCCGCTGCTGCCCCCTAGTGTCGAGGACCTGGACCCCTCCTCTCCTTCCCTGTCCTGGATTAACTGTCCTCGTCCTGCTAGATTAGTAGTTTCCTTCTGCCAATAGCTTTGGCCTACAGACTTACAACTTTACTTGCAATGGATACGTCCTGGCCTCATCTGCCTGTCCGTCCACAGGAGTGGATCTCTCCTTCACTGTGGTTCTCCTCGAGGTTTCTCCGTTT
The DNA here is from genome assembly GCA_029959045.1 of Taenioides sp. WSHXM2023. NCBI lineage: Eukaryota > Metazoa > Chordata > Actinopteri > Gobiiformes > Gobiidae > Taenioides > Taenioides sp. WSHXM2023. The sequence continues at coordinate 4,803,811 of CM057092.1, forward strand.
TTTTTTTTTTTCCCCCACTGGGTTTTTCGGAGCTTTTCCTTGCCGAGAAGGAGGGTCTAAGGACAGGGGATGCTGGGACAATTATCCATTTGCCTGCTTGTTGTTGGACATTCTGTATTTTTGATTTATGACTGTTTCTTATTCTGCTTCATTCTCTGACATCTCTGTCTGTCTGCTAAATCAACAATTTTGTGAAGTCCGCCGAGATAACTGTTGTTGTGATTTTGGGCTATACAAAAATAAATTGAATTGAATTGAATTGAATTGAATTGAATTGACATCATCACAGTCTGTGACATCATCAGTCTGTGACATCATCAGTCTGTGACATCATCATCAGTCTGTGACATCATCAGTCTCTGACATCATCACAGTCTATGACATCATCAGTCTGTGACATCATCAGTCTATGACATCACCACAGTCTATGACATCATCAGTCTGTGACATTATCACAGTCTATGACATCATCAGTCTGTGACATCATCAGTCTATGACATCACCACAGTCTGACATCATCAGTCTGTGACATTATCACAGTCTGACATCATCAGTCTGTGACATCATCAGTCTATGACATCACCAGTCTGTGACATTATCACAGTCTGACATCATCAGTCTGTGACATCATCAGTCTATGACATCACCACAGTCTATGACATGATCAGTCTATGACATCATCAGTCTATGACATCACCACAGTCTATGACATCATCAGTCTGTGACATCATCAGTCTATGACATCATCACAGTCTATGACATCATCCGTCTGTGACATTATCACAGTCTATGACATCATCAGTCTGTGACATCATCAGTCTGTGACATCATCACAGTCTATGACATCATCAGTCTATGACATCACCACAGTCTATGACATCATCAGTCTATGACATCATCACAGTCTATGACATCATCAGTCTATGACATCACCACAGTCTATGACATCATCAGTCTGTGACATCATCAGTCTGCGACATTATCACAGTCTATGACATCATCAGTCTATGACATCATCTCAGTCTATGACATCATCAGTCTGTGACATAACCACAGTCTATGACATCATCCGTCTGTGACATTATCACAGTCTATGACATCATCAGTCTGTGACATCATCAGTCTGTGACATCATCACAGTCTATGACATCATCAGTCTATTACATCATCCGTCTGTGACTTTATCAGTCTATGACATCACCATAGTCTATGACATCATCAGTCTATGACATCACCACAGTCTATGACATCATCAGTCTGTGACATCATCAGTCTGTGACATCATCAGTATATGACATCATCAGTATATGACATCATCAGTCTATGACATCACCACAGTCTGTGACATTATCTCAGTCTATGACATCATCAGTCTGTGACATCATCACAGTCTATGACATCATCACAGTCTATGACATCATCAGTCTGTGACATTATCACAGTCTATGACATCATCAGTCTATGACATCACCAGTCTGTGACATTATCTCAGTCTATGACATCATCAGTCTGTGACATTATCTCAGTCTATGACATCATCAGTCTGTGACATCACCACAGTCTATGACATCATCAGTCTGTGACATTATCACAGTCTATGAGATCATCAGTTTGTGACATCATCAGTCTGTGACATCATCATAGTCTGTGACATCATCAGTCTGTGACATCATCAGTCTGTGACATCATCATCAGTCTGTGACATCATCAGTCTGTGACATCATCACAGTCTATGACATCATCAGTCTGTGACATCATCACAGTCTATGACATCATCACAGTCTGTGACATCATCAGTCTGTGACAATACCACAGTCTGTGACATCATCAGTCTGTAGAGGTGGAAAACGTACTGAAAAATTGTAATTTAAGTAAAAGTATCTTTACTTTGCTTAAATCCTACTCAAGTAAAAGTAAAAGTACCCGTCTGAAAATGTACTCGAGTAAAAGTAAAAAATTACTTCATTTCAAATGTACTTTGAGTAAAAGTTACTTTCAATTAAATAAAAAAAAAAACCTACAGTAAAAATGCAGGTTTTTTCATAATGTTGCTGCACATAAATGCAGTCTTAAATAGACATAAACTGCAGTAAACTAAATGTGACGCACTACCATTTAATTCCTCTAGGAGCTGAAGATATATGGGATAATGAATCTAGGACAGGGGTCGGCAACTCGTGGCTCCAGAGCCGCATGTGGCTCTTTCATTGTTCTGTCGTGGCTCCCTGTGACTTTGGAAAATAATAATGAGTATTTAATTACATTGTATTTTTATTTTAGTTTGTTCGTTTTTAAATGTAAATCTAAAATTGTAGATAATGGTCTCTTGTAACATTTAAATAAAACGTTTTTAATATTTTTGTCGCTCAAAACATGCGTCAAAGCCGCCGATGTGCGCCACCCGCACACACTGGCAGCCCGGACTTACCGGCACCTACATCAGCAGTATGATTTTCAGCCCAATGATGGATAAATCCAAGAAAAGAAAAGTTTCTGAAGAAAACAGAACGCTTAATGCTACGTGGGCAGATTCATTTGCTTTCACGGCTGATGAGACTGGTACACGCGGTACACGTGACAGTGGATAATTTAAGTTTGGATTTTTATTTCCTACGAGGAGGACTCAAATAATAATGTGTTTAATGCAGCTTTGCGCACATTTGTTTACGTTATACAGAAGCGAAACTTAAAACCACATGGCTCATTTGCATAAACTAGAAGCGCTGAAAAAACAGCTGCTCCTTGTGCCGCTGATGCAGTCAGCTTCTGTCGGACTAAAGGGCAGGACTCAGTGGAATATGCGTGTTCTTTCTGTGACTGAGGGATGTTCTGCCTATGGTGAGTCTGTTCTGTGCTTCTATCGCGTTGGAGATGTTCATGTTAAACTTTTCAGAGATTATACGTGTGCAGGTCGTACGTGTGCAGCGCAGTTCTTTATTTCACTCATGCACTTTATTTATGTTGCTACTATTGTGATGAAAAGACTGAAAGGTGTTGTCAGTACCCAATGTGGGCGGAAGTACCTGATGTGGGCTCTGTGTTCGCGCATGTGCAGTTTGTGTATTGTTGTACGGTTTTCACGACAGTGCCTGATTCGTCCCTTGCAGTTGGTTTACGGCTTTTGCAGTTTGTTTATGTCTGCATTGTGCGTAGGTGGCGGTCGTCGGTTTTACTGTACGCGATGGCGATGAGCGAGGATTTTCAATTTTATGCTGCACTGCTGGACTACATGTCCACGGAAAAAGGTCCACTGTGGTGAAAATGAAGAAGCTAAGACACGGACCGGGGTTTCTCCGCAGACCTAGCCCAGTATCCAAAATGCCGAAAATTGCCTTCGTTGTCAAAATACGTCTCTGTCGTAAATAAAAAAAAAAAAAAAAAAAAAAAGCCCGAATCGTGCAGGAAAACCCTCCTGTTTCCTGATACGTCATTATACGTTATTGTGCGCATGTGCAGTACACACAGAGCCCACATCAGGTACTTCCGCCCACATTAGGCACCCACAGTTGTCAATAATTCTCTTAAGACTCGCGCTTATGAGCTGTAGTGGAGGATGGTGCTTGTTGTAGTCCATTTTCTGGGAGTTGTAGTTTTGCCTGTAGTTCCCCTGGTTACCGCTGGTTTAGATGTCAAAAGGGTTTTGTGGCTCCGGGTGTTTTCTTTTCTGTGGGAGACGGTCCAAATGGCTCTTTGAGTATTTAAGGTTGCCGACCCCTGGCCTAGAGAGACAAACCACTTCAGTCTTCTCTCAAATGTGAAGGAACTACTTACAATAACTGTTAAAAGAATGTATTTTTTTTCAGTCCTGGTTTTAAAAAAGTAAAGAAAGTTTCACAGTATGGCATTAAACATCCTATGAAACTTTCTAAGCAAAAAAAAAAAAGCGTCTCCATGAAGGCAAGCAGATGACAACACCAGTTGAAGCTACAGGTCAGATGGGTAATGGATGAATGGATGGGTAACTTAGCTCAGAGTTAAGAGTGCAGGTTTTTCCAAGGTAGTTTTGAGAAATCAAAACATCAGCTCCCTCATCAAGAAAGCCCAGCAGAGGTTGTACTACCTGCGGCAGCTGAGGAAAGCCAAGCTGCCTGCTCAGATGATGGTGCAGTTTTACACGGCCATCATTGAGTCCATCCTCACCTCCTCCATCACTGTGTGGTACGCTGGGGCCACTGCCAGGGACAGACAAAGACTGCAGCGCATAGTGCGCTCTGCTGAGAAGGTGATCGGCTGTAGCCTTCCATCTCTCCAGGACCTGTACGTCTCCAGGACTCGGGGGCGAGCAGGCCGGATAGCAGCTGACCCCTCTCACCCTGGACACGGACTATTCGAGCCACTTCCCTCTGGCAGAAGGCTACGGTCCATACGGACCAGAACCTCTCGCCATAAGAACAGTTTCTTCCCCTCTGCCGTTGGACTCATGAACACTTTATGAACACTTTATAACACCTGTACTAAGGACACTTTATAATACCTGAACTAAGGACACTTTATAACACCAGTCACTTTAAATAAGTCATGCCACATCACTTGATCTTTTGCACTGTCAGTTTTCACTGTTGTTCTGATGCTGTTGTTCTGATTTTTATTTTTTATTATATATCTTAATCTTTTTTGCATGCTCTTACTTTATTTTTAAATAGTGATACTTTATTATTATTATTATTATTATTATTATTATCTTGTTTTTTTAATAGTGATATCTCTACTTTACATTATTATTATTATTATTACTATTCAGTGTTCTATGTTGCACCTCATCACCAAAGCAAGTTCCTAGTCTGTGAATTGTGTTAACTGACAATGGCAATAAAAGCTTTTCTGATTCTGATGTTTAACACGTTAGAATGAGCTATCAGTCCTTTATTCATGCTAAGATCCACAAAACCACACAATAAATATTAAATATTGTCTTATCAAGGTAGATTTTCAAAAAACTTGCAGTCAAAACTGCTCAAGGTAATTTGGGCCAATTCACCTGGAAGCCTGAGGACCAAGAAAAATTTGTCTGAGAGCCGCATTTGGCCCACGGGCCATAGTTTGGACATGCCTGGTCTAATAGATGAGTTTAATGCAACTCTGAAATATTCTAGCCAAAGCAATAACATCTACAGTGAAGGATGATTTTGTGGGTTTGCCCACTGACAAAGAAATGAACAGTCTATAATTTTAATGGTAGGTTTATTTTAACATTGAGAGATAGAATATCAAAAAGAAAATCCAGAAAATCACATTATAGAAAATATATTCATTGATTTGCATTTCATTGTGTGAACTAAGTATTTGATCCCCTACCAACCATTAAGAGTTCTGGCTCCAAGAACACCATCCCCACCGTCAAGCATGGAGGTGGAAACATTAGGCTTTGGGGGTGTTTTTCTGCCAAGGGCACAGGACAACTTCACCGTGTCAACGGGAGGATGGATGGAATCATGTACCGTTAAAATCCTGAGTGACAACCTCCTTCCCTCCACCAGGAAACTGAAAATAGGTCATGGATGGGTCTTCCAACACGACAATGACCCAAAACATATAGGGCACAAGCACATTAAGGTCATGGAGTGGCCCAACCAGTCTCCAGACCTTAATCAGATTCACCTTCGGAGAGTAGTGCAAAAACCAGTGATGCTTGATCAAATCCAGCTTCAATTTGTCGTTTTGGGTTGATATCTTTTCGTCAAGAGTCGGCCGTTGGCGTTGCTTCGGTTCAGCTTGAGAGAGAGGCTCTGTCCCGAAAAAAACACAGAAGACGGGGTTAAGAGTGCAGGATACAGAATTGTTGATTTGAAGTTATGAAGAATTAGAATTAGGGATGGGCTGACAGATTTTTTGAGCCGATATCCAATATTTGGCCTGCTGCTGAGGCTGATTTGCCAATATACTGATACTTGTTTTTTAAATTATTTGCCAGGTGTTTGTGTAATATACAACGCTCTTCTATTTTAATTTTGACTCATGAGTCTGTTCAAAAATGGCACACTGAATGGGACGGCATAAAAAAATCAATAGAGTAGTGATATCAGACACAGATGTTGACAAATCTGTATTGATATCGGCCGATACCGGTACTGGAGATAGATTAATTAGAATATGTATGTAAAGAATATGGTTAATTATCGGTAAAAACAATACGCTGAAAGAACAGAAACTTGAAACATCCAATAGCTTTTTGCACAATACTAAAACCTCAACCTTGACATTAACACGCATGTTTTAGAACAGCCTTTCTCAAACTGTGGTTCGCGAGCTCCTTCGGGTGGTTCTTGGACCGATCTTCAGTTTGTGGGTTTGCCTCATTTACGGTTCATTTGATCCACTTTTTGTCCTCATTTGGACAATTTGAACTGCAGTGGAAATGATGTAGTCCACTTTTAGACTTGGTTTAGCCTGAGATTAGACCGCTTTTAGTTTTAGATTTGGTTGCACAAATTTTTTTCTTTGGCGGTACTTGGTGTGAAAAGTTTGAGAGCCACTGTTTTAGAACATTTAAATTAATTGACAAAATATCATCTATCATAGACAATTATTATGAAGACAATGTTAATTATAATGATTATTAGGACAAAAAAAAACAAACAAAAAAAACAAAACAAAAAAAAAAATTGATTTTGGGTTCTCAATAAAAATGGATATCCAGATACTAATAGAGACCAAAGCTAGAAAATACTAGAAAATACAGAAAAAACAGCAACAAAATCTTACCTTTCCAATGCATAATACCACATGGTAATACTACTTACTTACCATTGCACTATATTCAGGGATTTCAGTTTCCTGTTAATATGCAACAGTTTGAGGTCTTTCTCCATTCAACTGGATGATTTTGCTACTAAGGAACAGACTCAATACTCAATACTCAATGCTCAATACCAATACCACAATCATAATTAAAAAATAACTTAGATGTGATTTTCAACATTAAATCATATACTTTCTTTTCTATTCCCATTTGTCCTTATACGTGTGTACTCCCTCAGTGGTCCTGTAGGTTCCACAGTGGTCCATGGGCATATACTAGTCTATGTGCTCTTATACTTGCTGCTACAGTATTGATACCTGCTCAAATAAGTATTTAGTTTCGATACTAGTTTTAGTACAGATTAGTATAGACAACCCCTAATCAGAGGTGGAAAAAGTACTGAAAAATTGTAACTAAGTAAAAGTATCTTTACTTTGCTTAAATCCTACTCAAGTAAAAGTACCCATCTGAAAATGTACTGGAGTAAAAGTAAAAAATTACTTCATTTCAAATGTACTTTGAGTAAAAGTTACTTAGTTACTTTCAATTAAATAAAAAAAAAAAACTACAGTAAAAATGCAGTTTTTTTCATAATGTTGCTGCACATAAATGCAGTCTTAAATAGACATAAACTGCGGTAAACTAAATGTGACGCACTACCATTTAATTCCTCGAGCTGAAGATATATGGGATAATGAATCTAGGACAGGGGTCGGCAACCCGCGGCTCCAGAGCCGCATGTGGCTCTTTCATCGTTCTGTCGTGGCTCCCTGTGACTTTGGAAAATAATAATGAGTATTTAATTTGTATTTTTATTTTATGTAAAATCCCTCAGTCGTCCAGGTAGAATCCATGGCAAAAAAAGGAGAAAATTTAATTTGTCAACTGGACATAGTTTATTTGGTTGAATACGTTTCGCAGCTCATCCAAGCTGCTTCCTCAGTTCTGAGGAAGCAGCTTCGTTTTTAAATGTAAATCTAAAATTGTAGATAATGGTAATCTTGTAACATTTAAATAAAACGTTTTTAATATATTTGTCGCTCAAAACATGCGTCAAAGCCGCCGATGTGCGCCACCCGCACACACTGGCGGCCCGGACTTACCGGCACCTACATCAGCAGTATGATTTTCAGCCCAATGATGGATAAATCCAAGAAAAGAAAAGTTTGTGAAGAAAACAGAACGCTTAATGCTACGTGGGCAGATTCATTTGCTTTCACGGCTGATGAGACTGGTACACGCGGTACACGCGACAGTGGATAATTTAAGTTTGGATTTTTATTTCCTACGAGGAGGACTCAAATAATAATGTGTTTAATGCAGCTTTGCGCACATTTGTTTACATTATACAGAAGCGAAACTTAAAACCACATGGCTCATTTGCATAAACTAGAAGCGCTGAAAAAACAGCTCGCTCCTTGTGCCGCTGATGCGGTCAGCTTCTGTCGGACTAAAGGGCAGGCCTCAGTGGAATATGCGTGTTCTTTCTGTGACTGAGGGATGTTCTGCCTATGGTGAGTCTGTTCTGTGCTTCTATCGCGTTGGAGATGGTTCATGTTAAACTTTTCAGAGATTATACGTGTACAGCACAGTTCTTTATTTCACTCATGCACTTTATTTATGTTGCTACTGTTGTGATGAAAAGACTGAAAGGTGTTGTCGGTACCCAATGTGGGCGGAAGTACCTGATGTGGGCTCTGTGTTCGCGCATGTGCAGTTTGTGTATTGTTGTACGGGTTTCACGACAGTGCCCGATTCGTCCCTTGCAGTTGGTTTACGGCTCTTGTAGTTTGTTTATGTCTGCATTGTGCGTAGGTGGCTGTCGTCGGTTTTACTGTACGCGATATGAGCGAGGATTTTCAATTTTATGCTGCACTGCTGGACTACATGTCCACAGGAAAAAGGTCCACTGTGGTGAAAATAAAGAAGCTAAGACACGGACCGGGGTCTCTCTGGGGCTTTTCCCCAGACCTAGCCCAGTGACAGTGCACTGTCTCTGGGTAGACGGTCTGGGGATGTCCCCTGTTTGTCCCGGAGCTGAGGAGCTCCAGACCCAGACCGGGGTCTCTCCGCGGACCTAGCCCAGTGACAGTGCACTGTCTCTGGGTAGATGGTCTGGGGATGTCAACGTTATTGAACTGGCTATGAATAATCCGTGTCTGTCTATCTGTCTATCTATCTCTATCCATCCATCTATCTATATCATCTACATCTATCTATCCATCCATCTATTCGTTGTCAAAATACGTCTGTCGTAAATAAAATAAATAATCAAAAAAAAAAGCCCGAAATCGGGCAGGAAAACCCTCCTTCTTCCTGATACGTCATGTCTTGTTTCCTGATACGTCATTATACGTCATTGTGTGCATGTGCAGTACACACAGAGCCCACGTCAGGTACTTCCGCCCACATTGGGCACCCACACAGTGTTAAAAGCCAGAGAATAAAAGTGGGTCTTAAGACGAGACTTAAAACTCTCCACTGTGGGGGCTGTTCAGACATGGGGGGGCAGCGGCACAGAGAAGGCCCTGTCCCCCCTGGTTTTAAGTCTTGTCTTAGGGACCATGAGCTAGAGCTGGACCTCGGACCTCAGAGAGCGCGGGGAGTAAGTCTGGATGAGATCCAAGATGTAATGTGGGGCCAGTCCATTTAAAGCTTTAAAAACAAACAATAAAATCTTAAAATCTATTCTAAAATGAACTGGAAGCCAGTGCAACAATGCTAAAATCAGGGTAATGTGCTCTTGGCTTTTGCTTCCAGTTAAAAGTTGCGCAGCAGAATTTTGGACCAACTATAAGCGGTAAAGTGCATGGCGGCTGATGCCAGACAAAAGTGCATTGCAGTAGCCTAAAACAGAGGAGATTAAAGCATGCGCTACTTGTTCAAGAGTATTAAAAGATAAAAACTGTTTCACTTTGGATAAAAGTTGCAAATGATAAAAGCCAGATTTGAAGACTGCGTTCACTTGATTTTCAAATTTAAATTTACTGTCAATAGTGACGCCAAAGTTGATGGGTTTGACGGGAGTGTACCTTCCTTCCCTTTCTTCCTCTCACATCTCTCCACTTTTATATCAACACAGATGCTTCAAATGAGACAGAAAAGGACATGGGTGTTGTACAACACAGACACATGACTGATGTATGATCTTGATGAGCTAATAGTCATTTTCAACTCAGATCAGGCCAAAGTGTGATATAGTGAGCTCTGTGTTCTTTGCTCTGGTGATGTGGGGTCAGTCCGTGGTGTGTGGGGAAACAGGAGAATGCATTCACAAAGTTTGATATAGTTTTATTCAGTGCAATACTTTAAATGAACGCGAGAACTGTCCTGTCAGCATGCTGTCTGTGTGATCTGAGGCCGTGTGGCTTTTCTCGTGCTCGTGGAGTGTCTAAACTGATTTGAGCCTTTTCCTCCTCTCAGCTGCAGCTGCCTGCTCTCATGGACAATCCAGGTGAGGATTTCAGCATCTTAAACACACCTATTATCACCATTCTCAAGGAGGAGAGACACTGCAGGTGAATAGGAAACATCTTAAATTTAGACATATTAATTTAATTATAATAATGTAAGAAAAATCTATTACACATTTTCATGATGTACATTGGTCTGTCATGATAATTACTGTAATTACTTATTGTTAGATATATGAAAGCTGGAAGTATGTAAAATCCCTCAGTCGTCCAGGTAGAATCCATGGCAAAAAAGGAGAAATTTAATTTGTCAACTGGACAGAGTTTATTTGGTTGAATACGTTTTGCAGCTCATCCAAGCTGCTTCTTCAGTTCTGGTCAGATGCTGGTGGACACTGCTTTATATCTGCCTGAAGGGAGGAGCTTAATTACAATGAAAATTACTAAGAGACAACACTTATTTAAATACAGTTTCAGTTGGTCATGTGAGTCTATTCAATATGGAGTGGGAGTGGAGGTGTAGTTAGCATAACCATTCAGGGCCATGATGGGTGTTTTCACACCTCTGGACATGACCTGGCTAGTCCCATTGTTTTCCCAGTTTGTTTTGATTTAGGTTTGAGGATAGAGTTATAGATGGGAGACAAATGATGTCTGAGACCCCCACTTCTGTTCAAGGAAGGATTCTCTTTCTTGACAAAAATAGCTTCTTTAACTCCCCTCTCAAACCAGTTCTTTTCTCTGGCCAGGATCTGGACCTCACTGTCCTCAAAGGAGTGGCCTGTGGCTTTTAGGTGGAGATGTACGGCAGATTGCGGCCCACCCTGGTTTTCCCGTCTGTGTTGATACATCCTTTTGTGAAGTGGCTGTTTTGTTTCTCCAATGTAGCGCTCACTGCAGTCTTCACTACACTGAATGGAGTAGACCACATTGCTTTGTTTGTGGCTCGGTGTTTTGTCCTTAGGATGGACCAGTTTTTGTCTTAAAGTGTTTGTGGGTTTGAAATAGACTGGGATTTCATGTTGTCTGAAGATCCTCTGTAGTTTTTCGGAAACGCCAGCCAGGTAAGGAATAGTTACACCCTTTCTCCTGGGCTCTGGTTCTCTGTTGTCCTGTTTCTTTGCTCTCTTCGTTTTATTGAAAGCCCATTTAGGATATCCACAAACGGAGAGGGCTTTCTCCATGTGTTGTTCTTCTTTCTCCTTTCCCTCTGCGCTTGTAGGAACCACTTGGGCTCTATGTTGTAATGTCCGAATGACTCCCAGTTTGTGCTGAAGTGGGTGGTGTGAATCAAAAAGCAGATATTGGTCGGTGTGTGTGGGCTTCCTGAAGACCTCTACCTGGAGTCGCCGGTCTTCTCTTATCGTTACTGCACAATCTAAGAAGGCCAATGTGTTGTCCTTGGCATCTTCACGTGTGAATTTGATGTTCGGATCTACAGAATTGATATGTGCAGTAAAAGGTTCCAAATCTTGAATTTTGATTTTTGAGAAATTATCATCAACAAAGCGATACCAGTGCGTGGGTGGAGTGCCTGGATATGAGGCCAGGGCACTCTGTTCAAATTGTTCCATGTATAAGTTTGCAATGATCGGGGAGACCGGTGAACCCATAGCACAGCCGTGGATTTGCTTATAGAAGTTTCCTCTGAACTGGAAATAGGTGGTACTTAAACAAATTTCCAGCAGTTGGCAGATTTGGTCGGGTGAAAGTTTGGTTCTCTCTTCTAGCTTGGTATCCTCCAGTAGTCTCCTCTTTGCTGCCTCCACCGCTACCGATGTAGGGATACAAGTGAAAAGAGAGGTCACATCAAAGGAAACCATAGTCTCATCCCGGTCAAACTGGAGATGCTTGATTTTGTTCACAAATTCGGCTGTGTTCTCAATGTGGTGCTCCGTGTTACCCACCAGCGGAGCCAAGATGGTTTTTAGGTGTTTGGCCACATTGTACGTGATGGAGTCTGTGCTGCATACAATGGGTCTGAGTGGTACTCCTTGTTTGTGGATCTTTGGGAGGCCATAGATGCCAGGGATGGCGTCACCAGGGTACAGTCTGTAATATAGCTGTCGATCAATGACTTCTTCCTTCTCCAACTTCTGCAAGCAATCAATTATCTGGGAGGATGTTGATGCTGTGGTCCTTCTGCCAAACCTCCACCCTCCAATGTAACACCGGAGGAAAGGAAGGCCATCGCTGCTCTAGAGAAGGACCACAGCATCAACATCCTCCCAGCTGACAAAGGGAGATGCACTGTGATCCTGAACTCAGCTGATTATGAGACTAAGGTTAACAGCCTACTCAGTGACACCACAACCTACGAATTACTAAAACAGGACCCCACCAATGTGTACAAAAAGAAGATCATTGATTGCTTGCAGAAGTTGGAGAAGGAAGAAGTCATTGATCGACAGCTATATTACAGACTGTACCCTGGTGACGCCATCCCTGGCATCTATGGCCTCCCAAAGATCCACAAACAAGGAGTACCACTCAGACCCATTGTATGCAGCACAGACTCCATCATATACAATGTGGCCAAACACCTAAAAACCATCTTGGCTCCGCTGGTGGGTAACACGGAGCACCACATTGAGAACACAGCCGAATTTGTGAACAAAATCAAGCATCTCCAGTTTGACCGGGATGAGACTATGGTTTCCTTTGATGTGACCTCTCTTTTCACTTGTATCCCTACATCGGTAGCGGTGGAGGCAGCAAGGAGGAGACTACTGGAGGATACCAAGCTAGAAGAGAGAACCAAACTTTCACCCGACCAAATCTGCCAATTGCTGGAAATTTGTTTAAGTACCACCTATTTCCAGTTCAGAGGAAACTTCTACAGGCAAATCCACGGCTGTGCTATGGGCTCACCGGTCTCCCCTATCATTGCAAACTTATACATGTATGTAAAATCCCTCAGTCGTCCAGGTAGAATCCATGGCAAAAAAAGGAGAAAATTTAATTTGTCAACTGGACATAGTTTATTTGGTTGAATACGTTTCGCAGCTCATCCAAGCTGCTTCCTCAGTTCTGGTCAGATGCTGGCGGACACTGCTTTATATCTGCCGGAAGGGAGGAGCTTAATTACAATGAAAATTACTCTGAGACAACACATATTTAAATACAGTTTCAGTTGGTCAGGTGATACAATATGGAGTTGTTAACAGTTTCTGTTAGTCATGTGAGTCTATTCAATATGGAGTGGGAGTGGGGGAGTAGTTAGCATATCCATTCAGGGCCATGATGGGTGTTTTCACACCTCTGGACCTGACCTGGCTAGTCCCATTGTTTTCCCAGTTTGTTTTGATTTAGGTTTGAGGATAGAGTTATAGATGGGAGACAAATGATGTCTGAGACCCCCATTTCTGTTCAAGGAAGGATTCTCTTTCTTGACAAAAATAGCTTCTTTAACTCCCCTCTCAAACAGTGCAGTAACGATAAGAGAAGACCGGCGACTCCAGGTAGAGGTCTTCAGGAAGCCCACACACACCGACCAATATCTGCTTTTTGATTCACACCACCCACTTCAGCACAAACTGGGAGTCATTCGGACATTACATCACAGGGCCCAAGTGGTTCCTACAAGCGCAGAGGGAAAGGAGAAAGAAGAACACGTGGAGAAAGCCCTCTCCGTGGGTCGCAATCTGCCGTACATCTCCACCTAAAAGCCACAGGCCACTCCTTTGAGGACAGTGAGGTCCAGATCCTGGCCAGAGAAAAGAACTGGTTTGAGAGGGGAGTTAAAGAAGCTATTTTTGTCAAGAAAGAGAATCCTTCCTTGAACAGAAATGGGGGTCTCAGACATCATTTGTCTCCCATCTATAACTCCATCCTCAAACCTAAATCAAAACAAACAGAGAAAACAATGGGACTAGCCAGGTCAGGTCCAGAGGTGTGAAAACACCCATCATGGCCCTGAATGGTTATGCTAACTACACCTCCACTCCCACTCCATATTGAATAGACTCACATGACCAACTGAAACTGTATTTAAATATGTGTTGTCTCTTAGTAATTTTCATTGTAATTAAGCTCCTCCCTTCAAGCAGATATAAGGCAGTGTCCGCCAGCATCTGACTAGAACTGAAGAAGCAGCTTGGATGAGCTGCGAAACGTATTCAACCAAATAAACTCTGTCCAGTTGACAAATTAAATTTCTCCTTTTTTGCCATGAAAGCTGGAACAATATATTTTGGGGCTCAGTATTTATTGTGTTTGTGTGTATAATTTCTTTGTAAATGAGGGGAGATTTTTGCCATTTATATGTAATAAAGTAAGATTTGAGCTGTAGAGAGTAGAAAAAATAACATTATTGGCTCATTCTGCTATTTATTTGTTGCAGCTCATGCCTTTTCATGATACAATATATTTAGAAAATGATGAATATTTATGATTATGGCTTACGGATGATGAAAACCCAAAGTTCTGTGTTTCAGAAAATCTAAATATTACATAAAATAAATAAACGAGCATAAGCTTCCTGCTGGCTCTCTCCGTCTCTCTGTCGCCTCATTCTTTCTCGGCCTAAAGCACGACGAGCATCAGCTTCCTGTTGGCTCTCTCCATCTCTCTGTCGCCTCATTCCTTCTCTGACTGAAGCACGACGAGCATCAGCTTCCTGTTGGCTCTCTCCGTCTCTCTGTCGCCTCATTCTTTCTCGGCCTAAAGCACGACAAGCATCAGCTTCCTGTTGGCTCTCTCCGTCTCTCTGTCGCCTCATTCCTTCTCTGACTGAAGCACGACGAGCATCAGCTTCCTGTTGGCTCTCTCCGTCTCTCTGTCGCCTCATTCTTTCTCGGCCTAAAGCACGACGAGCATCAGCTTCCTGTTGGCTCTCTCCGTCTCTCTGTCGCCTCATTCTTTCTCGGCCTAAAGCACGACGAGCATCAGCTTCCTGTTGGCTCTCTCCGTCTCTCTGTCGCCTCATTCTTTCTCGGCCTAAAGCACGACGAGCATCAGCTTCCTGTTGGCTCTCTCCGTCTCTCTGTCGCCTCATTCTTTCTCGGCCTAAAGCACGACGAGCATCAGCTTCCTGTTGGCTCTCTCCGTCTCTCTGTCGCCTCATTCTTTCTCGGCCTAAAGCACGACGAGCATCAGCTTCCTGTTGGCTCTCTCCGTCTCTCTGTCGCCTCATTCTTTCTCGGCCTAAAGCACGACGAGCATCAGCTTCCTGTTGGCTCTCTCCATCTCTCTGTCGCCTCTTTCTTTCTCTGTCTGAAGCACGACGGGCATCAGCTTCCTGTTGAGTCTCTTCCTCTCTGTGTCGCTTCATTCCTTCTCTGGCTAAAGCTCGACGGGCATCAGCTTCCTGTGGAGTATCCTCATTCCTTTTCTTTTTCATGCGCTCTGCAGTCTTTTTCCTTCGCTGCTCCACACTTCTGGACTTCGATCGTGGCATGACTGCTGAAGTTGAGCTGAGAAGGCCAATAACCAACGGCACCCCTATTTTTTGAAAAAGAAAAACTCAATAAAATCTACAATCTGGATCTGATCCAGATGAATGTTAATCTCGTGATGGGGGACCCCACCCTACATAAGCATATCAAATTGCATAAAGTTTGGTTAATAATTAGCAGAGATATTGAGAAACCAAATTTTAAGCCCCATTTAACGCAATTCTAATGAAATTTTCAAAGTGATCCAGAATCTAAGATTTCTTCTGGATCATCCCCAAAATTTAATAATCATCTGTTGGATTTACCATTCGGAACATTTCCTGAAAATTTCATCAAGATCCGTCCATAACTTTTTGAGTTATCTTGCTAACTAACAAACAAACAAACAAACAAACAGACAAACTCAGGCGAAAACATAACCTTCTTGGCGGAGGTAATAATAATAATTATGGAGCGATTACTTACAGATGAATTGCATGTTTGCTTGCAACTAGACACTCTAATGCATTTTTTCCTGTATAAAGATGCTTCCCTACAGTCCCGTTATATAATGGTCCAAGCTCGGATGAATGACTTCACGGGTAGGCTCTGCTGCGTCTCGAGTGGAGGACTTGCACTTCCGCGATAGTAAACGTAGAGAAAAATGTATTACTTCGCCTTTGACCGTGCTTGCCGACATCCAAAGAGTTTAAAACACAATGTCGTAGGTTCAGATTTGCCTTTTGATGGTGCATGGCAAGGTCTGATGTTGTTAAAAAGAGCAAATGTTCAGCCGAGGTCGAGTGGCGCAGTTAGTGGAAGTGCGCCGCCTCACCAAGACCAGCCCGACCGGCGAACGCGCTCCTCTCCCAGCCACAATCCCACCGACTGTCCGCTCTCGTTGTACACACTTAAACTGTACTTTGCATTAGTGTCTAGAAGTGACAAGTATAGATGATTTGCAGGTGACGTCACGCATCACATGACTTTTGTTCACGACGCCATATTGGACGGCAAAATCCAACACAGTGCCACACGCCCACGCCGCGAACTTTACGAAGTGTCAAGAGAAAAAGTATCGATAATTTGACGTTTTACTTTATCTAGCCTACATTGATTTCTTTCTCAAACATTGTGGCCAAAATGGTTTTTCATTGTTGTGCTTTTGGGTGTAAGAGCCGTCAAACTAAAGAATCTGGACTCCGTTTCTATCGGTTCCCTGTTGACGAGGAGAGACGTAGCAAGTGGGTTGCTGCTGTGAAAAGGAAAGACTGGTCGCCAACAGTATACTCCTTTCACCTGAAATGATTAAATATTTTTGAACTTACATATTCATAACTTGTATTTTTTTCTGGTTACAATGGCCATTCTGTATGTATTGGATATCATTATATGGTATGGGTAATTAATAATATATAAAAAACATCTTAAATTGTTAGTGAAAAATATTGCGTGCATGTGTGTAAATGTGTAATTGTCCCCGACAGGCAGTGTATCCAATTTTAGCAGTCAGTTTACGTAATAATTAGATAGTACACTGGTCAACTGGTAATAATTAGATAGTACACTTGTCATTTGACAAATGATTGTGATATCACACTGAGCATTTTCAGTATATGAATTCATTATATATCCTGTGATGATAAGATGTAACTGGCGATATTGTGGTTGGCTGTTGTGAGATGCACAGATGCACTTGTATTTTTTGTCTGAATATTGAAATATAAGAGAAATATTCCTCAAATTATAAATAGATTTTTCACATTTATTTTACAACTTTAAATGAATTTATGTGGTTTCAAACAAATGTTTGTTATCCCATTCATGGCCATTCATAACAATGCGTAGCTCTGATGCACAGGAGCTTACCTGAGCTCTCACTACATGATACTGCACACCGCCGTCACCGGGTGCAACAACGTCTATGGGACAGATTTGTACATTTTTCACCCATCCAGCAATGAAATAACTGTAAGCGTCCAAGCTTTTGTAACTTTTCAGTTTTTCTCCAGAAAATCGGGATGGTGTGTTTATCAGGTAATTGTATATATCCATATAACGCAAATCGGGTTTTGGAAAATAGTCGATGAAACTAAAGAATTTATCAACTCCTATAGAGTAAGGATCAATGTCGATCACCTTAACTTTCTCTAAATATCTTTCCAAGTGGACACTGTCCAATGGCTTGGCTATTTTTGACAGAGCAATCGAGTTGTTTGATGTGTTACCATGATCGTTGCCGTCTCTCTCGCCGTCCAGGATGGCGGTATAAACAAAAGCACATGTTGCGAGTGACGCCACTGCAAATCATCCATATGAGGCAGAAGCCCGTACGCCCGTGAGCTGATCGGTCACTCCTAAATAGGTTAAGGGGCGAAGTAAACATTTTCCAAGGGCTTTGAAGTAACCTAAACGTCAACGCCACCCTGCCCATTTCTTCCAGCCATTTTCCCTATCTCAGCTCCTCAAGGGAACAGTGGCACGCTAAAAGCAATGACAGAGTGGGCAAACGAGTATGAAGGCAATAGTTTTATGTGACTTACTGAGAGGTGTACCGGGCTGCTGAGTTTGTATGTGTCCTTGTTGCCAGGGCTCCCCTGCTCTGCTCCGGCGCCGACGGTGGAAAGGGTCGTGTGTGTGCCCGATGTGGGCGGAAGTACCTGATGTGGGCTGTGTGTACTGCACATGCGCACAATGACGTATTATGACGTATCATTAAACAGGACATGACGTATCAGGAAGAAGGCGGGTTTTCCTGCCCGATTCGGGCTTTTTTTTAAATTATTTATTTTATTTACGACAGACACGTATTTTGACAACGAAGGCAATTTTCATTTTGGATAGATAGATGGATAGATGGACGGATAGATAGATAGATATAGATGATATAGATAGATAGATGGATAGAGATAGATAGACAGATAGACAGACAGACACGGATTATTCGTAGCCAGTTTAATAACGTTGACATCCCCAGACCATCTACCCAGAGACAGTGCACTGTCACTGGGCTAGGTCTGCGGAGAAACCCCGGTCCGGGTCTGGAGCTCCTCAGCTCCGGGACAATCGGGGGACATCCCCAGACCGTCTACCCAGAGACAGTGCACTGTCACTGCGCTAGGTCTGGGGAAAAGCCCCGGTCTCTGGAGCTCCGGGACAACCGGGGGACATCCCCAGACCGTCTACCCAGCCACAGTGCACCGTCACTGGGATAGATCTGCGGAGAAGTCCCGGTCCCGGTCTGGAGCTCCTCAGCTCCGGGACAATCGGGGGACATCCCCAGACCACCTACCCAGAGACAGTGCACTGTCACTGGGCTAGGTCCGCGGAGAGACCCCGGTCCGTGTCTTAGCTTCTTTATTTTCACCACAGTGGACCTTTTTCCTGTGGACATGTAGTCCAGCAGTGCAGCATAAAATTGAAAATCCTCGCTCATATCGCGTACAGTAAAACCGACGACAGCCACCTACGCACAATGCAGACTAGAGCCGTGTCTCATTTCAGGGTCTGCATCCTCCGAGGCCAGGTGCCTCCAAGGCCGTGAAGGCTGCAGCCTTCGAACCAGCCTCCGAGGACAGCATTTCCGTTGGCGAAATGGGACAGGTCCAGCCCACGGAGCTGCTCCCGTCGCCCAGCAACCAAGACACGCTGCTAACGCTAATGCTAACGCTAATGCTAACAACACGCACCACGCAGATTACGCACACGGATCAATAACAAAGATTACGCGTGGGTAATTGAACTATCGGATTTTGAGACCAAGTTATTCTAATAATTCTCATCCAAATCTTGTGGCTGAAACAAAAACGTATGTTTAACTTTTGCAAAACAAAACTGTTATATTTCTGGGATAGATCTGAAATAGGCTAAATTACCTTAAAGTTTCAAATACAGTGATGAGATATTCATTATTAAATATTATTATCATTATTAAATATTTCTATATTGACCAAGGATTACATTTATACAGGGAATGCATTTAAATCAGTTTATAAAGAAAGACATCTCTCCTTTATTAAACATTCAAAGGAACTTCTGGAAATACTTTATCTTGATGTGAAAAGTCAAACATTGAACCCATTACACACACACACACAATGCAGTAATAGGTGAGTAAAAACAGCTGTATGTCAGTGAACTCTCAAATCCTGTTCCCTTGTTGCTGAAGCAGGTGACAGTCCAAAATGAACAAATTATCTTTGCAAAATATGATCAGGTGGATTACCACTGCTTAATTGCAGTACAATAGTACATTCTTATAGTACATGTAATTAATTACTATCAAAAGAGACATCAAATAAGTGGCACATTTCACCATGATTCAAATGTCAGTATAGACTGAAAAACATTCAAATAAACATATGAGCAAATGATGTTTTCAGTTTGGCTCACACACTTGTTAAGGTCATATAAGGCCACATTTATCATGGGACACTTCCTCAGTGATTAAGATGTTTAGGTGCTCCTCTGCTAAGATGCAAAGAAACTACCATTTGACTATTTTACTTGTGCAGGCAATTAGAAGTTAAACCTAAACATCACTATTAGAACACATTAGGGTAAGCAGCAGCACGTGCAGGAGGGAGGCCTGATGCAACCAGAGACCCCACAGGTCTTCTACAGTCAGCATGGACAGTGGAGACATGACCCAGTGCACTCGTCTTCAGTGTGATGTATCTCGTCTTCTGGAGGAGGAAGAGCAGAATGGGCCTTATGTCTAATTGATCAAAGTCCTGTCCTGCAGAGTGAAAACCTGTAATGACACACACATTAAGAAAACTACAAAACTATTACAGGTAAATTTGGTTCAGTGTATATACATTCAGATCCAAAGGCCGTTTAGATAAATCGAAACATCTTAATTAATAGAGGAATCCCACACATATTTTCACAATTTAGATTTCAATATGAGCATGATTCATTTGCAGCCCTTATTATTGCAGGCCTAACTTCTCCAGTATTGTCCTGAGTCAAACAGAACATAAACATTCACATTTACATAATAATAAATACAGTACATTTATAATTATATTATATATAATATGAAATCTGTTACAGATCTCCTAGTGTTACTGCAAACATTCGTTCAATAACCATGCAGCACACACTATCCTTTCATTTATGTAGTTAATTATGTCTTTTTTTTATTACAGTTTTCATGGTGCTTTTGTAAGGGAGATATAATGGATAATGGAATTTCCCCACTGTGGGACTAATAAAGGCATATCTTATCTTATCTTATCTTATAAATAACACTTAATAAGTCCAGCTTATTTGTGAACAACTGTCTACTGACAAATATGTAGGTTTAGTTCTCCATTGTGATATTACTACATTACTACACATGATAGTACTACATTGTGTAGTATACTTTTCAGATCACCAGCTTCCCGGCCATCATTTAGTAATCACAGAAGTACAGGCTGTGGAGAACATAGGAAATAAATGGGGAAACCCAGGTTAATTCACAACTACTCACAAATGTACAAATGAAAAAGGTTTTCAAATGGCAGTAATGCCAGCGCTGATATAGTTTTCATGGCTGATGTTATATTAATTATATTAATATATCTAACAGGAGTATATAGCACTGTTTTAATACTTACCTCCAAGCCATGTTCACGGAGAATTTAGCCCCGGTGAACAGGTGGTCGTTCTCCCGCCTCAGCTCGATCAGTCGGGTGGTCTGCTCCTTGTTCCCTGAAGACAAAAATATTCTTACATACTGGAGAACATCCAACATTACAACAGCTAAGCTAATAAACAAGTGTAAGGGATAACGCTACTAACCGCTAATACAGCAATATCCGTAAACTAAGCCATAACAACTACCTTCATACATATGTTTAACTTAACATCTTAAGTTCAACTTAAGTGAACTTGTTTATGAACAGTTTCATGTAGCGAGTCACTTAGAATTAATTGTAGGCGAGGTAAACCAATACTTACATTTAAAAGTAAAATTGCAACTGGTAGGGGACGCAGCCGCGGACTCCATTTTTTACCGTAGAAGAAGTAGCGTGCGGTGCATGCTGGGGAATATAAGGCCGCGAAGGATACATTTTCACGGCCTTCGTTCACGGCCTGATCTCCATGGAAACGAGGCCGGTTTTCAGGCTGCATCCTCAGAGGCTGCATGAAATGGGACAGGCCTTGTCGCGCCGGAAGTGGCGTATGCGGCCGAAAAACCAGCCTCGGAGGATGCAGACCCTAGCCGTGTCTCATTCCAGGGTCTGCATCCTCAAAGGCCGGGTGCCTCGAAGGCTGTTAAGGCTGCAGCCTTCGAACCAGCCTCCGCGGACAGCATGGTCGCTGGCGAAATGGGACAGGTGCAGCCCACGGAGCCGCTCCTGTCGCCCAGCAACCAAGACACGCTGCTAACGCTAATGCTAACGCTAATGCTAACAACACGCACCACGCAGATTACGCACACGGATCAGTAACAAAGATTACGCGTGGATAATTGAACTATCGGATTTTGAGACCAAGTTATTCTAATAATTCTATGTATGTTTAACTTTTGCAAAACAAAACTGTTATTTCTGGGATAGAGCTGAAATAGGCTAAATTACCTTAAAGTTTCAAATACAGTGATGAGATATGCATTATACATTATTATTATCATTATTAAATATTTTTATATTGACCAAGGAGTACATTTATACAGGGAATGCATTTAAATCAGTTCATAAAGAAAGACATCTCTCCTTTGAGAAAAGATGGTTTATTAAACATTCAAAGGAACTTCTGGAAATACTTTATCATGATGTGAAAAGTCAAACATTAAACCCTTTACAAATATTCAATGCATTAATAAGTCATTAAAAACAGCTGTATGTCAGTGAACTCTCAAATTCTGTTCCCTTTTTGCTGAAGCAGGTGACAGTCCAAAATGAACAAATTATCTTCGCAAAATATGATCAGGTGGATTACCACTGCTTAATTGCAGTACAATAGTACATTCTTATAGTACATGTAATTAATTACTGTCAAAAGAGACATCAAATAAGTGGCACATTTCACCATGATTCAAATGTCAGTATAGACTGAAAAACATTCAAATAAACATATGAGCAAATGATATGTTTTCAGTTTTGTCTCACACACTTGTTAAGGTCATATAAGGCCACATTTATCATGGGACACTTCCTCAGTGATTAAGATGTTTAGGTGCTCCTCTGCTAAGATGCAAAGAAACTACCATTTGACTATTTTACTTGTGCAGGCAATTAGAAGTTAAACCTAAACATCACTATTAGGACACATTAGGGACAGCAGCAGCACGTGCAGGAGGGAGGCCTGATGCAACCAGAGACCCCACAGGTCTTCTACAGTCAGCACGGACAGTGGAGACATGACCCAGTGCACTTGGACCACTCAGTGTGATGTTTCTCTTGTCTTCTGGAGGAGGAAGAGCAGAATGGGCCTTATGTCTGATTGATCAAAGTCCTGTCCTGCAGAGTGAAAACCTGTAATGACACACACATTAGAAAACTACAAAACTATTACAGGTAAATTTGGTTCACAGTGTATATACATTCAGATCCAAAGGCCGTTTAGATAAATCGAAACATCTTAATTAATAGAGGAATCCCACACATATTTTCACAATTTAGATTTCAATATGAGCATGATTCATTTGCAGCCCTTATTGTTGCAGGCCTAACTTCTCCAGTATTGTCCTGAGTCAAACAGAACATAAACATTCACATTTACATAATAATAAATACAGTACATTTATAATTATATTATATATAATATGAAATCTGTTACAGATCTCCTAGTGTTACTGCAAACATTTGTTCAGTAACTGTGCAGCACACGCTGTCCTTTCATTTATGTAGTTAATTATGTCTTTTTAATTACAGTTTTCAAGATGCTTTTGTAAGGGAGATATAATGGATAATAACACTTAATAAGTCCAGCTTATTTGTGAATAACTGTCTACTGACAAATAGGTAGGTTTAGTTCTCCATTGTGGTATTACTACATTACTACACATGATAGTACTACATTGTGTAGTATACTTTTCAGATCACCAGCTTCCCGGCCATCATTTAGTAATCACAGAAGTACAGGCTGTGGAGAACATAGGAAATAAATGGGGAAACCCAGGTTAATTCACAACTACTCACATATGTACAAATGACAAATGAAAAAGGTTTTCAAATCGCAGTAATGCCAGCGCTGACATAGTTTTCATGGCTGATGTTATATTATCTATCAGGAGTATATAGCACTGTTTTAATACTTACCTCCAAGCCATGTTCACGGAGAATTTAGCCCCGGTGAAGAGGTGGTCGTTCTCCTGCCTCAGCTCAGTTAGTCGGGTGGTCTGCTCCTTGTTCCCTGAAGACAAAAATATTCTTACATACTGGAGAATATCCAACATTACAACAGCTAAGCTAATAAACAAGTGTAAGGGATAACTACTAACCGCTAATACAACAATATCCGTAAACTAAGCCATAACAGCTACCTTCATACATATGTTTAATTTAACATCTTAAGTTAAACTTAAGTGAACTTGTTTATGAATAGTTTCATGTAGCTAGTAACTTAGAATTAATTGTAGGCGAGGTAAACCAATACTTACATTTAAAAGTAAAATTGCAGCTGGTAGGGGACGCAGCCGCGGACTCCATTTTTTACCGTAGAAGAAGTAGCGTGCGGTGCATGCTGGGGAATATAAGGCCGCAAAGGATACATTTTCACGGCCTTCGTTCACGGCCTGATCTCCATGGAAACGAGGCCGGTTTTCAGGCTGCATCCTCAGAGGCTGCATGAAATGGGACAGGCCTTGTCGCGCCGGAAGTGGCGTATGCGGCCTGAAAACCAGCCTC
The DNA here is from genome assembly GCA_029959045.1 of Taenioides sp. WSHXM2023. NCBI lineage: Eukaryota > Metazoa > Chordata > Actinopteri > Gobiiformes > Gobiidae > Taenioides > Taenioides sp. WSHXM2023. Next base: position 4,828,181 of record CM057092.1, read on the forward strand.
GGAGGATGCAGACCCTGAAATGAGACACGGCTCCTGAAATGAGACACGGCTATAAACAAACTACAAGAGCCGTAAACCAACTGCAAGAGACGAATCGGGCACTGTCGTGAAACCCGTACAACAATACACAAACTGCACATGCGCGAACACAGAGCCTACATCAGGTACTTCGCCCACATTGGGTACCGACACGTCTCCCTCCGATAATAATGATGTGTGCAGCGCGTTCGCCGGTCGGGCTGGTCTCGGTGAGGCGGCGCACTTCCACTAACTGCGCCACTCGACCTCGGCTGAATATTTGCTCTGAGCCACAGGGAGGTGGCGAGGGAGCGGGTTCACAAATGGAGCAGTTTGTAAGCTACTCATGCAAAAATATACGAGGGCTAGTGCTGAGCAAACAAGTTCAGTGAGGAAAATAAGATAAGATAAGATAAGATAAGATAAGACTTTATTGATCCCACAGAGGAGAAATTCACTCGTGACAGAAGCTCACAGTCAGGGGACAGTATAGTGCAAAAAGTTGTGAAAAATTGTGCAAACACTCAGAACAATAAGTAAATAAAAAATAAAATCACAATAAATATTAACATATTTACAACATCAGGTAGCTCTTATGTACAGGGAGTGAAAGAAATGTAAATATATAATAAAACATATCTCTTATATAATATATATATGTAAAAGAATACAAATATACAAATATATAAATATATAATCTGAGGACAGTGGAGGCGGTTACTGATGAGGTGACATGGTTACAGGTTATTGCACGGGCTATTGCACAGGTTATTGCACAGGTTATTGCATGTGTTACACAGTGGAGTTGTACAGCGTAATGCACAGTTGTACAGTTGTAATGCGCGCAGTTATGGATAAAGTCGCCCTAAACATTTTGGCTGCAGTAGATGGCAGGATAACACTGGAAAAGCACTCAGCGCAGACGTCCGCCCAGCAGCTAACGAAATTTTCAAAGTGATCCAGAATCCAGGATTTCTTCTGGATCATCACCAAAATTTAATCATCTGTTGGATTTACCATTCGGAACATTTCCTGAAAATTCCATGAAGATCCGTCCATAACTTTTTGAGTTATTTTGGAAACTAACAGACAAACACACAAACAAACAAACAGACAAACAAACAGACAAACCCAGACGAAAACATAACCTCCTTGGCGGAGGTAATAATTAAGATGTTTCGATTTATCTAAACGGCCTTTGGATCTGAATGTACATACACTGTGAACCAAATTTTCCTGTAATAGTTTTGTAGTTTTCTTAATGTGTGTGTCATTACAGGTTTTCACTCTGCAGGACAGGACTTTGATCAATTAGACATAAGGCCCATTCTGCTCTTCCTCCTCCAGAAGACAAGGGACACATCACACTGAGTGGTCCAAGTGCACTGGGTCATGTCTCCACTGTCCATGCTGACTGAAGAAGACCTGTGGGGTCTCTGGTTGCATCAGGCCTCCCTCCTGCACGTGCTGCTGCTGTCCCTAATGTGTCCTAATAGTGATGTTTAGGTTTAACTTCTAATTGCCTGCACAAGTAAAATAGTCAAATGGTAGTTTCTTTGCATCTTAGCAGAGGAGCACCTAAACAGCTTAATCACTGAGGAAGTGTCCCATGATAAATGTGGCCTTATATGACCTTAACAAGTGTGTGAGACAAAACTGAAAACATATAATTTGCTCATATGTTTATTTGAATGTTTTTCAGTCTATACTGACATTTGAATCATGGTGAAATGTGCCACTTATTTGATGTCTCTTTTGATAGTAATTAATTACATGTACTATAAGAATGTACTATTGTACTGCAATTAAGCAGTGGTAATCCACTTGATCATATTCTGCAAAGCTAGTTTGTTCATTTTGGACTGTCACCTGCTTCAGCAAAAAGGGAACAGAATTTGAGAGTTCACTGACATACAGCTGTTTTTACTCACCTATTATTGCATTGAATGTGTGTAATGGGTTCAATGTTTGACTTTTCACATCAAGATAAAGTATTTCCAGAAGTTCCTTTGAATGTTTAATAAACCATCTTTTCTCAAAGGAGAGATGTCTTTCTTTATAAACTGATTTAAATGCATTCCCTGTATAAATGTAATCCTTGGTCAATATAAAAATATTTAATAATGATAATAATAATAATAATAATAATAATAATAATAATAATAAATAATCCATATCTCATCACTGTATTTGAAACTTTAAGGTAATTTAGCCTATTTCAGATCTATCCCAGAAATATAACAGTTTTGTTTTGCAAAAGTTAAACATACGTTTTTGTTTCAGCCACAAGATTTGGATGAGAATTATTAGAATAACTTGGTCTCAAAATCCGATAGTTCAATTACCCAGGCGTAATCTTTGTTAATGATCCGTGTGCGTAATCTGCGTGGTGCGTGTTGTTAGCATTAGCGTTAGCATTAGCGTTAGCAGCGTGTCTTGGTTGCTGGGCGACAGGCGCGGCTCCGTGGGCTGGGCCTGTCCCATTTCGCCAACGGCCAAGCTGTCCTCAGAGGCTGGTTCGAAGGCTGCAGCCTTCACAGCCTTCGAGGCACCTGGCCTTTGAAGATGCAGACCCCGAAATGGAACACGGCCATCGTGAGCGCACCCTCATCTCTCCTGTGCACTACAGCAGGTGAAAACAAATCCATGAAGGCCACGCACTCTATTTCTCTTCTCTTCCTCAAGTTGCGCTTTTAGCGATCCGCGGGTCCTGGTTCAACTCGCGCATATCGTGAGCAGGACTTTTAATTTCATTTAGGCTAAATCAAAATAAAGCACGTCTCAAAGAAAATTGTTACACTGTTTACAATCCCTCTGCACATTGGTGGACTTTGTCATCAAAGACACAGGTGTCCCAATGCAATATAAAAAAGAACGAAGAAGATGATGTAGTTGTTTCGGCGCATAGCGGCGGCAGGCCAAGAATCTCTGTGCTCACAAGCGCCCTCTATGTTGAGGCACGAGTACTGTTTGCCTCCCCTGGTGAGCTTTTTACTGAGGTTTTATGATTGATCTGCGAGCCTGAACACGTTACAGAAATACATTTCATACATTATAAAGATTCCGGAAAGACAGAGCAAATAATCAGAGAGTTTGAGGGTAATTTATCGGCAATATACAGTGGGTTAGCCAACTTAGCCCCTTTGCTAGGGATTGAGCGGCTGGAGGCACTGGAGGCTTCTCCTTGCATTTGAACGGGACAAACGAAAATTCTGCCATATTCAATTATTGAAACAAGAAAAAAAAACAAAAAAAATTTTTCGACTAGAGAAGGGGTTAATAATAAATACATACAAGCTGATAATTATTTTTTTTAATTTGAATTTATAATAATTCCTTTCTTCTTTTCATGATTGACAAGGGAGACACTGCCTCCCCTGCCTCCTCTGACCGCAAGTCACTGCATGTCATCTGCTTGTTTCTATGGAGATAGATAGAACACACCATTGGGGACATTTTCTTACAAAATATTTAATAGATTTCACTTTCTCAATAGACATTCATAATAGTGAGCAGCATAAGTTAGTGTTTTGTGGTTTAAAAGTCACTGTGCTGTTGGTTTAAGCCAGCTGTGCTGTTACATTTATACAAGAGCATCATCAATCCACTGTGCTTTGGAAAGTTTAAGAATTAGATGACACAAAAAATATGGAAATGTGACTTAAAGTTCATCAATACTACAAGAAACAAAGGATGCAGAAAGAGTTAAAACTACTGTATTTTAAGAGGTGCATAATGCATCTGACAGGTTTTCATGTTATTCTAATATTACTTGGTTATTTATCAGTTTCACATCAGTTATGTGGCAGTTTGTGAAAAAGAAAAAAAGTACAAAAATACAGGAACGAGAGCCGAGTTCTAAAAATACCTCTATGTCATCAATAGAAAATATTCCATCCAAAATGCAGGGACAATTTATGCACAAGGAATGGATTTTTCCTGGCAGTTTAACCCTTCATCTAACAAAATAAAGGTGTCATTTATTACCTCCGCCAAGGAGGTTATGTTTTCACCTGCGTCTGTCTGTTTGTAACCTCCTTGGCGGAGGTAATTATTGATACTTTGCAGCTGATGTCAACTAAATTCCCTCGGGGGTGTGATGCTAACCGAAAGCACTACTCTGCTAAAAGCTCTGTTACTCAAATTGGACTTAATCTGAGTTTTGACACAATCTGACCATAAAATTACACCGTAAATTACAGTTACAAGCTAGCAAGCATTAGCAACAGTTTCACACTTTCACCTTTTTGGTTGAAAATCAAACACCGCGTATTGATCACAGGCTCCTGAAATGAGATGTTTTTTTGGGTTTTTTTCAGTTTTCAGTTTTTGTCTCCATTTGCTAATGTGTGCATTGTGTGAACCTGGTAACTGCTGAACATTCTGCCAATAGAGATGCATGTAGAACACCCCCAGCACGATGTCACTGCAAAATATCAATAAACTTAACCACCAAAAAAAAAAAAAAAAAAAAAAAAAACTAGGCAAGATGTCATATGCGCTTTTAGAGGAAGAGGATAATGATACATAAATACTATACACAAGAGGTATATGGCTATAAAACCCAGTTAAGTCTTGTTCATGTCTGATTTAGTTCAGTTTTGGTCCATTTTTAGACCAAAACCGAACTAAATCAGACTGGTTTAGTTTGCTGGTTTAGTTTTTACAGTCCTTGCTCACTTGGTCCTGGTTTAATCCTGTTTTAGTCCATATCTAGTACTAGTGTATTATTCCTTTAGTCACTGTCTACTCTAATACTTATACAGTCCTGCTTATAGACCTTACATAAACCTGGTTTAGTCCTGGTTCTGTCATATTTTAGACCTAAGGTACTCTAAAAGTAGTTCTTGTTTATTCCTTAATCTAGTCCTAGTATAGGCCTGGTTTGATCCTGTCTATATAGTTGTTGCTTAGTCCAGTTTTGGTCTAGGTTTAATCACATTTTAGCCTTGCTTAGTTCTGATATAGTCCTGGTTTGATTATGTTTATAGATCTTGCTTTGTCCTTGTTTAGGTTTTCCAGGTTTAATCCGGTTTTAGTCCATGTTTAGTCCCGGTTTAGTCGCTGATTTCTCCGAGTGAGTCCTCTTCTATTTGTCGTCCAATCACCTCCAGCGTCACCGTCTTCTTCTGCCCTCTTCGCTCCCCTGGTTCCCCCTCATTCGGAGGAGACGGCGCTCCCTGCTGGTCCTTCAGAATGCTGTGCACTGGTTCAGAGTGTGGAGTTTGTAGTGGGGGCTGCACAGGAGCGTACCAGGGCTGTGTGCTCTCTCCTCCTCCTCTCCCTCTCCTGAATCCTCCTCTGCCAGCCCGCACCAAACCCCAGCCCTGCAAGTACAACAACAGGGATTTTTTATTATGTGAAAAATAAATACATATTTCATAAGTTTCCCTCCCTTTGCCCTAAGTCACTCCCCTTTCAGTGCACAATCATAACACAATCAGCGCGCATCCCGCTAATGAAACGACTGCACATTGCATCACGTTTGTGTACAGTTTTGTAACATGTTTTTGTATATGTATGGAGAATTGTCGTGTGGGAGCATGGGTGACGTAGACTTGGACAGAATCTCACAGCTAACTGTAACTGCCCTCTGGGAGGAGGCACAGGAGCCTCTGTTTCCGCACCACAACATAATTTCGATTCTTTGTATGATCTCTGTATGAAGAACTAGAAAAGCACTCAGAAAATTTCGTTAGCATTGCGTTAAATGGGGCTTGGCGGAGGTCTGTGCTCTCTGAGTGCTTTTCTAGTTTAATTTTTAGTTTTAAGACCAAAAAGCAAGATTTGGCGAAATGCTGGTAAATCCAACAGATGATTAAATTTTGGTGATGATCCAGAAGAAATCCTGGATTCTGGATCACTTTGAAAATTTCGTTAGCATTGCGTTAAATGGGGCTTGGCGGAGGTCTGCGCTCTCTGAGTGCTTTTCTAGTTTCCAAAATATAAATTTATTTTGAGAAAAATAAGTGCTTCAGTCTGCAGTCACTGAATTCAGCAGAAAAAAGTGTGTGTGCACTGTGTAGTTTCATAGACTTGTGCTTGAATGAATTACTAAAGCAACAAAATGCCTGAGGTAACTCTTGTTGTAAAAAAGAAAAATCTCAATAGAATAGAAAAACTCAACTGTTGTAAAAATGTAAAAAGTGCATATAGTAAGCTATATAGTAGGTAATTGCATCCGTGATTGCTTTCCACCTTGCTCCGCTCTTTTCATATGGTACACAGCTTGAAAAGCTTTGTGGAAGAGTAGTTTGCTTTGCAGATGATGACGTGTTAGCATTAGAGCTAGGAAAGTTTTCTTGCCGAAGAAGGCAGCATTTCTCCCACTCAGCCGGATGTTTGCGCTTCAAATGCTGAAACAAATTGGCCGTGCTGCTACCACTTACGACAACCGCTTTCAGACACCATTTGCAACGAGGTATTGTTTGGTGTTCATCAGATGCTGCAAAACGAAACCAATTCCAAATTACGGACGTTGTGGGACCTTTTGTGGGCAGGAGCCCCTCTTTCTCGCCGTCTGTTTCTGTCGCCATGTTTGTTTGTGCATGTGATGTTACAGGGGGGCAAGAGAAAAGCACTGCAGGAAGTGCAGTATGGAAAGCCTCGGGTCTTGGCGAATGTAAAAATGAAATGCATGCGCTGTGCGCTTGGAATATAAACTGTATGGGGACAGGGGATTAAAAAAATCTTTAAACTCGAGTTTCAGGGAAAATGAATCGATTTGACCTGCCAACTCGATTTTTAAATCGTATCGATTTTTTGCACAGGCCTACAAGTTAGCTATGTCCACTTACATATACAATCTATGTTCCAGGAAAAGCAATATCATTTCCATAGACACAAGCAAATGGCAGACCGTCTCCCAGAAAAGTGAAGAAAAGTGCACCATTAAATATGTTAGGAGTTTAAAGGTTTATTTTACCTGTACATGTGTGTCGTTGGCGCTGTCCTGTACCCCTCGTGTCTGGTCCAGGTCTTTGGCGCTCAGCGAGGGCATTCGGATGGGCACCGTGTTCCCAAATTTAGAGTAGTCCACGCAGTACCGCCCGTCTTCCTCTGTGATGATGGAGACGAATCGGCGCCCCCACAGGATCTCGTCGGGAGTGTAGGAGGTGCGCGCCTGCATGGTGATCCCAGTTGTCTCCACCACTCCTAGGACACAAGAGGGAGGGATGCTGGGTATTTTTACATGGCAAGTCAAAATGTATGTATTATAATGAGACCTGTCGCTCATAAGTTTAATCTGTCTTTATATATAAATAGAAAAAGTAAAATCTAACTAAGCTAACTCGCTTACTTCCTGTTTCTGCTGTTTATAATCTAAAAACAATGATTATTTGACCAATTAACCAATTAATCAACTAAATGACTAAAGGAGTACGGCACTATTAATTTACTTCCTTAGGCCTGTCACGATAACACATTTTGAAGCACGATACATTGCTACAGAGAAATACTGAGTTAAACGATAATACTGAAACTACTTTACATAACTGATGCAATAACAATGCAAGATAACTCCAGTAAGCCATTTTAAATAGACAATATAATTAAGTGGCATGAGCTACAACAGATAAACAGCAGAATGAAGCAAAAATTAGCCACAGATGTTACTTATTCAGCCCTCGACAGCTCAAATTTTATCGTATAAATACCCTAAATCTTCCAACTTTTACATAGAAATTTTACACATGATAAATACTGAGCCCCAAAACAATGAGGCGATATAGTAATTATTGTGACAGGTCTAAATTACCCCCGGTATAGTCCCTGCTGTCTTTACCTTCCAGTATGACGATGATCTCCAGGTCCTCTGCGGCCAGGCTATGGGCGGACATCTCATAGAGGGGGCTGCCGCGGTCGATGGTGTGGCTGATGATCAGAGGAGACACCAGGAAGATCCCGTTGGACCTCAGAGGGTTCTCCACCTGGATGTCCAGCTGGCACACGGGGATCACCTCTCCCTCTGCAGTCACTGTGCGCCGGATCACCTACAACACACAGGGCCAAGGACACTGCACAGCAAATTCGCCAGTGTTAAATTAACACTGACAGTGTCAATTTTAACACTTTAAAAGTGTGTATATGTATCGAGTGAAGTGTTCAATTTTTAAAACACACTTTTTTTTACACTTTTGAAAGTGTAAAATATTTTACACTGACCTAGTGTTGTTTTTAACACTCACAGTGTCAAAAGCAACACTCTCTAGTGTACATATATGTCTACACTGGTGTTTAGTGTCACTAAATTAACACTGATAAGTGCTGAAGGATTCTACACTAGAGTTAGTGTTACAAAATTAACACTGTAATATTTACACCCAACTCCTAGCAATTTGCACTCACAGGTGTAATGCAATAACACTGTAAAATTTAAGTAAACCCTATACCTCTCCATAACTATACCCCATAAAACTGCAAAAACAACACAAAATGTATAATACAGAGCATTTATTATTTTTTTCTTAAACTGCTCAGTACAAAACATTTAGCCACTATTCCACCAGAACCAACCCATGAACCTGCAAACAGATTTACAAAAATATAACTTATTCAATTCTTACAACTTGATTTTCCAGCTGCAGTACTAATCAAAATACATTAAAGACATGTAAAAAATACAGGCCGGTCAAAAGTTTCCATAGTCTTAACATGTCAATTTGTAGAACACAAGAAATGTCCTTTTTGACAAATATTGTAAACTGAGCCAAAATGTACCTTTGAAACTAAGTTCTTAAACAGAGTGTCCTGCTAATCTTGACATTCTTCCAAAAGCCGTAGTGATCATTTTAAAGTTGCTCACAGTCTAATCTTGACAAGCTCAGTGAAGGCAGCACCTCTGGTCAGGATTCAAACACGAATATCATTGCAGATGTTGCAGAAATGATGAACGCATTCCCATTGGTGGCAGAAGGGTTGAACAAGTCCACCATCTTTGAGGAAGATCTCCATCCTTTGGAACACCTATAAAATAAAAATTCCACGTGAGTAACAAAGAACATTAAAGGGCCTATATTACGCCATTTTGTAATCTATGCTATAATGTTGTTTCCTCATTAAAAACACACCTGGAATTACCTTTTGTTTCATTCACACATGTTTAACACAAAAACCCAACATATTTAGTCTGAGTTCTTCGCTCAAACAGAAAACACTCTGTTCCACCTTGTGATGCCATGTGGTAATATGGGAAGTGCTCCACTGTGTTTTTAAACTCAATACACCTTCGCTAGAATCATTTGGATAATTTCAGCTCTGGAATCTCTACTGAACAAAAGGTAACTTGAAAACTACTGCTTCATGACATCACAAGGTGGAACAGAGCATTCTGAGCTTTGAAGAGATACACAGACTAATAATGCAGCATTACTCAAACATGTGTGAATGAAACAAAACATAATTCTGGTTATATTTTTGATGAGGTAACAATAGTCTAACATGGCTTAAAGCTCACAAGAGTCAATTTTGCGTAATACAGGACATTTGAGAAAACACTGGGGCAATCCATGTACCTGCATACAGTAAAAGCTTTACAACAAATAAAACACTAGGCCAAAATTGAGAAGTAACATACCGAACAAACAAAGTCATGCTAATCCCTGAACCTTTCCAATGGTGGATTGTGGAGGTACCAGGTGAAGAAAACCAGGGGCAGCCATCTTGGATCCCAAACTAGACAATGGGTAATGACAATAGAACAAATTAAGATTTGTTAAAAGTCCCACAGTGGATAATAATCACACAAAATAGATGATTTACACTTACCACTCAGTACAGTACTGTGTAGAACGAAGGTCTTAAAATGATGATCTACATGAATATATAAATATGATCAATAAAAAGCTAAAAAAAAAAAGATTTGTGTCAATGTAAATACTTACATAAAATATTCAAGAACCCTCCCTCAAGAGCAGTTATGAACTTCACTTGAGCCTTTTTGAGAGGGAACCTCCTGTAATCAATAATAATAACAGTTAATCAAAACAAAATGATTTTTACACCAAAAACTTTGTAAACACAAGTTCATTTACCCTCAAATTTCTACCATGTCTGCCAGAAGTGTTCACTTTCTTCTTGTACCACTAGATACCTCACCTGCTTTAAAATGCAAGGAGTTCAACTTAAACATCATCACAATAAGGACTAACAAGCAAGGTAAAACATCAATTACACAAAATTACTTACATTTGTCATTATGCTCCCAAATTGCCCTTCCACTTGCTATTTGTGTCTGGAAAAATCCTTGGAAATAATAAACAATGAAGATATAGTAAATTTAAATTAACTGTTTCGGTCACCAATCAATCATATTGTACATTAATTAAGATTAAAAGTCAAAATAAATTGCCTACCCGCCCAACACAGGATCAGTCCTGCGGGCCCATGTAAGACCGGGCTCGGCACCATGGGGCTTCCCACACGTTGCGGACCTCGGTACAAACTCCCTGCACCACTGTGGTTCACCTGTGGCCTGTAAAAGGCACACACCCCCTCACTAACCAGCGGCTAACAGGACGCAGCTAATGTTAGCGGCTAGCGGCTTTTAGCTTAATCGGTTTCACTCATTGCGCGAGGGATTTGCTCATTGTCGTTGTATAAAGTGAGTCCTAAAACCCCAGTATTAATATTATTAAGCAGAAATGTTGAAAATATGATCGTTCTCCCTGAGCTCTGCCCTCTGCTCCGGTCACCGCTCGGCTCCGGGCTCCAGCTCCTACAGACGGGAACTTCCCCGCAGCCTGTCCCGCCTGTCCCTGTCCCGCCTGTCCCCGTCCCTGTCCGTCCGTCACTTGAGGGTTTCTTTTAGCAGCTGTAGCTGAGAAATAGTATAAAAGGACCGCGTTTTTCACTATGTGTTTTTCTGTACAGACTGTACAGTACAGTTTGATACTAACTTGTGAGCAACAATTAGTAGTAACAATTATTAAAAAATAGTTAACCTTATGAACATTTCCTGTCATTTTATGCAGAGACCATGTAGCAAACTCGTTTAATTCTGACAGTTTAACTGTCTAAAATGCAGTATTTGAAAAAGCAAACCTTACCAAAGCGAGCAGAAAAATGGCGGCCGTGCAGCTGCTCCTTCTTCAAACTCCGGAACTGAAGGGTGGGGTCAAGTTTAGCACTGACAGTGTAGGCAGAGTTTAGCACTCGAAATCCACACTAACACTTACACTAACTTACTGTGGTAGTGTTAATTCTACCTAGTTCAGTGGTAAATTAACACTGGGTAGTGTTAAATACAAGTTACACTGGAATATTAACACTGGCGGATTTGCTGTGTGGGGTTACGCTATGGGGCTACTTCCAGGTCCAATGAAACGCAGAGTTGCATAGGCACAAACAGCAGAAATAATGATTTTATCTGAATCGCCTGGTGAACTAAAGGGCCCATATTACACTATTTTCTGTTATAATGTAGTTTCCTCATCACAAACATACTTGGAGTTGTGTTTTGTTTCATTTACACATGTTTAACGCACAAATCCTGCGTATTTAATCTTCTAGAGTTCTTCTTTAAAACGGAAAAACACCTTGCGATGTCATGTGGTAATACAGGAAGTTCTCCACTGTGTTTTAAAAATTCCTACATGTCGGTACCCAATGTGGGCGGAAGTACCTGATGTGCGCTCTGTGTTCGCGCATATGCAGTTTGTGTATTGTTGTACGGGTTTCACGACAGTGCCCGATTCGTCCCTTGCAGTTGGTTTACGGCTCTTGCAGTTTGTTTATGTCTGCATTGTGCGTAGGTGGCTGTCGTCGGTTTTACTGTACGCGATGGTGATGAGCGAGGATTTTCAATTTTATGCTGCACTGCTGGACTACATGTCCACAGGAAAAAGGTCCACTGTGGTGAAAATGAAGAAGCTAAGACACGGACCGGGGTCTCTCCGCGGACCTAGCCCAGTGACAGTGCACTGTCTCTGGGTAGGTGGTCTGGGGATGTCCCCCGATTGTCCCGGAGCTGAGGAGCTCCAGACCGGGACCGGGACTTCTCCCCAGACCTAGCCCAGTGACAGTGCACTGTCTCTGGGTAGACGGTCTGGGGATGTCCCCTGTTTGTCCCGGAGCTGAGGAGCTCCAGACCCAGACCGGGGTCTCTCCCCAGACCTAGCCCAGTGACAGTGCACTGTCTCTGGGTAGATGGTCTGGGGATGTCAACGTTATTAAACTGGCTACGAATAATCCGTGTCTGTCTATCTGTCTATCTATCTCTATCCATCTATCTATATCATCTATATCTATCTATCCATCCATCTATCCATCTGTCCATCTGTCCATCTATCTATCTATCCAAAATGCCGAAAATTGCCTTCGTTGTCAAAATACATCTCTGCCGTAAATAAAATAAATAATCCAAAAAAAAAAAAGCCCGAATCGGGCAGGAAAACCCTCCTTCTTCCTGATACGTCATTATACGTCATTGTGCGCATGTGCAGTACACACAGAGCCCACATCAGGTACTTCCGCCCACATTAGGCACCCACACCACACCTTCACTGGAATTATTTGGATAATTTCAGCACTGGAATTGCAAAACTCTACTGAAATAAAAGTAAAAGGAGCTGTTAATTTGAACACTATAGCTTCATGACATCACAAGATGGAACAGAGCATTTTGAGTAGACAGATTAATAATAAAGGGTTGCTCAAACGTGTGAATGAAACAAAACACAACTCCAGGTCTGTATTTGAGGAGGTAACAGCATTGGAACATGGCTAAGCTCATAAGAGTCAATTTGGTGTCATATAGGACCTTTAAAGACATATCAGTGGAAAGACACAGCCTACACATTCTTACAATAAAATTTGTTGGTTTAACATTTTTGTTTTTAAGGAGTAAATTCTCAGATTGTTTGTCTCCATTTCACATAGAGAGCCTCAATGCAAAAGAGAGAGTGAGAGTAGAGAGTGAGAATAGAGAGTGGTTTGAAAGAGTGTAACTGGAAGCCATCTCTTGAGACTCCACTGAGCTACAAACTTCATGAATAAAAAATATTTCTTTGTTTTCATCTGATTAAAAAGGAATTATAGCCCTTTACAAACAGTTGACCCGGGTGAACTCTGGGTGATCATTGAGTAGGGTTGGTAAAAGTATTGAAAATCAGATACTAATCAATACTAAAACTAGTATCAAAACTTGATTTGAGCAGGTATCGAGTCACATTCACAGGACAGAAATGAACCTTTCCTGAATGTCTTTAGAATGATCCTGAGCTGTATCAGAACAAGTATAAGAGCACACAGTATATGTAGTAGTAGTATATGACCATGGGCCACTATGGAACCTACCTGAACGACTGAGGAATAACATAAGACCACATGGTAATATAAAAGAATGTACAATGCTTTACATTAAAAATCACATTCTATTGTCTAAAGAAAGTATTTTTAGTGTCATTTTAGTATCAAAATCGAGGACTGATGGGGGACTTTTTGTTATTTTTTTTTAACTTCTACTTAACTTCTACAACTCATTATAGATGCAAACTAACTAAGTGTTTCATTCTGCTATTTGTTTTTTGCAGTTTGTGTTTATTAACCATATTGTACATTTACAGTAGTTTTTGGGGGATAATTCTACTTTTTTTGATTGTGTCAGTGGCATAAATTAGTTTCAATATTATCGTTTATCACTTATATTTTCTTCAGCAAATGATTGTGACACGCCTAATAAACACGGATAACTTCACCACGCGTCCACATCTCACACACAATAATGTAAAGTGAAACAAAAGTACTGGTGGAGTGCACAGCGCCCTCTTCTGGCACCAGAGGTAGCCGTACATGGAACCGCTCCTCCTCTTGTTGTAGTCCTGGTTTAGTCTCGGGTTAGTCCTGGATTAGTCTTGGTGTAGTCCTGGTTTAGTCTTGTTGTAGTCCTGGTTTAGTCTTGGTGTAGTCCTGGTTTAGTCTTGTTGTAGTCCTGGTTTAGTCTCGGGTTAGTCCTGGATTAGTCTTGGTGTAGTCCTGGTTTAGTCTTGTTGTAGTCCTGGATTAGTCTTGTTGTAGTCCTGGATTAGTCTTGTTGTAGTCCTGGATTAGTCTTGGTGTAGTCTTGGTGTAGTCCCGGTTTAGTCTTGCTGTAGTCCTGGATTAGCCTTGTTGTAGTCCTGGTTTAGTCTTGTTGTATTCCCGGTTTAGTCTTGTGGTAGTCCTGGATTAGTCTTGATGTAGTCCTGGTTTAGTCTTGGTTTAATCTTGGTTTGTCTTGGTTTAGTCTTGCAGTAGACCTGGTTTAGTCTTCTTGTAGTCCTGGTTTAGTCTTGGTTTAGTCCTGGTTTAGCCTGTGTAATCAATAGGGAAAAAACCCCACAGATGTCCAAAATGAGCAGAAAAAACACAAGTAAATATTTTTCCAGGCTGGTTACCTGCAGCTGAACAGTGGCAGAGATGATCATACTCTTCCTCAGATCTCCCACTCTGAACATGAAGGTGGGCCGTCCGTTTCGAGGTGCGATCACCGCATTTCTGGAGAAGATGAGAGTCTCTGCTCGACGGTTGGCCTGCGCCGTCTTCATGAAAACACACCCGAGCATCACGGCATTTATGATCAGGCCCAGGATGTTCTGAATGATGAGGACTGTGATCGCCATCGGACACTCCTCTGTCACCATGCGCCCGCCGAACCCAATCGTGACCTTATAGATGGGTGATACAGGCAAAAAATAAAGAAACAGTTCTAAAAATGTAACAATGTAATCAGCAGTGAAAACCAGCCCATAGATGTGCAAAATGTGTAGTTGAGTAGTGGCAATTTTTAGTGGTTTAGTCCTGGTTTAGTCCTGGTTTGGTCCTGACTTAGCCACAGTTTAGTCTTGGTTTAGTCCTGGTTTACTCCTGGTTTAGTCTTGGTTTAGCCCTGGTTTAGTCGCATTGTTAGTCCCAAAAAGTTCACATATTAATGGCTAACTGTAATGCATAATAAATAAGTGCTTAAAGCTACTGTACCATCTCTAAGTTTATTTTATTCTTTTTCACCAGTAGATGACAGATGGGAAATGTGTTCCCCCCTCACCTGGGCCATTTCTCAATCCCCGTACTTGTGCAGACTTGTGCGCCTGTGGACTTGTGAAACGTCACACACCGCGCCTGATGTTTACTATTAGCTTTTATTATAGCGAGTACCCACATAGGTTTGTGCTTGTGAAGTCCTCAAGTCCATTCTCTGAGTCTGCTCCCACAAGTCTGTACTGTACCAAACTGATCATTGACATTTTAAAACAACCAAGACTACATCAAGACTAAACTAGGACTAAACCTGGACTAAATGTGGACTAAACGTAAACAAAATCAAGACAACATTGGGACTACATCATGTCTGCAGCAAGACTGGACCAGAACTAAAGAAAGACTAAACCAGGTCTAATCCAGGACTACATCAGCACTAAACCAAGACTAAAGCAGGATTTACACCAACAACGCTGGGAATAGACCAGGAGTAAACCTGGACGAAAGTAGAACTAAACCAACACTAAACCAGGTCACTACAAGACTCAACCAGGACTAAAACCTAGACACAACCAGGACTAAACCAGGACTACAGAACGTCCACCCCAGATCTGGCCCCTCACCTGGACCTCTATGGAGAAGAGGAACGCGGAGGTGAATGAGTGGATGGCGGTGACACAGGGCACTGGGCCGGGCTCTCCGTTGGGGTCGCGTGGCTCTAGATCTCCGTGAGCGAACGCTAAAAGCCACCACACCATCGCAAAGAGCATCCAGGAGCAGAGGAACGCCGAAGTGAAAATCAGGAACGAGTGCTGCCATTTCAGATCCACCATCGTCGTGAACACATCCTGCAAAAACCGACCCTAAGAAACGAAGGAGAAAAAAAAGATTATACTTCCTAATTTGTTAAACAGCAGATTGTAAATTGGAATTAGCCATGCTCATGACAGGAATAATTGGTTGGTCACTAGGGTTGTCAAAACTATGGAAAATCAAGATACTAATCGATACTAAAACTAGTATAAAAAACTAATTTGAGGAGAAATTGATGCTAGAAAAGTCACATTTACAGGACAGAAGTTTACCGTTTCTGAATAGCCTTAGAATGATCTTGAGCTGTATCAGAACAAGTATCAGACAAGTAAGACCCCATATGCTAGTTTGGACCAACAGTGTTTCCCATAGATTTTGTTCAAACTATGATGGCACAAATAATATAGTATAATTGTGATTTATTGCCTTTAGGGTTAGGGTTAGGGTTATTCATTCATATTCATACAGTCGTTCACTATAATCACACTATAGTCACATTTTTATGCAGTATGCAATAATTGTACAATAGTTGTAGTTACAAATTGTGATTTTGTGCCAGTATAGTTTATGCTTTTTTAGTCTATTCTAGACTATGGAGGGCCACCATAATCTATTTTAATGGGAAACACTGGACTACTATGGAACATACCTGAATGACTGAGGGATTACCCAGATACTAGTGTACTAGTAAGGCCACATAGTAATACTAAAAGAAAGTACTATGATATAATGTTGAATTGTGATTAAATGGACAACAAATTTTGCTTATCAGCTATAGCCCTGGTAAAAGAAGCTGTTTTTGTTTCCATGGTGACAAATGACAACTGAAGGTTACAGACCACTCCCCAACCTTAATTTGGAGCCTCCCCCTCTGCAAACAGATCATTATTGGACTTGTCTTGATTACAACTGCAAGCATTTCAGAGAAATTAGAATTGTAGACATGGTGCACAGGAGGAGACACTGGCTTATCAGGCAATCTGACTGAATCTGAGACACGAGATTGGATCTACAAGAATGAGACAAGATTTTGACAAAATGTATAATAAATGAATTGTACGATTCAGTTTATACCTTTGAACTCACAATTTCTTTATTTTATTGTATTCTTTTGCTGTAATAGTAGCCAAGTCTTTTGGAACTACAGCTTCTCAAGAGGTATAACTTAGCAGTTGACTTTTTTTTGTCCAAAACACATGAAAAAAAGATCTAATAAGATAATTTTTCTCATGTAAGAAATTCTCGACTCCCATCCCTATTTGTAACTCTGTTCTGAAATATGACGCTTGTGTTACAGTGGTTTGTCATTGCATATTTCAATGTTTTTGTAAATTCTTCTGGACTCGTTTAACAGTATCCTATTATTAAAACATTCATCTCAAATCTAACCTCAAAGTTTGTCAGAAAAATCACATTAGATATTTTTCCCAACCCAAATGGTGCAGCCCTGCTCTAGAAGTGAGGTACCTGCTCCCTGATGTTCTTGTGGGCCACGTTACAGGAGCCTGTCTTGGTGATGAAGCGCGCTCTCTGGGCTCGGGTTCGGCTGCTCTTCGGTTGGTTCTGATCCTCGGCCAATCGGGTCAACAGGAACCCGTCCGGCAGCAGACCTTTGCGGGCCAACATGGTGCTACTGCTGCTGCTTCACCACTGGAGAAAAAACAAAAGACATGATTGTAGGCTCTAAACGGTTCTATTACACTCTTTTCAAATCTCTTATAATGTAGTTTCCTCATCACAAACATACCTCAAGTTGTGTTTTGTTTCATTCACACATGTTTAACACACAAACCCTCCTGAGTTCTTCTCTCAAACAGAAAACACTTTCCACCTTGTGATGTCATACAGGAACTGCTTCTCTGTGCTCCATACATCTTAAGTAGAATCATTTAGATCATTTCAGCCCAATCTCTACTGAACTAAAGGTAAAAGGAGCTGTTAACTTAAAAACTACCGTTTCATGACATCACAAGGTGGAACGAGCATTTTGAGCTTTGGGAATGTAGACAGACTAATAATAAAGTGTTACTCAAACATGTGTGAATGAAGCAAAACACAACTCCAGGTCTGTTTTTCAGGAGAAACAACATTATAACATGTCTTAAAGCTCACAAGAGTCCATTTTGCGTAATATAGGACCTGTAATGTTAATTTCATTAGAATGATATATGTTTTCATTTGTTTGTATTGTGATTTAATGTGTTTCTTTTTCTGTAAAGCACTACGACTGTATTCGACCAAAGAAATTCTTGGTAAACTCTAGACATGTGCTCTAGATAAATTAGTCAACCAAAATCGGGCATGGCAAAAGCTCTCAAAACTATTACAGTACAAAAAAGTACAAGGAATCAAGCCCTAAAGCACTTTGATTTACTTTCAGTATGTATTGTGCTATCCAGATAAACTTGCCCTGCTTTGCCCTTGCCTTGATTGTATGATAATTATTATTTTATGCAGGTGCACTGTGTAAGTTTTCTGGTGGTGGGTCTGCCAGTTTCAAAGTTTCAAAGAAATGTTATTGTCATGTACCATAGTTTCAATTATGCAATGAAATCCTTACTTGCTTGTTTCTCTTAGAATAAATGAGTATAGTGAATAGTGGCCAAAACTAAAAAGACATTCACCATAAAGTGCATAAAACAACTGCAGTAGTTACAGTCACTGATTATTTAAATGTCTAATGACTTGTGGGAAGAAAATCTTAATGAGCCACAATTCTAGACCTGTTGCTCCTGTAGCGCCTCCCAGAGGAGAGCTACTCAAACAGTGAGTTCTGAGGGTGTGCAGTCCTTAATAATATTCTTGGCCCTCCAGAGAACTCGACTGTTGTAAATGTCCACATACTTTAATGCTTTAATGCCATACTGTGGAATATTCTGAGCAAAACTATAATGTAAGCCACTAAATGGGCTTTAGTTGTGGTACAGGTGGTGCACAGGCGCCATACTCCTTGAACCTGTAACAACATACAAAATAAGGCTGTTCCCGCTAACTCAGTTTCTCTCTTACCTCTTCCACACTTTCTCTCAATAAATGGAGACAGCCTTCAAGTCGTTCAACTATTATCCTTCATCTTTACTCCACCTCATTCATTTCGTAGGCTACAATAACATCACCAAACGACAAATAAGTGATATAATAGATTCTTGTACTGATCATCATTTAAATACCCACAAAACCTTTGCTTAACAATTTACAAATAAGTGCTACTAATCCTATTGCACTACTACTACTACTACTACTACTACTACTACTACTACTACTACTACTACTACTACTACTGCTGCAGCTGCTGCTACTACATCAAAAATCTGAACATACTCTATTGTAGACTATTTCTTCCAGCAAAAGAATTATAAACCCCCTGTTGTTGTTGCAGTTCACAAATGAAAATGCAAATGACTGACTGCTGCCATTGATGCCCAAACTGACGTGCACGGGATACGTGCAGAGGATGACGCTAAAATTATGTAACGACACTACCATCTCTGACTATTACAACTTTATTACGCAAAAAGATAAATACATATCTTCAATAATGTATTTGCAATAGGCTTTAAAACCGAGCTAATCTTTTAGGCTACAGGGGTCGCTGCATTTCCCTCAATATTGCTGTTTATGGCTGCGAATCACGTGTTAAAATCGTAAAATTTTAAAGATACATTTAGCGCATGGTTTTAATCAAATGTTACCTTTTTCAGTGACGTTTGAAGAAGACAAATTGTGGTGTTTTACGTGAAATGTGGTCCGGAGTGCATCGCTTCATCCATTTGCGGGTTTAGCATCACATACAGACCAAACAGGTGGAGACTGAGCAGCTTCCGGTCACGGCTTTTCAAAATAAAACTCAATAACAGCGTAGTAGCCATGGATCTATAGAGGGGGTATAAGGTAAAGTCACGTTTTGAGCTTTTAACCCTGTGTATATACTAGTATGTAAATATTTCATCAATCAGAGTCATACTTCGGGTGATTCATGCATGTACCAGTAATCCTGTGTACAGTTTTCACCTTCCCCCTATACCCGCCCACTGCACAGTACTTGTGATGATTCAAAAAGGGTGTAAAAATGTCACATAGAAATTTTTTAACATTAAAAACAACTCAATGAAAATGTGCTTTTTGTTATGGTTAAATGTTGTATGGGGTCAAAACTAAAGCAAAGAAAATACAGAACAGGTATAAATGTTTAATTTTTTAATTTTTTTTTTTTTTTTTAATAAAAGTATCAGGAGTGTTGAAGAGTATCTAAAAATAAAATGTTTTGTAACTGATCCATCATGACAGGAGTACATTAAAGGAGCACTATGTAACTTTTTTTGGGTACACCATATGCTTGTTGTTGCATAGATATTTTATTGATTGCCCATGCTCATTAAAAACATACCTGGAATTGTGTTTTGTCAATCTCTACTGAACTAAAAAGTAAAAGTTAGCTTGTTAACTTGAAAACTACATGACATCACAAGGGGGAACAGAGAATTCTAAGCTTTGACGATGTATACAGACTAATAATAAAGGATTAATCAAACATACGTGAAGGAAACAAAACAACTTCAGGTATGTTTTTGAGGAGATAACAACATTATAACATGACTTAAAGCTTACGAGAATCATTTTTATGTAATATAAGACATTTAAGTAGAGTAAATATATACTACATTCTTCAAAATATAAATATACTATACTATTTTAGAGGTGATCACAGCAGAACTAATTAGCTGGTCTCGATTTCAAAGCTGCACCTGCTTGTCTCCATGGTGATAGATAAGATTAATGCCATTCTGTGCAACTTTTCAGGCCAAACAGTAGCATCCTCACTGACACAACAGATAGTGGACCCTCACCCGGAAAGGTTGAACAGTGCGCCTACTTATTAGTCAGAAAACAACAAATTGTGTACTCAATAATCATTTAAACACTGTTGTTTTTTGCATAGTATTATTATTTATTTTGTACATTAACAAACTGAACATCAACCTGAGAGTGAAAGTGTTTCTCCATTTGTTTAAAGGTCAGATATTTTTGTGTACGTAAGTCTTGGAAAAGAAATAAAAGTAGCTCTTGCCTATTGACATAATGATTTCTATGATTTATGTAGCGTGACTAAGTGTTTTTAGCTCTTGAGAAGAAGACAACGTATATCCAAATTTAGTTAAACATGTGCGAACTGACAAAAAGAAAACTAGTCCATATATGCTTAGAATTTATTGACAGTAGAAACATCAGAATTGCTGGGTTTCAGAGGACATCGCCTCATAAAACCAACTGATACTTTGCAGCTGGGGGCTTTGTTAGTCTTTAATCTTTTTTTTTTTTTGTCTGTTTTTTTTTTTTTAGTTTAATACAGACTAACCATAAAGAACAGACTTATTTGGACTACAACACGTGAGATGATTTGTGCTGTTAAAAAAGTCCCTCTCAAATAACATTGCAGTCACAAACTAGATAGCATTAGCCATAGAAAATACAGGAACATATTGATCACTACCTCCTGAAAATGTGTTTTTCAAAATCCAATTTGTGTTTTTTCAGACATCTTAAAACTGTTTTGCCAGTGTTTTGCCATTAAGGATGTAGAACACCCCCAGTGTGATGTCACTGCAAAGTATCAATAATATTTAATACAGATGGAAGCAGCTAAAATGAATGTTATTAAAATGTAGATTCTTTATGTAATATAGAGAAGTCTTGGACTGAGTCTAGTCACGAATAGAAATGACAACATGTGGATAACTTTTGGATAACTCTTCTGGAAGCACAACGAAGAAAAACATTCTGAATTCTGGAGGCAACTGGAAGCAAAAGTGAAGTGAACATAATGTGATTTCAATGGGGAAGCCGGGATTAACCAAATCAGTCACAAAATATAAAAAAACCAAGGGAAATTTGGCAAATGAAAACCACCCAGACACATGTGTCAGAGCCCAGTTTAGAAATATTTACACTTGTGTTCTACCTTATTTGTTTATTTAACAAGAGATGATGATGTTGATGATGTTTTTAGGTTTTACTGGACAAATACTTAGAGAAAAGCTCAGTCCACTACAGTTTGTCACTTCATCTACAGACATATATTACACATTTGATCATAAATTATACTTTTTTGAAGCTCAAATATGATTTGAGGTTAGAAAATTTTATTTTTCAATCCTTCTTAATAGAGACGCAAACTAACTAATATTTGTACCATGGAAATTCAAAATTGTTTATTTTTTGTTGTAATGTTATAAATCCATTAGCATTTAGATCCATTAATCAGTTAATCACTGAAAATATATCACGTCTGCTTCACTTTGGCTCCAGTCGCCTTCATTCCAGACTTTTGAACATTCTGATGACAGGATTTTAAAAGGTCTATTGTTGTTTTTTAGATTTTAGAATGTGATGATGTCATACTCCCAGATGGGGGGCAAGAGACAAATATCCCCATTAATAACATTGTACTTTGTCATGAAATATCCAAAAATGTATCCACAAATGTTGAATGTAATATTTTCTACTGGTGACTAAACCCATTAACTTGCTATATTACAACAAATACCCTACATTTTAACTGTATTTACTTTAGCTGTCCCCATCTGTATTAAATAATACTGGCCTGTAGGATGGTGTGATGTCATCTGAAATCCAGCAATAGGAAAATCTGTCTCTTGTCCCCCATCTGAGAGTATGACATCATCACATTCTAGAATGTGAAAACCCCCAAAAGGAGACCTTTAAACAAAGATCCATGTGCCTGTTCAGATCCATGTCCAGCAGAGGGCGATGAGGGTGGAGGTGAGTACACAGAGCGGGCGGGCGCTGGAGGAGGCGGTGGAGCCTGAGTTGCAGAGGTTGGAGCTGCAGCAGCGATAGGTGAAGCCGCTAATGGAGGGGAACATCTGCTGCAGACGCGAGTTATCACAGTCAGTGTAACGAAGACACTGACGGATGGTTTTACCTCCTGTACACACACAAACACACACACACACAAGTTACTACAGAGGAGAGTAACAAGCAGGACAGGGAGTGTTCTACATGCATCTCTAGGGTGGAATGTTCAGCAGTTACCATGGTGAAACATTGCACACATTAGCAAATACTGCCAAGAAACGTTTTTAGATTTTTTTAGATTTTCAAAACAAAATTTCAAACTTTGGCCTGATCTGCAAAACAATGCAATTTTAATGTACATAATATTAATAATTTAAACTTTTTTATAGAATGGAATTTAAAGGTACAGTGGCAGGTGCCTGATTCCATGCAAGTCCTTCCCAAATAATGCTACACAAGTCACAAGTTAGCTAGCATTACACAGTTTGACAAACAGTTTGTTGAAAATCAAACTCCTAAACAGGACCATGAGGACTCGTATTGATCAAGGCTCCTGAAAATGTGTTGTTTAAATCCATTTGGTGTTTTTTTCTTGGTTTTCAGACCATCTTAAAACTTTCTGTCTGTGTTTGCTCATGTGTACATGGTAACTGTACTGTATGTGTATGTTCACTGCTCAGGTGGAATGGAAGCCCAGGTTGCTTTAAGAGACCTTCAGGTCATCTGCATTTCTGAGTCTAGTATCTTTCATCTTCCTCTTAACAATATCCCTATGGATTTTAGGTCAGACGAGTCTGACGGTCAATCAAGCACAGGAACACCATGGTCAGTGAGCCATCTTTTGGTATCTTTGGCTGTGTGGGCAGGTGCCAAGTCCTGCTGTAAAAAAGAAAACAACACTTCCATAAAGCTTGTCAGCAGAAGGAAGCATGAAGTGCTCTGAAATATCCTGGTAGATGGCTGCGATGACTGTGGACTTCAGAAAACACAGTGGACCAACAGCAGCAGATGACATGGCAGCCCAAATCATCACTGACCATGGAAACTTCACACTGGACTTCAAGCAATGTGGATTCTGTACCTCTCCACTCTTCCTCCAGACTCTGGGACCTTGAGTTTTAAAAGATACTTTAATCTGAAAAGAGACCACTGAGCAACACTCCAGTTCTTTTTCTCCACAGCCCAGGTAAGACTCTTCTGACATTGTCTCATGTCTCATATGGGCTTTGTCTGTGCGTAGTGGCTCTTGATCCAGCCTCAGTCCACTCCTTATGAAGCTCCCCCAAACTCTTGAATGAACTTTGCTTGACAAATGCCCTCAAGGCTGCGGTCATTCCTTTGGCTGGTGCACCATTTTTATTTTTATTTATTCGTTTTTATGACTATGCTTGGATACAGCTCTCTGTGAACACCAGCTTCTTAAGCAATGACCTTTTGTGTCTTGCTCTTCTTGTGGAGGGTGACTGCCTTGTGGACATCTGTCCAGTCAGCAGCCTTCCCCATGATTGTGTAGCCCACTGACCCAGACTGAGAGACCATTTAAAGGCTCAGGAAACCTTTAAGGTGTTTTCAGTTAATTAGCTGATTAAGGTGTGACCCCATGACTTCCCAATATTCAGCTTTTTCACAATATTCAAATTTTCTGAAACACTGAATTTTGGTTTTTCATTGTCACCATGATAAAAATTCAAGAAATAAACTGGGTTTGACTTTCTGAAATGAGTGACAAAAAATATTGAACTTTTTCATGATATTCTAATTATTTGTCATGGACTGTGTGCACAGAGGACCTCTTTCGCTGATGGAGATGCAGGAGTCTTCGTAGGTGCACTCTTGGACGTTCTGACAGCGGCCAGTGTAGTCGGAGCATTTATAACAGCGCAGACCCAAACCTGAGACAGAAACAAGAATAAATTATAGTTTTATATTTAAATGAAGCATCTCCTCAGATCAGTGCTAAACCATATCAAAACTGAGACTAAAGTTGGTCTAATCCAGGACTAACCAGGTATGAATCAGGAATCCTTGGTAAGGTCCTTGTTTATTCCTGTTGCACTCACCTGTTAGATGGTCCCAGTATAAAAGTTTAGCTCTATCCTGGTTTAGCCCTGATTTAGTCCTGGTTCAGTGTGGTTTAGTCCCAGTTTAGACCTTATTTAGCTCTGGTTTAGCCCTGGTTTAGTTCCAGTTTAGCCTGGTTTAGTCCTGGTTTAATCGTGGTGTAGCCCTGCTTTAGTCCTGCTTTAGTCCTTGTTTAGCCCAGGTTTAGCCCCGGTTTAGCCCTGCTTTAGTCCTGGTTTAATCCTGGTTTAGTTCCGGTTTAGTACTTGTTTAGTCCTCGTTTAGTTCTGGTTTAGTCCTGGTTTAGTCCACCTGTGGCACTCACCTGTTTGGAGGGTGCCCAGTAGCAGCAGTAGTAACAGCTTGAGTCCACTCCTCTGGCTCATGTTGATCCTTCAGAGGTTCAGCCCCAGTCTGATTTTGGTCTGAGTCGGGTCCAGATCCTCAGAGCCGGTCTTTGTCCCGGGACCACAAAGACCCAGTGTCCGGACCCCTCCCCCGAGACCCCCATGCACCATCGGGACAAGAGGCTGTCCCCAACTCTCTCTATGAATCCATTTACACTGTTTTCATATAGAAGCATTTTATGGGCTCCTCATTTGCATATGAAATCATTCACTCAAATGAACTATTATTCAAAGTTAAAGGTCCTGTCTTACACAAAATTGACTCTTGTGAGACAGATGCACTATGTAACTTTTTGGTTGGAGGGTCCGTCACCTGCTTGTTTCTATGGGTATGCCATTGCTCTACCTTACATTTATTCAATTACAGATTGGCAATTCCAGGGCTGAAATGAGCCAAATGATTCTAGTGAAGCTGTATCGAGTTTAAAAACAACATGGAGCACTTCCTGTATTACCACAAGACATCACAAGGTTGGAACAGAGTGTTTTCTGTTTGAGAGAAGAACTCAGCTCAAATGTGCAGAGTTTTGATCTTGATAAAATGTTCAATAAAGTAATTAGGTTATTAGAGTAGATTTGCATAAGAAGTTTAAACTTTTAGAATTACTGAAAACTGCACAAGGAAAAATTGGGACTAAACTAATCTTGGACTAGACCAGGACTAAAGTAGGACTGGAACAGAACTAAACCCCCCATCTGGACTAAACTGGACTCAAATAGTGATGTGTAATCTGAATAGTCTGTCCTGTACACAGTTTAAAGCTATACACTGTCACTTTTCAGGGAGTGTCCACCACCTGTTTTTCGTTATCACTTTGCCTGGAATGTCCCATAAACATATTTCCATGGAGATAAGTAGGTAATGCCACCCGACCAAATTACAGCTTAGATCTGTGTAGAAGCGAGCCGACTCACAGTAAGCATGCATACTTTTCAAGGCAATTGAACAAATGCAAGATAAAAGAAAGCCATACTGTGGAACATTACAGGCAAAACAGTTACATCATGGAGGAAAGCTGAGGGTCACCCCAACAGAAAAGTGACGTAGTGACTTTAAAACTCACATCCTTCTCAATTCCAGTGTGATTTGTTTTTACAAGTGTCCCTGCCTTATGAATGAATGGAGTTTTTATAAGACTTGGATCAAAGATGTGAATGGAGAGACCTCTGACAGTATACAGCCCACACTCTCCTTCAGAAACATGAGATGAAACAGCTCTGCAGCACAAAACCACAGCTTCAACACTTCCCTCTCACACATAGACTGTATATATGTACTTCCAAGTCCATCAGCTCTGGCTCCAGTTCACTTTACATTGAAAAACCTTTGCTCGTCTCGGTGTAACTGCTGCTGTCAGGATCCTCATTTTGGTCTTAAATTGTACATATTAACCCAATCCTGGTGTTTTTTTTTTTATTTCGCTATTTTCAAATCAAGATATGAACATTAAAAGTGTATTGTGTAACTTTTCTGGTGGAGTGTCTTTTTTGTTTTTTTTTTATCTGTAATTTTTCACAGTATGGCATTTTATGTTGCATTTATTCAGTTAGAGGTGTTTTACTGCTCAAAAATACTACGAAAATCATGCATTCCTACAATGAGTGAGTGCACTTCAACTTGGCCTGGAGGCATTGTGTGCTTGTCTCCATGGGAATAGATAAGTTTAATACCATACTGGGACATTCTAGACAAAGCAATACAATCTCCATGAAGACACTATGAGAAAGTTACACTGTACACCTTTAATAACAGACCAATGAGCTGCTCTTTTCGCTGAGGTCGCTCCCACTACCGTTAGCAACAGGTTTCATTGACAGTATTACTTAAGCGCTCAATCCCTGCTAAACAGAGGTACGGGGGTGAAGGGAAGTTACCTTCAACAGTCTCGCTCCTGATTGGCTCTTTGGTTGCTATGATACTCGCAGTTGGAATTCCAAATATGGAACTTGGCTCAAAATTTGCTCATATAACTTCTCCCGTCAAACTGCTATTTAACCGGAGCAGAACGTTATGGGTGACGCCACACTCCCTTAGTCCACTTCTTTATACAGTCAGTGCCCTCGCCAGACACTTCCATCTACTATATTTAAATGACCAGGTTGCTGTATTGTTTCCTATTCAACACACAAGACCTTAGGCAAGACCAGAAAAGGTTGTCAGAAGTATAGAAAAATATCAGTACTAACAAGTTACATTGACAGGACCGAAATAAACCTTTTCTGAATGTCTTTAGAATGATGCTGAGCTGTATCAGAACAAGTATAAGAGCACATAGACTAGTATACACCCATGGACCACTATGGAACCTACAGGACCACTGAGGGAGTACACACATATAAGGACACATGGGAACAGAAATGAAAGTACTATGATTTAATGTTGAAAACCACATTCTGTTGTCTAAAGAAATTGTTTTATTTGTTGTATCGAGACTACTCCTTAGTATCAAAATTGAGTTAGAAATTTTAATATCAAGGAACGTAGATGTTTTAAAGGTGCACGATGTAACATTTCTGAAGGAGGTTGCACCTGCTTGTCTCTCTGTTTTTATTGTTCAAAATGTTGTTATTCTTACTGGAAACAGTGTTGCCTTTGCACAGATCTGGTCTGTAACTTGGCCTGGTGGTGCTACTTGCTTGTTTATTGTAGAACATTCTGGGCAAAGCAATTACATCTAACCAGAAAAGTTACACAGTGCACATTTAAACTCCTCCACATGAATGTATATAATATATGGCTTTGACTTTCTGAAATGAGTGACATAAAATACTGTACTTTTTCATGATATTCTATTTTTTTGAGATGGTCTGTATTTCATTTTCAGTTTGAAGTACCAGATCTCCTGACAGGCGCCTCAAAGACTGCGTCCATGGATAATAATACGCACATTCCACATTCTTTTTGCTTAATGACTTTGGGACAGAATTATTTTTCCAAAGGCCAGAGTTCTGAGTGGGAGGATGTGTTGGTTTGGCATCTGACTGTTTGTGCAATCGCAGACGCCGCTAAGATGTTCCCTGAACAAAAAGAAGAAAATAAACAAGATTTGATTTGATTATTATATTTTCTTCACTGATTTAAGTATGTGTTCTGTTTTGTATAAGTACTTTGTCTAAAATGTTCCACAGTTATCTTTCTTCAGTTTTTCTTAACAACTGAACCTGGGTTGGTTTAAAGGTGCACTATAGATTCTTCACTATGGCTATGTCATTGCTCTTCCTGGAATGTTCCACAGTATGACATTAAACAGCTCTATCTTACATTTATTCAATTACAGGTGGTTTTATAGCTTAAAAATACCTTAAAAAACAGGTATTTTGACTGTGAGCAGGGTCGCCTCTCCACAGACCCGACCTGTAACTTGGCCTGGTTTGGTCTCCATGAAGAAACATTCCTGTGAAACATTCCAAAGACATAACATCTACATATCTCCATGAAGAAAAGCATCTGATGGACCCTCCACCAGAAAAGTTACACAATGCATAATTATTATAGTATTCGTCCAGTATTTTAGTAATTCAGAATAAATCAGCATTACAGTTATTATCTGTAAACTTTGTATGTGATTTGAACATGTCTGTCTTGTATCTGGAGGCACTGATGGGTCTTATACTGTCTCTTTAACTTACTGGAAGGCCTTGGTTTTGTGACTACTGTTTTCTGCTGTATGAAGTAGCGTGCTGTCTGTCTGCAGTGCTCTCTATAGTGAGGGTATATTCTGTCTGTGGCTCTTCAGGTCCAGGCTCTTGTGTCTCTCACTGGTTTAAGCTGCAGTCACTTTGAACACAGGCCATTTGTCCAGACGCTGCAGCTGTGGACACATTTAGGGAGCGAGCAGTGAGTGCTGTCTCCGCCTGGTACTGCACATCATGCTCCAATACAAGAGCTGGGGGACACAATGTTGAATGACTAAGGACTAAGCCAGGACTAAACAACACTAAACTAGGGTTAAAACAGAACTAAACAGGACCAAACCAAGACTAAACAAAGACTAAACCAGGACTAAACCAAGACTAAACCAGGACTAAACCAAAAGTAATCCAGGACTAAACCAGGACTAGACTAGGACTAAACCAGGACTAAACCAGGACTAAACCACGACTAAACCAGGACTTAACCAGGATTAAACCAGGACTAAACCAAGACTAAACCAGGACTAAACTAGGTTTAAACTAGGACTAAACCAGTACTAAACTAGGACTAGACCAGGAATAAACTAGGGCTAAACTAGGACTAAACCAGGACTAAACTAAGACTATAAACTAGGACTATACTAGGATTAAACTAGGACTACACCAGGACTAAACTAGGACTAAAGCAGGACTAAACCAAGTCTAAACTAAGACTAAACCAGGATTAAACCAGGACTAAACCAAGACTAAACCAGGACTAAACCAGGACTAAACTAGGGCTAAACTAGGACTAAACCAGGACTGAACTAGGATTATAAACAAATCTCAACCTCAAACCATTTATACACATCTCCAAAGCTCAAAATGCTCTGTTCCACCTCGTGATGAGATGGTAGTTTTCAAATTAACAGGTGTATGGAGTTTAAAAACACAGTGGAGCACTTTCTGTATTACCACATAACATCACAAAGTGGAATAGAATATTTTCCATTTGAAAGAACTCAGTCTAAATATACAGGGTTCATGTGTGAATCAAACAAAACACAACTGCAGGTATCAGATGAAGAGAAGAGGTAGAGCACTTCACTGGGACATAAAAAAGTTAAAAATAGCAGTACAGGTGCTCCATGAGGGTTTATTTTGAAATCTCAACTGAAATGTAAAAATGAGCAAGGTACTAACCCGAGGCACAACGATGAATATATAAGTCCTTTATTACACGTTTCCACCAGCAAGATGGTCTTCGTCAGGGCATAAGCAACTCCAGGTTTGTTTTTGATGAGGAAACAACATTCAACACAGGTCAGAAAATAGTGTAATATGGGCCCTTTAAAGTTTGACATAATTTGACTTTAGATGTCAGATTTCTCTCTCTTTTTGCTCAGTCGACCGCACATTCACATTCACTTAGTTTTTCTGACTTTAGTCCAACACTGAGACACATTCAGCAGGATACTTTTGAGTGGAGGACTAAGGCTTGAGTTACAATTCATTTGATTGACATGTCCGGAAAGAAATTAAATAGAAATTCAAATGGAAGCCTTGAAATAACAACAACTTACTATATTACAAAAACTGGAGAAAACTGTGAGCTCTAAATCATGTTTTAATGTTGTTTCCTCATCAAAAGCATACCTGGAGTTGTGTTTTGTTTCTTTCACTCATTTGAGTAACCCTTTATTATTCTGTCTACATCTCCAAAGCTCAAAATGCTCTGTTCCACCTCGTGATGTCATGAAGAGGTAATTTTCAAGCTCCTTTTACCTTTAGTTCAGTAGATATTGGCAATTCCAGGTCTGAAATCATCCAAATGATTCTAGTGAAGGTGTATGAAGTTTAAAAACATAGTGGAGCACTTCCTGTTTTAGCACATGACATCACCAGGTGGACCGGTGTTCCAGAACTCATCCTAAATATGCAGGGTTTGTGTGTTAAACATGTGTGAATGAAACAAAACACAATAAAACTCTAGGTATGTTTGTAATGACGAAACTACATTATAACATTGATCAGAAATTAGCATAAAGTAGACCCTTTAATAACACACGAATCACATGCATTTCAGTTTGTAAAGTTGTAAACAAGAATGCAGAAGAGAATACCCAAATAATTGCTTGTTGTAACCATTTAGTTGTTGATAACCTGGCAGCCCTGGTGATCTTAACATATGTAGGTTAATGTAAAATGTAAAACATACATATTTAACATTATTATATTATATATACTGTATATATTATAGAGCTTTCATAAAAATGTATACCCAGGTACTAATCAATTTTATAAACTAGTATGAAAAGAAAAACTCATTAGAGGGAGTACAGATAATGAAATAAATGGGTTAGGGTAAAAAAAATGTCTTCCCAGAATAGTTTTTGCCCTAGTCTATAGCAGAAGTAGTATAAAATACATATATACATACATAAACAAATACATTCTACAGCTTCTACAGGTTTTGTAAGAGAATTTTTACAGACAAGGTATTGATGCACAGAGCTGGGTAGTACTCTATTTGCTTTTTTTTTAAGAAATTGTACTTTTCAGATCACTTTTCAGGCATCATATTTTTAGTCTTACTTGAGTAATATTTTACTATTACTCTTACTTGAGTATGGTTTTTGACTACTGTACCCACCTCTGTCAATGTATAGACCCCCTCTATATTCTTTGATTACAAAAATAACTTGAAACTTTGAAAAAATGTTAAAAATACAAGTTTATTTTTCAATACTGGACAAGATGTAATTGTAATAACATTGTCTAAGATTGATAATGTAGCAGTTCAATGGCCTCTTTTGGTTTATTATTTTTAACATTACATTCAGTCTATGAATCTCCTCCCATGTACAAATAAGGCAAAGCTAAATGATAAGTTTGGCAAGAAATGACACTTATAATAATGACATATTATTGCAGAATGATATAAAGACTTCTGTGCAACTTAAGATATGTAAAAATATATAGAAACAACAACACAAAGAAAATCTGCCTAGATATGATTTCTGATTGGCTGACAGATGAATATTGAACTTATAGGCTATTATATTATTTTGTTTAAGTTTTCAAAAACAGATAGGTGTCCAAAAAAAAGTAATTTAGTGTTCAGCTCCAGCCAAATGAAGCCAACTGAGGCTAGCAGTTGTAGCAGGTAATCTGGAGCCAGTATATATCTAGAAATCCGAGTGTCCGTATCATAGCAACCAAAGAGCCAATCAGGAGCAAGGCTGCTGAAGGTAACACCCCTTCCTGGCCGCATCGCTGGAGCGGGTGCTTAGCTAGGCTGTCAGTCAAATCTGTCCTTAATGCTAGATGGAGGGACCGCAGGGAAAGAAGGCACCTGATTTGTCTGTTATTAATGTTCATATTTTGACACCAGGATGTAGAGCGGGTTAATACGAATATTTTAAGACCACATTTTTATGTTTTTAACAGCAATTACAAAGAGAGGGAAACAGTTTTATCAATAGAAAGTCAACTGGAGCCATGGAGTCGATGGAGCCGGAAGTGTGCCGATGCTCTCTTCCTATTTAGAATGCGGCTAGTGGGCTAGCTATGTCCATTTATTATACAGTCTGGAGACTGACTTGTAATTCATCTAAATATCTGGGTAAAATTCTGTTTCATTGTTGTGTTGTTTATCATCCATCATTTTCACCACCATCGCAGTCGAAATTGCATCACTCTGCCCCGATTTCTCCTCGAACCAACTGTCTAGCGCTCTTTTAGCATCGAAGCTAGCTATCGGCGGTCCATTTACCGCTAGCGTTAGCATGTCGTTCATCTGCTCCAGCGTTAGCCTGGGTCTACTGTTTCTTCCAGTCTTTAGCATAGCCGCACGTCCCTTTTCACAGCAAACAGTTGAACTTGGGAGCACTTTTACGAACTGGACGACTATACTTAAGATCTGGTAACGTTGCTTGTTTGTGGAGATGTGACTGATGATATCTTTAAAACCACTAGAGTTGTAATTGAACTTTAACCCTTGCCATTCACATGTTATATTGTTCCTAGCTTCAGAACAGGTTAGTTCTTGTCTAAATGAGGGAAATGTCTTCAAATGTCCACAAATTACTTGGATTTCCTCCTCCCCAAAAGTCTGCAATTCGTCTGTATTTTCAGGCCACGCAGACAAGTCAAAAATCTTGCACGCTTTGGCAAATGAACAACTTTGCGATTCTAGATGTTGACTTAAGATAGCTTGACTTTTGTTGCAAATCTTTTCACGAATTGATTGAAATTTTGATTCTGCAACAAGCAAGTTTTTTAGATTCACGCCATTAAAACTATCTCGAAAGTTGTCTTCAAACTCTTGGAGATACTCGCCTGGGGACTGGCTAAGCAGGCCTATCTCCTGAATGGCTTCTTCAATTTTGTTTTCCACTTTAGACACCAGTACGACCTCACCTTGAAATGTTAAAGCCAATCTTGACAAAACAGCAATGATATCCAACATAAAGTACATTAGTTTCACAGATTGGTAATCTAGAAGAAATTGGAGAAGCGATAAAGCAATGGCAGAAGCATCGGCACGTTGTGTTTGTTTGCTTATTTCTTTCAAGTGAGCGACAACTTCAAAATAATCTTTAATCAGAGCATTGAGCACATTTGGTTCTCCGATAATCCAACGAATTGCTCGGATATCACCAAGAAATTCGGTTACTTCAGACAGAGTTGGTGCAGCGTCCCTTAGCTCGGACATCATTCGAGGAGAGTAGCGATAGAAACTCAGTAACTGTTTAAGATTGTTTTCCAAATCTTCCAAACATGACAGCTCTTTGCCACTAAGAGCATCCAGAATTTCAAGATGCGGTCGACTTATCATGATCGGAAGACATAAAATCCATGGGAATATCTTTTGCAATGCTACGTACAAATCCGCTCTGGTCGCTAAAGAAATATTCCCTCCGTCTACCCCAAATGCGACCACTAACAACTCCTGGAATTGCAAGCCGGTAACACTAAAAGCTTGTTCTAATGCTTGGAGACAGCCTTCAGCATTCGCAATCGACAATCTTTGCAGTGATAGAAGTTCGGTATTGGGAGAACCATCATTCGTCAACAACTGGACGTAAACCGCTACCGTATCCGAAAACAAATCATTGTTTTGTGCATCCATAATAACGCTTAAAAATGGCGACAGTCGCATTTTCTCGGCTAAGTCTTCCCTTAATGCTCTTGCGATGTGGTGAATGAGAATTTGGCAGTCTCCCTCGTTCATGTATTGATCGACTAGTTTAAGTTCGCATTTCTTCAGTAACTCCGCCAATGACCGCAGTTCTGAATATGGCCGCCCTTCCGAAGCCAAATGATACGCCGAATTGAACAACAACGTCATATTTTTACACATTTCTTCAGTCTTTTCCGGGTGCATTCTCAGTTTGTAAAGCTGCAGGCATTTCTTGTGCAAGTTGCTCTGGCTGTGGAGTTTAATAGTGTGGATTTTGAACTGTCTCGAACCAACTATGAAAGCTGAAGTCCGCGAGGATTGGACAGTGTATTGGCGGCAAACATGGCACCACATTTCGTTGCGCGTTTGGGAATATCGAAGGAACCAGAACTTTTTGAGCCACTCCTGTTTAAAGCGTCTTATTCGTCGACCGCCCGCACATGAGATTTTGGAGGAGTCGTCTGGGGAGATAACCAGGTCTGTGGACATGGATTCATCTGCAGAGTCCAAATCCTGCTCGTCTTCATCAAACACAACTTGAGATGATGTTAGAGACTCCATCACTAGAAAACAAGACACACAGACATTGTAATAAGCCTGAATAACTTTAGAAATATGAAAAAAAATTTCTACTTTTTACGTTTATAGGGTTAGTACGTATCTCTAGATCTTAGCCAGGACCTTGTCACAAAAATCCAGCAGGACTATCTTTTTGCAAATTTGATTATTTTCAATACAGAGTTTTCTTGTTTGGAATACTTACTAAAAGTGTATGTAGAGACAAAACACAAACTTCCTCAAATGTGCTCAATTCTCATCTTTCTTAACATAAACTTAAAAGGTGTATTATGTAACTTTTTGGTTGGGGTCCGTCACCTTCTTGTTTCTATGGATACGCCATTGCTCTGCTTTGAATGTTCCACAATATGACAATAAACAGATCTACCTTACATGAATTCAGTTACAGGTGGCTTTATTGCTCAAAAATAACTAGAAAACAGGCACTCTGACTATGAGCGGGGTCGCCTCTCCACCGATCTGACCAGTAACTTGGCCTGGTTTTATCTCCAATTTAATATAGAAAGGTTAAAAGCCACATTGTGAAACATTTCTGACAAAGCAATAACATCTCCATGGAGAAAAGCATTTGACAGACCTTCCATCAGAAAAGTTACACAGTGCATCTATCTTTAACATGAAAATTCACGTACATAACATTTTTGTATGTACGCACACTTTATAAATGAGACCCCAGATCAGCTGGATAAGAACCATCCACAAACCACTGCGTGTGACTATCTTGGACAGTTTCTTTGCCATGGTCATGTTGTGTATTGATAGTTTAAGAGCTTCACCTTGGTACTCTTCAATAGGTGCCTGTTCGATGCAAGGGGGCGGGGTCTGGTCATTTGTGGGCGTGGCCTGCTGCCCACGGAGACGCTCTATCTCCGCCTCCAGCTCCGCAACCCTCCGTTTCAGCTTGACACAGTTCGGGCAGAAAGACGTGGATGGTTCCTCTGGTTCCTGCTTCAAAACCAGCCCAGATGAACCACCATCCTGTGCTCTGTTCAAAGTCTGGCTCTGCGGTGGGATTTTACATGCGTCTGCGGCTGCGTTCAGGGTCAGCGTGTGCAATGGGACTTTACACTTTTCCTCCAAAACGTCTTTAAAAATCAGGTCGATTTTCTTCCTCTTTGCAGGAGGCTGGTCTTCGGAGTCCTCCCTCGTTTTTAAGTTGGATGAGACTTCAAGACCTGCACAAATAAGACGTACGCTCAATTTACATCTCGATGACTTAGCATTGGTATTTCACATCTTATAACTTCAAATGCTGAGTCTGAGCTATTGGTTTCATTCACGTGACAACAACATTATACAATCCCTACAGATAAGATAAGATAAGATAAGACTTTATTGATCTCACAGAGGAGAAATTCACTCGTGACAGAAGCTCACAGTCAGGGGACAGTATAGTGCAAAAAGTTGTGAAAAATTGTGCAAACACTCAGAACAATAAGTAAATAAAAAATAAAATCACAATAAATATTAACATATTTACAAGCCAGAATTCTATGGTGGAATTTGCTGTGTAACTGTCAGATTGCAGATTTGATGACCTGGTTTAAATTACTGGACCTATCCACAAGAAACAAAACATGGCTCAAAGTTCAAAGAATTATATTTTTCACAATAGCTTCTGAAAGTGGTGCCATTTTTAAATGTATTTGTTGTCATTTGATAGGAACTATATGAGACCTAATATGAGAAGTTTGTGCAGTCAATCTCGTAAATAATGAGTGCATCATAAGATTGGATAATTCTTTCATAAACAGTAAATCCCCAATAGACATCTAGACCGCTGCTCTCCATCTGAAATCATGACATCATCAAATTCTAGAATGTGAATCACTGTTGTGGAATTTTGCACCCCCTGCATAGGCTTAGCAAGGACACCTCCTGTTCATTGTTGACATTTCTCTGTGGTTAGCTCTGGTGTCATCCACCTATTATAAAATTTGTCCTTCTTTAACATTGTGGGGAAGCTGGCCAAAGTGGTCTTAAGTAGGAGGCAGACTCTGAAAATTTTCTATGTTGTCCCAAAATTTATTCAGGAAATTCACCACAGTCTCATGGCAAACACAAAAAAACAATTACATATTTACACTAATAACTGTGACCTGACCTGCTTTTATAGTGGTCCCCACAAGAAGCTCCTCCCTCCAGGTAATGCCATTTTCAACACTAGTTTCATGTAGCGTTACCTCTTGCTCTACAACATGGGCCTAAGTCCCTTTAACTTAAAGTGTTCAACATAACCTACAAACACTAAAACACTCAAATCAAACATACAAAACCCAACAAACAAAAAGGAACTGAAACCAATTCTCCCCTCCACATGGTCTGTCCCAAAACCTCCCCCAAAGGCTTTAAATATGGCCGAGCTAGAGCACGCCCCCTCTTTTGTCTCCAGACCATGTGGAGCAACAGGTAAGTAGGTAAGTGACATGTTTAACCAAATTAAATAGATCTAACCAAATAAAAGACATTTAAATTAACTTGAGTGTGTTGTGTTATATTAAAGGAACTAAACAAACTAAATAAAACAAACCCGGGATAGTTTTATCTAGCAATTCAGTTGATTATGGAGAAATTAACAAATATGAAATGAAATTAAGGTGAGTATACAGGGACAAAGGACCACTTTGTCACAAACATTATCAGTTTCCTTGGTCACTCATCTCACAGAAGCAGTATGCTGTATATTATCTCAGCCAGATTGTCTCCAGGCTGTCCCTCTTAGGTCCTATTTAAACCTCCTTGTGTGGAAGCAGAGTCAGGCTTGAATAACCAATATTAACGCGCAGTGTTGAGTATTCAAGTTCACCAGTTTTGAACTGAAGGTAAATAAACTTCTACCTCAGACATCCAGAGTCTCCTGCTTCACTGTACAACTCTAGGACTTGTTAGGACAACATTTATTTTCCCTAACAGTCATTATACTGAAGATTTTGCGCAAAAAAAAAAAAAAAAAAAAAAAAAAATCCTGGTTAGAAATCATAATGGCATCACATTAGGAAATTCCACAACTGTTACCTAGCAACACTGGGCCAAAACTCTAATGTGCACAGAAATAATTATCTGACAAATAAAAATATAAGAAAACACCTTTATTCTGTTGAAATCAAGTTTAAAATATCAGAACTAATGTGTTTCTTGTGCATAAACTGTGCCGAACATTTGGATAGAATTCTCCCTAGTGTGATGTCATCAATATGGAACTCTTTTAAATAGAACTCTCTACTTCCTGTAATTTTCAACATGTTTTTCAACTTTTCTTTGCAAACTGCTTCTTGATTTAAGTAAAACTATAATGTATATATACAACGGACATCATCCCACCAAAGAAAGTAAAAATTAGAGAATGATAAAAACCTCTCTCACCTGTCTTTAGTGTTTGGTCGATTTTGCCCTGGGACACTTTGTGCAGTCTCTGGATATACTCCGGGCTGTACCACACTCTGAGCCTGTCTCCGGCCACCAGGGGGCGACACACTCTGAAGTAGATCTGTTTACCGCGCTGGAAGGCTGTGAGGTTTCTTTCGCTGTCATCTGAAGAAGTACGCACAAACCTGGACGAACAGGACAAAAATCAGCCGACTTTACTGAGAGACAGGAGACAGGCTAACCACTCTGCCATGGTAATACAGAACATGCACATTTGTAAACAGATTTTAAAATAATAACCACCTCATCCAGTTTGCTTTGGTCTCATCGCTTCCATCAATCGACTGATAAGTGTTGTTTGCATCTAGGATCTGTGAAAACATGTCAAGCATAAGATTTTACTATTGCTTTTAGGGTCGTCAAAAGTATAAAAAATAAGAAACGAATCCATACTAAAGCTAGTATCGAAACTGGATACTCATTTGAAGTCTCGATACTAAAAAAGTCCCATTTACAGGACAGAAATGAATCTTTTCTGAATAACTTTAGAATGATGTTGAGCTGTATCAGAAGTATAAGAGCACATAGACTAGTATACACCCATGGACCACTATGAACCTACAGGACCACTGAGGGAGTACACACATATAAGAGCACATAGACTAGTATATGCACATGGATATAAGACCACATGGGAATAGAAAAGAAAGTGAAAACCACTTTCTATTGTCTAAACAAAGAGTGTTTTTTATTATCATTAGAATCAGTATTGAGTATCAAGTTTAAAATATTATTGTGACAACACTATTTGCTTTACAATTAACTTGAAGCTATTCTTTATCTCTTCAAAATCCAGTTTACACATTATCCATACACACTTGGGTGAAACTGTTGTTGAAATGTTCTCCCATTTTTTATTGATTTTTTTTTTTTATTAAATTTGTCAATACTTTTGAAATTATGATTTGAATGAAAACATCTACTGTGCCTTCATATTTGTATATTGGCTAACAAATTAACTGAACTGGAAAAAAAAAATGTAGCAAGTGCAGGGTTTCAGATGACATTACAACATTTTATTGGGCAATAATATTTAATACAGATGGGGGCAGCCAAAATGAATATTGTTAAAAAGCAGATTTGTGTTGTAATACAGTGAGCTCTTTGGTCTAGTCAGCAATAGAAATGATCAGGTTCAACATTTGTAAATTGATCTTTTGGAGATTTCATGGCAGCGTACAATGTAATCAAAAGAGAAATGTTGCTCTTGCCCCTGTCTGGGAATATGACAACATCGAAATCTAGATCTGAAAACCACTAATGGCATTTGGAGTATTACCTGAATGATTTGTTGGCTAAAAACTTTGATCTAGAAGAGTTTGTCTGTAGAAAAACATAAATATGGCACTTACAATCCATGAGAAGAAGCCAGATGACCTGTCTTTAGTCACCAACTCTCCCTTGTAGGGTCCAAACACTGCCCCTAGAGGAAACCCAGGGCCAGTGCAGCGGACATCCACCTCCTGCCCCTCAGTAAAGACCTCTACACCAGCAGGGGGCGTGAGAGAGGCCCTGCCCACTGTCCCCAGAGGCACTGGAGTGTCCTGCACCAGCGTAGGGGGACCATGAGTGGGGCAGTGGTCTGAGAAGGGGAGCTGGCACTGCTCACAGACTGAGGAAACAAAAGGAAAACTGCAGTGAAGGAAAAAGTACTGAAAATAGTCAATTGTAATTGCATTGTGCCAATGGCGAAGCATTCAGCAGTGCAGCCAGTGCGATGCACCGGGGCCCATGGCACTTTGAGAGCCCATCACAGGCTAGGATTGGCCCCCCTCCCCAGTACAGACTCAGTATAAACGACTGTCAACATAAACGACGCGTACACAACTGCAAATTATACTATATCTCACTACCTGCTTGCTATTTATGTGCTTCACTGCACACTGCAGAGGGATGGGTCGAGATGGTATGGGTTGGAGGGAGGCCCAGCACCAGACTTGCACCGGGGCCTTGCGCAACTACACCACACCACTGCATTGTGCGCAAGTAAAAGTACAGTTATATGGCTGATAATGTTCCCATTTACAAGTACTGCGGCCAAATTTCTACTCAAGTAAAAAGTATGCCTGAAAAATACCACTCAGAGTTGTTATTTTTAAAGCAATTTTATACAAATCTTTATCACAAAGGATAAAACTGAATGAGTTGTTTTAAATTGCAATGTGCATGTTCTTTGAGCTGTGGCCAATCAGAGCAGGAGATGAGGTGCTGTGATGTGTATGTGTGTATGAAGGAGCAGACACAGCTGTGGAATGGGACGTGTACAATACTCAGTAACTATTAGGATTTAAGATGTAACTATTGATCTATACTCAATCACAAGTATAACTACAGCTTTAAAAATCCAGTCAAAGTACATTTCCCCCAAAAATCTACTCAAGTACAGTAATGTGAGTATTTGTAATGTGTTACTTACTACTCCTGAAACATTGTGAGACTGGAAGTGTCCCTGTGCACTAGCACTGTTGGGCATATTGGGCCTGTGTGAATGTAACAATAATAGTTTGAAATAAGGCTGGGAATCACAGGGTCCCTCAAGATTCAATACGATACACGATACATGGCTCATGATACGATATTATCACGATATTGTGGTATATGTGATATAATATATTGCACATGATACTCTGTATAC
The DNA here is from genome assembly GCA_029959045.1 of Taenioides sp. WSHXM2023. Classification (NCBI taxonomy): domain Eukaryota; kingdom Metazoa; phylum Chordata; class Actinopteri; order Gobiiformes; family Gobiidae; genus Taenioides; species Taenioides sp. WSHXM2023. Next base: position 4,868,688 of record CM057092.1, read on the forward strand.
TCTAAATAAGCAACAAAACTGTAGGGCAGTCACAAAAAAATGCAAAAAGATACCAAAAATTACTTTTGGCAATATATATTGATACAGCAGCTTACCATAACAATACTGTATCACCAAATTTAGCATCATGAATATAGATTTCATCTGTTTACATCTTATGAGCATTTGTTACTCCAATAGTGCTACCACATGCCTGGATTGAAAGAAAGAAAGAAAGAAATAGAAAGAAATAGAAAGAAATAGAAAGAAATAGAAAGAAAGAAAGAAATAGAAAGAAAGAAATAGAAAGAATTCATTTTTCAGGCAGCAACAATTAAATCAGCCCCTGGTGGTTAAAGAATTGCCCAGCCTGGTTTAGAACCATGACTTACACCAGAGGTCCAGGGGCTGCTCACTCATGATAGAACCATGGTCCACTCCAGCCCTGCGTCCACTGTGGAGACACAGAATAATGAAGAAATATCAGAATACCCAGAATTAGGACTGTTAGAATTAACAACATTTTGGCCATAAGATTTAAAGATTCTCTGATTTCTACTTAATATGGTGGGATAATACCTGTTGTAATTATAGTTTTACTCCAATCAAGACGTGATTTGTGAAGAAAAGCTGGAAAATGTGTTGAAAATTGCAGGAGTTTTGTTTTAGAGAGTTCCATATTGAGGACAACTCACTGGGAGAATCTTGTCCTAACATTTAGCACAGTCTACACAAACACATTTTTCTGATACTTTAAACATGATTTCAACAAAATAAAGGTGTTTTATTATCATTTTCTTTGTCAAATAATTTTCTGTGTACATTAGAGTTTTGGCCCAGTTTACAACATGGTTGCTAGGTAACAGTTATGGAATTCCTTACTGTGATGTCATGATTTTCAGCCAGGAAGTAAAAATTATCAAAAAGAAATCAAAATAAATTGTAAAATGTTTAGTAAAATCTTAAATATAATGATCTTAACCATATTTTTACAAAAAAGTGTAGTATTACGTGTCATAGGCACTTTAAAGGTGCACTGTGTAACTTTTCTGGTAGAGGGCCTGCCACATTTCTGTCTCCATCGTTCCTACTTTGCCTTAAATGTTTTACAATGTAGCATTAAATGTACTTTGAGGAGATAAACTGGTCAAGCTGAAGCCACCAGGCCAAGTTACAGGGCAGATCTGTGGAGAGGCAACCTCACAGTAAAAAAGCATGTTTTTCAAAGTACTTGTAATTAAAAGTAAGATAAATAACTCTATATAGTTTGAAGTTAAGGTAGAGAGTGGGAGGTGACATTCAGCAAACTGAAGGAGCCCAGTACTATTTAGAATAAGCAGGTTTCATTTTGAACTTGTGTAATAAACTTTAAGGGTCATGTATTACACAAAATTGATTCCTGTGAGCTTTAAGTCATGTTAGAATGTTGTTACCTCCTCAAAAACACACCTGGAGTTGTGTTTTGTTTCATTCACATGTTTGAGTAACACTTTATTATTAGTCTGTCTACATCTCCAAAACTCAAAATGCTCTGTTCCACCTTGTGATGTCATCAAGAGGTAGTTTTCAAGTGAACAGCTGCTTTTATCTTTTGTTCAGTAGAGATTGGCAATTCCAGGTCTAAAATTATTCAAATGATTCTAGTGAAGGTGTCTGGAATTTAAAAACACAGTGGAGCACTTCCTGTATTACCACATGACTGAGAAGAACTCTAAAGCCTAAATATGCAGGTTTGTGAGTTAAACATGTGTGAATGAAACAAAACACTCCAGGAACACTCCAGGAAACATAACATTGAACAGAAAATAGCATAATATGAGCCCTTTAACCAATAAAAAATAAATAAATAACATACATTTCATTAATTTAAACAGTTGTAATTAACTTTCTCATATAGCCCATTCCTTTCTTTAGGCATATGTTAACATTAAAATGCATTAACCCTTTACTACACCATTTTATCACTGGTCAAGAAGGATGTCTGTCAAGAAGGAGTTAATAATATCAGGCCTGCCACTTTGACAAAACGAAGACTGTTTCTTTAATTCGCCTACGCATTTTAAAAATTCTGCAACGACGCAAACTCTTATGCATTTCGCTTTAAAACTGCGCTTTTTTCTCTACAGCGGGCTCCAAACTTGTCCTTAACTTCTGTGTCACCGTGCGTCACATGCGTCAGAGGCACTCCTCCGCTCAGCTGCAGTTTTCCTTCGCTGTTTGTGCCGCATTCAGGGGCTGGGGCTGGGGCTGGTTGGCGAGCTGCAGCAGTTTTCGGAAGCCATGTTAAATTTCACTGTCACTCGCCACAGAAGCACCAGGCAGCGGGGAGACTCTGTGGCCCGCTGCCGTGTTCCGCGCTCGGTGGCACGGACTCACCTCCAGCCGCTCACCGCTGCTCTCGCTCTCTACACCGCGGACTCGGAGCAAAACTTTCCGCCGTGGAAAAGCCAAAAAGCCCCTAGCCAAGAGGACTCAGTCGCCTCCCCGAGCATTGGCCACCATTTTTATCACAGGAAATGACATATAGGAGGACGGAGGAAAGCGAATGCGCAAAAATTAAAGTTAACTGCGAGGATTTAAGGCGTTCCGGGCAGTGTGGGAAAGTAACCGCATTTAACTGATGCTGACACATCTGAGTTAAGAAATCACTCTGAACTGCACGGTGATATAAACCTGGACTATAAACCTGCCCAAGCCAAAGTTTTACCCCTAACTCTCCACAGTGATAATCTGAAATAAAAAATAATGGAATTTATGAAATGTACTAGGCCTATATTAAACATTATTTTGGCTTTAACAGAATTACTTATCCACTGTGGTATAGAGAAGGGTAAAACAGTGCAAATTAGGCAAAAACAATAGTTGGAAGTATCACTGTATTACATTGCTGTATGCTATGCCCAAACCTGATCCTGATGACTTGACCCTAACCCTAACCTTCATTATTCTAAAGTCTAGGCCAATACCTGAAACCCAGCATAGACACAGATATAGAACAAGTCTCCCCCTGCTTTCACTGGAAGGCGCACAACAGATGATTTTCATAGACAGAGTTACGCACAAACAAATGTCAACACGGGCAGAGCTGGCCCCGGGCGGCTGTGCGCTGTGCAAGGGATACAAAACAAAATGACAAAATATGTGGCTTTTGTCCACTTTGATGGTCGGCCACAGTAATAATAATGTTAATAATAATGTCCTATTTAGCACTTTTGAGTCGCACTTTAGTTTTATACATTCATACACAACCATTCTGTAGTCACCGCTGCCCTGAGCCATAAAGCCCGGCTGCCAATCTGCGCATACCGCCTCTCTGACAAACTCCAATTCACAGGCAACGGGGTGACGGGGGTGTTACATCAGGATTTACGCAAACAGCGCCCTCTGCAGTCCACTGCCCAATTGTAAAAGCTTCCAGTGTACAGTATATACTAGTACATAGACTGTATATGTATTAATGGTATACAGTAAGTCCCGATCGTGGGTCCCAGTGCCCATTGTCTATCAATAGCTGAGCCCCGTTGAGCAGGTTAAGATCATCTCACCAAGTCCATTCCCAAAACAGCCAGTGACCCCTCGATGCTTGTGTTGATCTGGGCTTTGATACTTTCAGTCAAAAACTCTCCTTGCCCCTTGCCCCTTTCCACTTAGAACATCTGAAAAAACCTTGTTCCGATTCACTGATATAAATAGACTTTCTGTTTGACAAGCTTTCGCTTACGGCCATACCACCCTGAACACGCCCGATCTCGTCTGATCTCGGAAGCTAAGCAGGGTCGGGCCTGGTTAGTACTTGGATGGGAGACCGCCTGGGAATACCAGGTGCTGTAAGCTTTTCTCTCTCTTCTCTTTTTAAAACTGTCATTTAAAAATATTGCTTTTTTAAACAGGAGTGAAAAGAAACACCTGCGCCTTTACATGATGCACTCTGATGTTCTTAGTACAAATGTTACTGTGACTTACTACTGCACTACTCCAATATGGCCACAAGAGGGAGCTGTCCTGTTTTCTACATTTCAAACTCCCTCTGAGGCGCAGCTCTTGGCCTTACAGTACTGGGTTCATCAGTTCTGTTTGTTGGATTTTCTTCATAATTTAACTCCATCACATGCAGTAGAGCAAATTGTGACAATAAGGTTGAAAGTAAATAAATAAATGAATAAATAAATGAATAAATAAATAAATAAATAAATAAATAAATAACTCAGTTTAAACAAGGGCTCAATCAAAACATCAGTCAAAACAATTTGATTTGGTCAATCTGCATGAATGGGAAAAGCTATGGAATCCCCTATTAGACTTTATAAACGTACAGACATGAACAGCAGGTTCTTTTATCATCTTATTTTTTACCTATTAGTACAATGATAATGGTGGTTGGGGTGGTAATAACAATAATAGTTATTGTGCTGTGGTTAGTATTGCCATCCTTTACTGTCCTTATTTGCCATCCAAGTAGTAACCAGGCTCGACCCTGCTTCAGAGAAACTGTGCCTGTTGCTACAGAAGTGTCTCGCCACTACTGAGTGTGAGTGGAGCTCCTAATCTGAACAATTACATAAGGTTAGAATAAAGTTGTTACACTATACTGCATTCAGGATTTGTTTCTCCCAACATGCTAATGCTAGAGTAATCCAATCAATTAGACTGGGATTCAAGAGCTAATAGTGAACCTGGTTTGGAGCTCAAAAGTCAAAACTCTTGTTTAATGTCATTTTATCACTTCTGCTGATATCTTCAATATTGTATTAGCACAAAATAAGACTGCCTTAAAAGTGCTACGCATGAGTATTTGCCTCAGTAAAAGTAAAATCAGTTCAATGATTCCAAACCACATGTGGAGCTTGTCTGTCACGCTCTGAATAGACACCTTCATCATCAGCAACACTGCTTGCTTCGTAACTCTTGAGGTTTATCTAACCATTTTTGTCTTTTGTCTCTTTTTGTCCTGATTCAGCCACCCATTATGTACATTATGAATGTTTTTTTGTTTCCACTCAAATGTAGAGATATACAGTAGAATGATTTATAATATAGCAACTGTTCAATATGCAATAGGCTAGAAGAATATCGAGTACATCTATCGACACTAAGACTCCAAGTACCCCCTGTGTTGAGTAGGAAGATAAATCTGTTTACTGTATTGTCAGTTAGGCCTATTCATATTTTTGTATCTGTGATACTGATGTCCAAAATCCTCCAACACATTTTTACAAGTAGTAAAAGTTAGTACAAAAATATATTTTTTTCAGAAAATATTAAATTTCACTTTGCAAAATCTGAAATGACAAAAAAACGTGTCAAAGAAATTTGATGAAAATTTCCAAAGATTTTTATTGAGCGCCACACGTCTGTAGTCGTTTAGACACGTGGCGATGGACTGTTTGGACACGGGGGGTATGACTGCTCGCAAGCAGACCGGGACCCATGACGTGGACAGGGACGTGTTGGAGTAGAAGACCCACCAGTCGGTCTGGTCTGATGTTGACGCTGTAGAGCCAGTCCTGAACACGCACCTCGCGTGTTCCTCAGCTGAGGTGGGACAGTGAGCTGAGGGAGGTGGTGAGTTCCTCTTATAGTCTGTGATGGCCCTGATGCCCTCCCAGTCCTGCCTAAGTTTTGTGGTGGTGTTAAACCTGCTCTCAATATGCCTCTTGTGTTGTTTTTTGGCAGTATTGATGCCTCTCCTTAGAGCAGCCCCCCGTGAAATTCATCCATGAGCCTTTTTACTGTAGTTGTCTTTTCTTACAAGTTGGCTCTTGCCAGAAGGAGCTGGGAAAAAACAACACATGATTTCAGATTTGAAATTATTGCTGACCTTTATAAGCAATTTCGAATATTTCACCTTTTCCGTGAGGGGCATCCTCTGCAATATACTTGGAAGACAGTAGAGGGCGCAACATGGTTCTGGTTCAAGAATCTATGAACAGAAATTCAGTTTGAATCGCTCTGGAGTTAACACATATTAGATTGTGTTAAGAGTTACAACAAACCTGGGGTCTTTGTTCTGGAGGCATCTCACTCTTCTGTCCATAACCATCCTCAGTGTAATCGAAGTCTGAGGGGATCTGTTTATTTGCCGTTCTTATAATGCCACTTCAGGTCATATTTTAACACATTCTATCAGGTAGGGCTCACTCTGGTCCATTTTGTCCACCTGGCTGTCTTGCACAGAAATCTTAACGGACATCAAGATCTTCTCTTCATCACGGTCAACTTGCTTTGCCATCAATGCTGAAAAACAAACAAAACACAATAAATGTTTAAAGTGTGGTAAAAAAAACAAACAAACATGATTAATATGTCAGTATAATTAGCCGTTAATGTATATTAGACAATATAGATATGATGATGATGATGATGATGATGATGATGATGATGATGATGATGCATTACCTTGACATGTTTCCACAGTAACTTCAGACAGTCTTTGGGTGGCGTCTTAACAGCGGTTCTTCCCAGTAAGACATCTCGGATCTACACTGTTTGATAAAATCAACAACCAAATTATGTTGCAGCAAAACACTATGAATATGAATCATCTTAAAACAGCATCAATTACAGATTACTGCACAAATGTCAATAAAAAAATGCAGCTTTGATTATTTGTTGAAGGCTACAAAACCAAAGAGCATTTTGGGAAACTGCCACTAAACCTACCAGACATCTGATAGTTCCTTCTGATGGAAGCATTTGCATCGTGACGACAACAGTTTGGTTCTTCATCTTCATTGGGATTTAGCTTCAGGGCATCTCCAGCAGGTAGCAGTAGAGTTCATTTTTTCAAATGAATGCGCTGGATGAGCTGGGGAAAAAAACATGATTTTAGTTCAAATATTCTCGACCTTTATAAGCAATTCGGAATATTGGAGCTTTACTGTAGGGGACATACTCTGCAATACACTTGGAACACAGCAGAGGGCACAGTTTTCTTCTTATTTCTTCATTCATGATGACAGGATGGTACATGTTCTGTTTCATCAATCTATGAACACAAATTCAATTTTAAGCTGTTAGGAACGAGCATGAGAGAATTCTATTAAATTCTACTTTAAAGAGCTACCCAACAAACCTTGTAGCATTCTTATGGAGGAATCTCTCTCTCCTGTCCAGAACCATCCAGAATTGATCTACGCTGAAAAAAACACAGAGAAATGTTAAGACAGGTATTTTCTCACATGTTACTGTGCTCTGTGGACCGACCCCAGCGCGCACTAGATTTAGTTCTGGTTTCTTCACTTTTGGGTCAGTCTTGTTCACACACACACACACACACACACACACACACACACACACGCACACACACACCCACACACACACACACACACACACACGCACACACACACCCACACACACACACACACACACACACACATTAGTTGACTGCTGAAGACAACACGCTTCATGCACACAGAGCCCCGTGAACACTCACGCGCTCCCGTCCCTGGTCACAGCTTGCTGTGGTCCAGAATGTGGCTGCGGAATTCACACCGACCCGATGGCACCGCTCTCGTGGCGAATGCCCTTTTACATCAGTCTAGTAGTGGCAATGTGATAACGACGACGATAACGTTGTAAAATAGAATGTCTTAAAATGACGTACAGGTTCTTGTAAATGGTCACAATTGTGTTGGTTTCTGCTCCTCTTGCGAACGGTATCTGTTGAAGAAAAAAAACAGTATCATTTACATTTAGTTGTTCATTCATATCAGAAAATATAGATAAGAGATGATAATGTATTCTCTTATGTTTCGATGGTACCTTCAGTGTTTGTCAGACGCGTCTCATGATGGCTGCTGTGACGTGTCACACAGTGATTCTTCCCAGGCGTGCTCAGTCACTCACACACGTCTGTTATCTATATCGGCTCAGACAGATGAACTCTGACAGGCCTCGCTGTCCCCGGCGTGGTCAGCTCGACGGACCGGTCATCGTCTATCAGCCATCATCAAAGATACTTTTTACTAAGAAAACATAATGAACATTATTAAACTAAAAACCACTCGATCTCAACATTTTTACTGTATTACTTTTGACCACAGCTTTAATCATTTTTTAAAAGGCAATAAAACCAAAGAACATTTTGGGCCACTGCCACTAAACCTACCAGACATCTGTTCCAGCGTGAGCATCGTGAGGACAACAGTTTGGTTCCATCATCTCCATCCTGTTTTAGCGACACGGGCATCTCCAGCAGGTGGCAGTACAGTCCACTTGTATACTGCATTAGATTGAAGATTTAAGGATCAAATGAAAGCACTGTGGGACACCTACATGATGAATAGTTGCACTGAGGATTTGCTTACCTGAGGCACCGAGGAGGAGAGAGGCGGGGCTGGGTAGTCCTAATGGGTGTTGACAAATCGTCATCTCTTTCTCCAGACTTTATCCATGCATCCCTCTGGTCTCTGTTTTCCTGTAACATCCTGTAACATCTGGAACATCTGCATGTAGTGAATAAATCCATTCTGTAAACTATGGCGTCCCAGCGCTTCACACATGACGACTGGGCAGCAGTGTGTAGTAGAGTGTTGCAAACCTTGAACTCAAAATGACATAATGACAAATGACAAGTAAAAAAACACAATGTTACTAAGCTGAGACCGTGTTACAGTACCTACCAATACCTGTCACAGTAAAACAAAGTGAACAGTTAAACCCCACAGCTTAGGCACTTACAGTTCGCTGCTGTAGGGCGGGTAGTTGAACCTGAATCTGAACGCCATGATCTCCTCAACCTCACGGACAGTGGAGGCAGACGTCCAGGGGGGAGTCACCAGCATGGTGTCCGGGCCAGAGACGAACATCCAAACCTCCTGCTCCATGTGGTGCAGGTTGGGAAGCATGGGCCCAAGGAGCTGAAAGAGAGCACAGTCACCTTATAGTATTGTGTGTCCATTTGACATGTGATCAACAGTAGGGGGGTTGCATACCTCCTGGAAGCGGGCCTCGTCCCACACATGGAGCCAGAGAGGGAGGGACAGCTGCAGGTCTCCAGGCTGCTCCAACACACACACACACACACACACACGTTAAACACAAAGCACACTACACTGCCATAGGGAAATGTGGACACTCACCAGGTCACGAGGGGCCTGGGACCCTGAAGTGGGGGGTCGAGGGCGGTGGCTCCTGGAGCGCTTTTAAAAACAGAAAAGGTTTCCTTGAATTTAAGACTTGAACAATCAACTATGGCACATCGTTTCATGCAGAGAAACATTCGACTTACCTGTGCACCAGGGCGAGGGGGCACGGAGGACCCCGAGGGGGAGGAGCCGGAGGGGGAGGAGCCCGAGGGGGAGGAGCCCGAGGGGGAGGGTCCAGGGCTGCGGCTCTCAACAGGCTGGGAAAACAATAGACCATGACCCATTTGACATTTCATACACTTGTGTCACTGAATATTTAAGGTTAAACTCACCGGCACATGAGCAGAAGGACCGGTCTGCCGAGGCAGAGGGCTTCTGCTGCTGGCAGCCTACAAAAATACAATTTTGGTTAAAAGGAAGAAAAAATGTAAAATATATTAAACATGTGAATCTCCAACCACATCTACATGAGTCTTACCTGCTGAGGAGCCGCGGGTGTCCCAGCGGTGGAGGGCCCTGGGCTGTCCCCTCTCTGGAGCTGGAACATCACAAACACACAGGTTAACACAAACGTCTTTACAACAACATTGGAACAAGAGAAAAGTGCAGATGTGAACAGGCCTACCGGAGCGGAAGAGGAGGGTGGAGAGCTGCCCCTCGCCGAAGGACCACCGCGGCGGGCTCGCGTGGTCCGAGGGACAGGCGCCGGAGACCTCTTCCTCTTCCTGCCGCCCTGTTGGACAAAAGATAAACATCATCAAATGGATATGAGTATCAATCAAACTTTTTTGTTGGACATGCAGAAACTAGAGTCATGTGGATGAACACAAAGTGAGGGAAAACAGAAATCAATCAAACATAATGCTTATTTAAAGTAAGCAACATCAAATCAAATGCTCTGGACTGTGCTAAGTGAACAAACAGAAAAGATTTAGATTTAGCAACAAACTCACAACAATAGTGCAGTAGAGATTTTGCCCTCTGATGAAATCTTTACAAAGTAAAGCCCTTTGAATGATTCCAAACGTACATGTAACTCCACTGAGGATTCAGTCATTTTGTACAAGTACAGTACAGGGAGCGTTAGCATACAATCATTTTTGGCACAATCAAACAAGGTTTTAGACGTAAATGTGTCGCTAAATTATATTAAACTGTGTTCAAAGTTTTGTCCTTTTAATATTGAACCATCTATGGCCTAATGAGCTTTAAACACGGAGATAACAGAAGTCTAGATTTCAGATTTCAGTTGTAGCTCGTAAGTGCTAACTGCAAATGACTTTGTTTATGTTCCTCACACCAAGTACAAGTTGTAAATCCTCGCTAGAATAAGTGTAAAACTAACGTTGTTCTGTATACTAATAATGGTGAAAGCTTTTGAAAAAGACCAGAATGGTTTACCATGCAGTTGTTGAAGTGTGGCGCTCTGGAGGCTGATCAAGTTCAAGTGTTGTTGGACAAAAAAAACAGTGTTTAAAAGTGCTGCGGGCCGCTAGCTTCACTGCTATTAACAGCTGAGTTTAGCTTGTGGACAACAGACAAATGGCTTCTCTCTCGAAGGACAAGAGCGAAATGGCAGATCATCCGAATATTGTGCTTTAAATATCTGCAACCATTGGCAACCATGGAATGGGTGCTAAGATTTGTGTTTTTGTTTGAATCCAGTGGCTGGAGCAGCAGGGGCCAAACTACTGTCCCAGACATAGTACTGTGCGTTATATACTCTTCTTTAGACACTTGGTTTGGGCCAAACTCAGCTGTTTTTTTATTATTATTATTATTATTATTATTATTATTATTATTATTATTATTATTATTATTAACTTTTGTTTTTGGTTCCATGGCAACGGAGTGGTTGGCGGTGTAAGCCATAGAATTGGCTGTGGCGTTTGTGCGCATGAACCATGCCCCTTGACCCCATGTCGTGTTAGAAATGGAACTGGTTCCTGGTCTTTTCTACCTGTCCTCACTCAATAAACGGAGGGGACACGTTTGTCCCTCTTCTCCAAAGATTCCTGGTCTACTACATTGTTACTACAACTTGGTCCTACAGCTGCTCTTGTGGCTCGCTGGCTCACACACTGAGCAGATTGTGAAACTTTTTGTTTTATGAGCTCAGTTTTTAACATCCTGCCATGGGATTTTAACCAACTAAGAAGTGCCCAATTTTATGATTCACAAATACAGGCTATCAAAGCGTTCAACTAAAACAACTGGACTTACTTAGTTTTAGAAGCCACTTTCTGTTTTATTTATTCAAAAATGGCAGAGTTAAATAAAGTTTGGTGTATATATTGTGCTGGTTTTAAGGCGCTCTCTGAGAAAAGTTCCTGAATTTTTCTTTAAATAATTAATCAAAATTTCAAAACCATACTATAATTTTACTGTCTAAACAAGTGTAGGGTTTTTAGCACTTTATGTATTGCTATTTTTAAAAATATTTCTTTTACAATGTATGAAAGGGTGCATTGTGCTATGATTTCATATCATGATATATATTCTAAAGAAAATACTGCTCAGAGTGGAAGTGATTGTTTGGAGACACTTTGTGGTTTTGCTGTTTCTCAGTTTTAGCTGCAATTCAGCCTTTTTTCCTTTATTCTATTCTTTTTTATTCTGTGTTATTAAGGTAATTTGTACCTATAATTCACTGAAATCTGTGGGGAAATGCATCCTCTGTATTTGATCCAAGGTTATTGAACACGTTTAAAACTAAAGGAAGTTCTATTCATAGACCTAAATGTAGATATAAAAACAGTGTTCATATCCCAGTCTCTCGCTTACGGCCATACCACCCTGAACACGCCCGATCTCGTCTGATCTCGGAAGCTAAGCAGGGTCGGGCCTGGTTAGTACTTGGATGGGAGACCGCCTGGGAATACCAGGTGCTGTAAGCTTTTTTCACTCTGCAGAGGGCTGTTTAATATGTTCAATTTAGAACACTCAAGTAGCCTTGTTTTGGTAGTACTACTAACCACAGCAGGAAAATCTGTTGTTGTTATTATAACCCACCCCAGCCACCATTATCATTGCATTGCAAATTACAGTGAATCTGCTGTTCATGTTTGTTTGGTTTATTTGTTGATTTTGGATCCCCATTAGTTATTACCACAGCAATAACTATTCTTTCTGGGCTCCACATAAAACACCAAGACAAGTACATTTAAAAGTACATTACAAAAACATGTTCATTTCACTTAAAGACATTCTGTTAGTAAAAAAAAAAAAAGAAAAAGAAAGAAAAGAAAAGTGCATCAGCGCTGAGGGTCTGGTCTGGTAACCATGGCGATCTTTAACCAGAGTCATTGTAAAGGCACACAGAGATAACTTTGTTACAAACTGAGCCTTTTTACAGCTCATTCTCTGTTCTCCTGTCCGCCATGACACTTGTACATGTTCTCTCATGGAGCAGTTCAAAGCCAGTCCAGCTGCTCTGTTCTGTGCAAGTTGAATTTAGAGGCCGATGACCAAACTATTGGACAAGACTCTAAATGAGATCAAACCAATGCTTGTATTAGTAGGCAAATACTTTTATCAGTTAAAAAATGTCTACTTTTTTTGGATAACAGAAATACCTCTGCTCATTTTTGAGACTATTTTGTTAATATGAGTTGCGCTGAGTTCATTTTTTTTTTCTTTAAACCATGTCACAGTTTCTTCAATTGTATGTGATGGAGTTAAATTATGAAGAAAAATCCAACAAACAGAACTGATGAACCCAGTACTGTAAGGCCAAGAGCTGCGCCTGAGAGAGTTTGAAATGTAGAAAACAGGACAGCTCCCTCTTGTGGTCATATTGGAGTAGTGCAGTAGTAAGTCACTAACACATTTGTACAAAACAACATGATTGTAAGCGCCATTTTATAAGGTTTACATATTTGCATCAATAATTAACAGTTCATAATAATTAATTTGTTTTTTTTGTTTAAAAGGTAATCTAAAATGTTTCAGTACATGATTGTTATGTTTGATTTAAAAGAAAGAAATGTTTTGCCCATTTGGGGACGCACTACTGCCTGTCTGTTGTATTCTCATGTACTTAAACTTGAAGAAATGTTGTTGAACTTGAACTTGAACTTTGTTGAAAATAAAGAAAAGGATGGCTGGAGCAACACGGTCATTTTACCGTGCTGCAACGACATGAAGTTGTGAACGCGTAAGACAGGCTCATTAGTCATGTTTTCTTTGTGAAGAGGTTCAATTATTACAAGGAGAAAAGGAAGTCAAAGATTAGCCTCTACAATGACAGTCACGTAAAGACCAGTGTATTTCTTTTCACTTGCGTTTATAAAATCTTGAAACTAAGTATTTTCAGTAGGCTACATGTATTCAGACACTTGCCAACACTGTTCATGACAAAGTACAATGTAAAATGGGAAAAATCTGTCCCTTGCCCCCATCTAAACACCACCGGTATGTGTTGTTTAGATTTGTGGAAGAAATCAAGCCTCAGCAAGTTCCAGTTGAGGCTCACTTGTTTAAAGCAGCTAACACACCCTTTTATTGGAAATGGAAACCAAATCTTTGTGCAACAGATAAAAACACAACACTTCCTGTACTTCCTCACACACCTGCATCAGAGACAGAACATACTACTACTACTATTACTGCTGCTACTGCTACTACTACTACTACTACTACTACTACTACTACTACTACTACTACTACTACTACTATTACTGCTGCTGCTACTACTACAAATTCTCCTATTACAAGGCTATCGCAACAACAAAATGAATTCTGCGTCTGACCGCGTCCCATTACGTGCCAACATGTACTACAGTGATGGGGAACATGCGGTAACGGTTCACCAACACACAACAGTGAACGTGCCCCAGGAGATGCCTCAAGACCACCTCATCTGGTCTCTGTTGTGTTTCCTCTACTATAACCCCTGCTGCATGGGACTGGCTGCCCTCATCCACTCTGTCAAGGTCAGTACTGCTAAGATTTAAAGGCACACTGCGTAACTTTTCTGGTGGAGGGTCCGTCACATGCTCGTCTCCATGGAGATGTTACTGCTTTGTACCCTTGTTCTGGTTTAGTCCTGGTCTGGCCTCGGTTTGAGTCGTAATGTAGATTTGCTCGAGTCCTGGTCTAGTCCGGGTAAGTTCCGGGATTAGTCCCATTGTTGACGTGGTGATTGTGCAAGTGTGAACAGATCGGCATTACATTTATCTGTCTCCATGGAGACAAGCAGGTGAGGCAGGTGAGCAAGCCAAGTTACATGCCAGAGCTGTGGAAAGGTAACACCTGCTTGAATAAATACAAGAGAGATACTGTACGTTAAATGCCATGACAAGAAACATTCAAAACATCTCCATGGAATCAAGAAGGACCTGGACCAGAAAAGTCACATAGTGGTTGTAATACTGACCCTGTTAAAACAAATGAGTCCCAAAACAACATGCTTTTGTTGACAGAGGATTGGCTGTATAATCTCTCTTTAATAGCACCGACTATTTGAACTGACTTGACCTCAGGGCCGTCCTCCATATTTTTCCCATGTATCTGAGCAAACTTTGCCTTTCCCCAGTGCAGATATGTTGTATAAGCAGCTCTTGAGGTCAAAATAAGCCTGTGTTTAATCGGCTCTACACAACAGCCTGAAGGAAAATATGAAAATAACCAGCCTATTCAAATTCAGATGAACTACCCGGTTGTTTTGATGCGTAGATTACTTCGGTTTGTTTGTGTGTCTCTTTCTAAACACAGAAGTGTACTCTGCTCAAGGACTCGTTTTATTTGTGTACTTTTTAACATGTTGTCAGTGACATCCACCCACAGCTCCCTGTTCTTACCTTTATCTTTAAATCTTTATTCACTCAGTCAGACAGTCTCAGTTTAAAGCCCTGTGTCCCCTGTTCCAGCAGATTTACCCAAAACAATTGATTTGTCCCAGTTCTATACAATAAATCTCCCAATCGTCCCCATTTTTGACCCATTTGATGTCCACCAACAGTCAAGAGGGGAAAATATTGTCATTTGTTTAACTCAAATACATGAAACCGTGCGTGACAATGACTGTAAGGCAAAAAAATACAACAACAGAAGTCCCTCACATTATGACCCACAAATGAGTCAAGAATGGACAATGTTACATGCTCTTTTCACAATGTTATTTATACCAACCATCCCAACCCGGGTTTGTCCCCGTTTTGAATTTTAAAAAAATCTGGTCACCCTAATTGTAGCACGACTCGGCAAAAGCCCCATAGAGACACAATTGGACAGGAAGTAGTGACAATTGGACAGGAAGTAGTGACGCTAACAGTGCGGTTGCCGGGCGCTATTAAGCACAGAGCCCCAATTAATGAATGGATGAATTTCTTTTGTCCTCTCTCCAGGCTCGGGACAGGAAGGTGCTGGGGGACATAGAAGGCGCCCGCAGACATGGATCGTGCGCTCAGACTCTCAACATCATTTCCACTGTGTTTTTCTGTCTCTCCGTCGTCATCTTCATTATAGTCCTCGCAGCTATGTTCACTCAGATTGCTCAGCTTGTACATTCGATGAAAAACGGTGGAAGCTACTTTGATGGCTACAGCGGAAGATACGGCGGCTAAATACAAAACGTGTAAAATATTGGCAATAGGGCTGTAGTCGACTTAACAAATTCTTAGACGACTAAAGACACGTCCTGCTCATCGATTGGTCGACTCAAAAGGGGGCGTGGCCAAAGCTCTCAAAACCATTAAGTGTCTCTGTGTATCGGACTGAACTACAATTTATGAAGGGAAATTATAGGAAGAAATGTATTTATATAAAGACAGGTTAAACTTGTGAATCGTGAGTTCAGTCTGCCTTTTTACATATAAATACCAAAAATAAATAGTGATGAATCGGCTTAACGACTAAAGGCATACGGCCCTACAGCCTACGTTTGGTAAACCATGTGATTAGTTTATCTGTATTACTCTAGTCATTTTACATGTACTCATATATTTGCAGAAACAATTGAGGATTATGTTACTTACAGTTTGATTTGGTGGTGTAAAAACCAACAATGTATCTGAATGTTTCTTATGTCATAATCACTCCAATGTTTGTTGTTGTTTTAAAGTAGAGTTGGTTTTGTGTTATTCAGTAACATTTAAGATAGATGGGGGCACCTAAAATGAACATTGTTAAAGTACAGATATCTGTTGTCAAGTGTGAAGTGAAAGTAAAAAGTATCCACTGTAAAATGTAGGCTACTTAGCCTATAGATGTAACAGATAAAAATGGCACTTAAAGCCCCGTATGTAACCTTTTTATTAAAGAATAGTTTAAAGACATAAGCATGTTTTTATTGCACTGAAAAATATGTGTCCACTGTGAGTGGACTTACATCTCCACAAACCTGACTCTTACCTGCAGAATGTAAGAAAAATACTATTTTAATAAATAGGCTAATAACATCTTACTTTAGTAGTTTTCATTTTACTTTCCTCATTTGAAAATCTGGAGCATAGATTTTAAAATAATGAATCAAATTTAAAATAAGAATTTAAAAATGAATGAAAAAATTGAACATAGTCTAGGTATTTGTTTAGCCTACTATTTAGATGTGTTCTGAACTATTGTAGAAGTAGTATATATATAATGTTACAGATACATGTATACAGTCTCATCTGTAAAGCAGACACTATTTTTTTTTAATTTTTTATTACCTTTCCATGCGGTTAACTGCAGTCAACTCGATCAGGGTCAGTAAAGTGGATAGTAATCAACACAAGTGTACAACTGGCTCCATCTTGTGCTTGATGTTGAACAATGATCAAATTCTAAAACAATGAGAACACGGGGAGTCTTGAGTCATGTTTACGCCAGAGTTTATGTCTCTTTTTGTGTTTACAGAAATAATTCCACTTGTAATCATGTTCAAAAGAGAAGAACAATGAAAAGCTTACAGCACCTGGTATTCCCAGGCGGTCTCCCATCCAAGTACTAACCAGGCCCGACCCTGCTTAGCTTCCGAGATCAGACGAGATCGGGCGTGTTCAGGGTGGTATGGCCGTAAGCGAGAGACTGGGATATGAACACTGTTTTTATATCTACATTTAGGTCTATGAATAGAACTTCCTTTAGTTTTAAACGTGTTCAATAACCTTGGATCAAATACAGAGGATGCATTTCCCCACAGCCTTCAGTAAAGTATTTTTACCTTTACCTTAATAATACACAGAATAAAAAATAACAGAATCAAAATAAAAGTGCTGAACTGCAGCTAAAAATGAGAAACAGTAAAACCAGTAAATCTCTCTCCAAACATTCACTTATTTTTATACTATACATAATCTCCGTAAACATTGTAAAACTACTGGTATAAAGTACATATAAATATAAATATAAATACAATACCCTCCAGCGTATTTTTCGCTTACGGCCATACCACCCTGAACACGCCCGATCTCGTCTGATCTCGGAAGCTAAGCAGGGTCGGGCCTGGTTAGTACTTGGATGGGAGACCGCCTGGGAATACCAGGTGCTGTAAGCTTTTCATTGTTCTTCTCTTTTGAACATGATTACAAGTGGAATTATTTCTGTAAACACAAAAAGAGACATAAACTCTGGCGTAAACATGACTCAAGACTCCCCGTGTTCTTATTGTTTTAGAATTTCATCATTGTTCAACATCAAGCACAAGATGGAGCCAGTTGTACACTTGTGTTGATTACTATCCACTTTACTGACCCTGATCGAGTTTACAAGTCTGTCTCTATTCAGATTAGTGTTTAATTAGTCTCTTTTATAGGCCTGTATTTGACGTTGGCTGCAGTTAACCACGTGGTAAAGTAATAAAAAAATAGACTGTATACATGTATTTGCAACATTTTAAAACCGTCATATTTGTGTCATATTTGCCAGAATCTGATCTGTGTGTAAATTTATATGTATGTAAATAAAAAAAAGAAAATAGCAGAGGATGGTTTCGATCCATCGACCTCTGGGTTATGGGCCCAGCACGCTTCCGCTGCGCCACTCTGCTTCCGAGAGACAACGTCGGAAATTTTAGTATTTACAACCAACGTCAATCGTCATTTGTTTTTTTGGTTTTTTGTAAGTTTCGAGTGGCATTTGTACAACATTGTTCTCAGGGCACGTTATTACCTCATAACTGTAACCACAACAATGAAGAGAACTAGCACGGAGAGGAAGTCTAACTTATAGATGCCACAAAACCTCAAAATGTCCTAGTTCTAGTTCATAACACTATATAAGAAGCTAAATAGCAGGCTGAACAAGTACCTAGGCTATGTTTTGGCCAATTTTTTCATCCTTTTTGAATTATTTTTATTGATTACTTCAAAATCTATGCTCCAGATTTTGAAATGAGTAAAGTGAAAACAAAACTACTAAAGTGAAATTCTGAATAGCCTTTTAGTAACGTTAATGAACATGAATTGAATCTGAATGTCAAAGGTAGGTTATCTTTTTGCCAAACTGGATTTTTTTTTTTTTTTTTTTTTTTTTTTTTTTTTGTATTGTATAGTATTTTTGTATTGGAGAAGTGTGGGACGACTAACTGCCAGAGAAGGTTATTGTTACTTTCGGTTTTACCACGGCGGCTCTCAGGCTTATTTACATAAACAGGTTAAACAGGTTACAGCACGGTGCTGTTTGAGGTTTTGTTTCTGTTTCAATAGAATAACATTAGCTCAAATCTTTACACTGACTTTTTTAAATTCTCAAAACCACTGTGAAATATTTACACTTTTTCAGCAAGTGCATTTTAAAAGTGTTGCCTACTTTACTAAAAGTGATAGTGCTATGTAAATGGAGCTGGAAAGTCGCCTGTGTGATTAACTGCAAACAGAAAGTTAAAACCACACTACAGGACATTCTCTACGGAGATGAAACAAGCAGTTAAGAGTCAGGTTTGTGGAGATGTAAGCCATTTTTCAGTGCAATAAAAACATCTAAAATGAAAACTCATGCTTATATTTTTAATATATTCTTTAATAAAAAGGTTACATACGGGGTTTTAAGTGCAATTTTTATCTGTTACATCTATAGGCTAAGTAGCCTACATTTTACAGTGGATACTTTTTACTTTTACTTCACACTTGACAACAGATATCTGTACTTTAACAATGTTCGTTTTAGGTGCCCCCATCTATCTTAAATATTACTGAATATTGAATGGGATCTCATCTAAAACCCCTAATTCAGTGACTGGTCCATATAAAAGGAATAACACAAAACCAACTCTACTTTAAAACAACAACAAACATTGGTGTGATTATGACATAAGAAACATTCAGATACATTGTTGGTTTTTACACCACCAAATCAAACTGTAAGTAACATAATCCTCAATTGTTTCTGCAAATATATGAGTACATGTAAAATGACTAGAGTAATACAGATAAACTAATCACATGGTTTACCAAACGTAGGCTGTAGGGCCGTATGCCTTTAGTCGTTAAGCTGATTCATCACTATTTATTTTTGGTATTTATATGTAAAAAGGCAGACTGAACTCACGATTCACAAGTTTAACCTGTCTTTATATAAATACATTTCTTCCTATAATTTCCCTTCATAAATTGTAGTTCAGTCCGATACACAGAGACACTTAATGGTTTTGAGAGCTTTTGCCACGCCCCCTTTTGAGTCGACCAATCGATGAGCAGGACGTGTCTTTAGTCGACTACAGCCCTATTGCCAATATTTTACACGTTTTGTATTTAGCCGCCGTATCTTCCGCTGTAGCCATCAAAGGAGCTTCCACCGTTTTTCATCGAATGTACAAGCTGAGCAATCTGAGTGAACATAGCTGCGAGGACTATAATGAAGATGACGACGGAGAGACAGAAAAACACAGTGGAAATGATGTTGAGAGTCTGAGCGCACGATCCATGTCTGCGGGCGCCTTCTATGTCCCCCAGCACCTTCCTGTCCCGAGCCTGGAGAGAGGACAAAAGAAATTCATCCATTCATTAATTGGGGCTCTGTGCTTAATAGCGCCCGGCAACCGCACTGTTAGCGTCACTACTTCCTGTCCAATTGTCACTACTTCCTGTCCAATTGTGTCTCTATGGGGCTTTTGCCGAGTCGTGCTACAATTAGGGTGACCAGATTTTTTTAAAATTCAAAACGGGGACAAACCCGGGTTGGGATGGTTGGTATAAATAACATTGTGAAAAGAGCATGTAACATTGTCCATTCTTGACTCATTTGTGGGTCATAATGTGAGGGACTTCTGTTGTTGTATTTTTTTGCCTTACAGTCATTGTCACGCACGGTTTCATGTATTTGAGTTAAACAAATGACAATATTTTCCCCTCTTGACTGTTGGTGGACATCAAATGGGTCAAAAATGGGGACGATTGGGAGATTTATTGTATAGAACTGGGACAAATCAATTGTTTTGGGTAAATCTGCTGGAACAGGGGACACAGGGCTTTAAACTGAGACTGTCTGACTGAGTGAATAAAGATTTAAAGATAAAGGTAAGAACAGGGAGCTGTGGGTGGATGTCACTGACAACATGTTAAAAAGTACACAAATAAAACGAGTCCTTGAGCAGAGTACACTTCTGTGTTTAGAAAGAGACACACAAACAAACCGAAGTAATCTACGCATCAAAACAACCGGGTAGTTCATCTGAATTTGAATAGGCTGGTTATTTTCATATTTTCCTTCAGGCTGTTGTGTAGAGCCGATTAAACACAGGCTTATTTTGACCTCAAGAGCTGCTTATACAACATATCTGCACTGGGGAAAGGCAAAGTTTGCTCAGATACATGGGAAAAATATGGAGGACGGCCCTGAGGTCAAGTCAGTTCAAATAGTCGGTGCTATTAAAGAGAGATTATACAGCCAATCCTCTGTCAACAAAAGCATGTTGTTTTGGGACTCATTTGTTTTAACAGGGTCAGTATTACAACCACTATGTGACTTTTCTGGTCCAGGTCCTTCTTGATTCCATGGAGATGTTTTGAATGTTTCTTGTCATGGCATTTAACGTACAGTATCTCTCTTGTATTTATTCAAGCAGGTGTTACCTTTCCACAGCTCTGGCATGTAACTTGGCTTGCTCACCTGCCTCACCTGCTTGTCTCCATGGAGACAGATAAATGTAATGCCGATCTGTTCACACTTGCACAATCACCACGTCAACAATGGGACTAATCCCGGAACTTACCCGGACTAGACCAGGACTCGAGCAAATCTACATTACGACTCAAACCGAGGCCAGACCAGGACTAAACCAGAACAAGGGTACAAAGCAGTAACATCTCCATGGAGACGAGCATGTGACGGACCCTCCACCAGAAAAGTTACGCAGTGTGCCTTTAAATCTTAGCAGTACTGACCTTGACAGAGTGGATGAGGGCAGCCAGTCCCATGCAGCAGGGGTTATAGTAGAGGAAACACAACAGAGACCAGATGAGGTGGTCTTGAGGCATCTCCTGGGGCACGTTCACTGTTGTGTGTTGGTGAACCGTTACCGCATGTTCCCCATCACTGTAGTACATGTTGGCACGTAATGGGACGCGGTCAGACGCAGAATTCATTTTGTTGTTGCGATAGCCTTGTAATAGGAGAATTTGTAGTAGTAGCAGCAGCAGTAATAGTAGTAGTAGTAGTAGTAGTAGTAGTAGTAGTAGTAGTAGTAGTAGTAGTAGTAGCAGTAGCAGCAGTAATAGTAGTAGTAGTATGTTCTGTCTCTGATGCAGGTGTGTGAGGAAGTACAGGAAGTGTTGTGTTTTTATCTGTTGCACAAAGATTTGGTTTCCATTTCCAATAAAAGGGTGTGTTAGCTGCTTTAAACAAGTGAGCCTCAACTGGAACTTGCTGAGGCTTGATTTCTTCCACAAATCTAAACAACACATACCGGTGGTGTTTAGATGGGGGCAAGGGACAGATTTTTCCCATTTTACATTGTACTTTGTCATGAACAGTGTTGGCAAGTGTCTGAATACATGTAGCCTACTGAAAATACTTAGTTTCAAGATTTTATAAACGCAAGTGAAAAGAAATACACTGGTCTTTACGTGACTGTCATTGTAGAGGCTAATCTTTGACTTCCTTTTCTCCTTGTAATAATTGAACCTCTTCACAAAGAAAACATGACTAATGAGCCTGTCTTACGCGTTCACAACTTCATGTCGTTGCAGCACGGTAAAATGACCGTGTTGCTCCAGCCATCCTTTTCTTTATTTTCAACAAAGTTCAAGTTCAAGTTCAACAACATTTCTTCAAGTTTAAGTACATGAGAATACAACAGACAGGCAGTAGTGCGTCCCCAAATGGGCAAAACATTTCTTTCTTTTAAATCAAACATAACAATCATGTACTGAAACATTTTAGATTACCTTTTAAACAAAAAATACAAATTAATTATTATGAACTGTTAATTATTGATGCAAATATGTAAACCTTATAAAATGGCGCTTACAATCATGTTGTTTTGTACAAATGTGTTAGTGACTTACTACTGCACTACTCCAATATGACCACAAGAGGGAGCTGTCCTGTTTTCTACATTTCAAACTCTCTCAGGCGCAGCTCTTGGCCTTACAGTACTGGGTTCATCAGTTCTGTTTGTTGGATTTTTCTTCATAATTTAACTCCATCACATACAATTGAAGAAACTGTGACATGGTTTAAAGAAAAAAAAAATGAACTCAGCGCAACTCATATTAACAAAATAGTCTCAAAAATGAGCAGAGGTATTTCTGTTATCCAAAAAAAGTAGACATTTTTTAACTGATAAAAGTATTTGCCTACTAATACAAGCATTGGTTTGATCTCATTTAGAGTCTTGTCCAATAGTTTGGTCATCGGCCTCTAAATTCAACTTGCACAGAACAGAGCAGCTGGACTGGCTTTGAACTGCTCCATGAGAGAACATGTACAAGTGTCATGGCGGACAGGAGAACAGAGAATGAGCTGTAAAAAGGCTCAGTTTGTAACAAAGTTATCTCTGTGTGCCTTTACAATGACTCTGGTTAAAGATCGCCATGGTTACCAGACCAGACCCTCAGCGCTGATGCACTTTTCTTTTCTTTCTTTTTCTTTTTTTTTTTTACTAACAGAATGTCTTTAAGTGAAATGAACATGTTTTTGTAATGTACTTTTAAATGTACTTGTCTTGGTGTTTTATGTGGAGCCCAGAAAGAATAGTTATTGCTGTGGTAATAACTAATGGGGATCCAAAATCAACAAATAAACCAAACAAACATGAACAGCAGATTCACTGTAATTTGCAATGCAATGATAATGGTGGCTGGGGTGGGTTATAATAACAACAACAGATTTTCCTGCTGTGGTTAGTAGTACTACCAAAACAAGGCTACTTGAGTGTTCTAAATTGAACATATTAAACAGCCCTCTGCAGAGTGAAAAAAGCTTACAGCACCTGGTATTCCCAGGCGGTCTCCCATCCAAGTACTAACCAGGCCCGACCCTGCTTAGCTTCCGAGATCAGACGAGATCGGGCGTGTTCAGGGTGGTATGGCCGTAAGCGAGAGACTGGGATATGAACACTGTTTTTATATCTACATTTAGGTCTATGAATAGAACTTCCTTTAGTTTTAAACGTGTTCAATAACCTTGGATCAAATACAGAGGATGCATTTCCCCACAGATTTCAGTGAATTATAGGTACAAATTACCTTAATAACACAGAATAAAAAAGAATAGAATAAAGGAAAAAAGGCTGAATTGCAGCTAAAACTGAGAAACAGCAAAACCACAAAGTGTCTCCAAACAATCACTTCCACTCTGAGCAGTATTTTCTTTAGAATATATATCATGATATGAAATCATAGCACAATGCACCCTTTCATACATTGTAAAAGAAATATTTTTAAAAATAGCAATACATAAAGTGCTAAAAACCCTACACTTGTTTAGACAGTAAAATTATAGTATGGTTTTGAAATTTTGATTAATTATTTAAAGAAAAATTCAGGAACTTTTCTCAGAGAGCGCCTTAAAACCAGCACAATATATACACCAAACTTTATTTAACTCTGCCATTTTTGAATAAATAAAACAGAAAGTGGCTTCTAAAACTAAGTAAGTCCAGTTGTTTTAGTTGAACGCTTTGATAGCCTGTATTTGTGAATCATAAAATTGGGCACTTCTTAGTTGGTTAAAATCCCATGGCAGGATGTTAAAAACTGAGCTCATAAAACAAAAAGTTTCACAATCTGCTCAGTGTGTGAGCCAGCGAGCCACAAGAGCAGCTGTAGGACCAAGTTGTAGTAACAATGTAGTAGACCAGGAATCTTTGGAGAAGAGGGACAAACGTGTCCCCTCCGTTTATTGAGTGAGGACAGGTAGAAAAGACCAGGAACCAGTTCCATTTCTAACACGACATGGGGTCAAGGGGCATGGTTCATGCGCACAAACGCCACAGCCAATTCTATGGCTTACACCGCCAACCACTCCGTTGCCATGGAACCAAAAACAAACAAAGAAACCAAAAAATAAGTTAATAATAATAATAATAATAATAATAATAATAATAATAATAATAATAATAATAATAAAACAGCTGAGTTTGGCCCAAACCAAGTGTCTAAAGAAGAGTATATAACGCACAGTACTATGTCTGGGACAGTAGTTTGGCCCCTGCTGCTCCAGCCACTGGATTCAAACAAAAACACAAATCTTAGCACCCATTCCATGGTTGCCAATGGTTGCAGATATTTAAAGCACAACATTCGGATGATCTGCCATTTCGCTCTTGTCCTTCGAGAGAGAAGCCATTTGTCTGTTGTCCACAAGCTAAACTCAGCTGTTAATAGCAGTGAAGCTAGCGGCCCGCAACACTTTTAAACACTGTTTTTTTGTCCAACAACACTTGAACTTGATCAGCCTCCAGAGCTCCACACTTCAACAACTGCATGGTAAACCATTCTGGTCTTTTTCAAAAGCTTTCACCATTATTAGTATACAGAACAACGTTAGTTTTACACTTATTCTAGCGAGGATTTACAACTTGTACTTGGTGTAAGGAACATGAACAAAGTCATTTGCAGTTAGCACTTACGAGCTAAAACTCACTGAAATCTGAAATCTAGACTTCTGTTATCTCCGTGTTTAAAGCTCATTAGGCCATAGATGGTTCAATATTAAAAGGACAAAACTTTGAACACAGTTTAATATAATTTAGCGACACGTTTATGTCTAAAACCTTGTTTGATTGTGCCAAAAATGATTGTATGCTAACGCTCCCTGTACTGTACTTGTACAAAATGACTGAATCCTCAGTGGAGTTACATGTACGTTTGGAATCATTCAAAGGGCTTTGCTTTGTAAAGATTTCATCAGAGGGCAAAATCTCTACTGCACTATTGTTGTGAGTTTGTTGCTAAATCTAAATCTTTTCTGTTCGTTCACTTAGCACAATCCAGAGCATTTGATTTGATGTTGCTTACTTTAAATAAGCATTATGTTTGATTGATTTCTGTTTTCCCTCACTTTGTGTTCATCCACATGACTCTAGTTTCTGCATGTCCAACAAAAAAGTTTGACTGATACTCATATCCATTTGATGATGTTTATCTTTTGTCCAACAGGGCGGCAGGAAGAGGAAGAGGTCTCCGGCGCCTGTCCCTCGGACCACGCGAGCCCGCCGCGGTGGTCCTTCGGCGAGGGGCAGCTCTCCACCCTCCTCTTCCGCTCCGGTAGGCCTGTTCACATCTGCACTTTTCTCTTGTTCCAATGTTGTTGTAAAGACGTTTGTGTTAACCTGCGTGTTTGTGATGTTCCAGCTCCAGAGAGGGGACAGCCCAGGGCCCTCCACCGCTGGGACACCCGCGGCTCCTCAGCAGGTAAGACTCATGTAGATGTGGTTGGAGATTCACATGTTTAATATATTTTACATTTTTTCTTCCTTTTAACCAAAATTGTATTTTTGTAGGCTGCCAGCAGCAGAAGCCCTCTGCCTCGGCAGACCGGTCCTTCTGCTCATGTGCCGGTGAGTTTAACCTTAAATATTCAGTGACACAAGTGTATGAAATGTCAAATGGGTCATGGTCTTTCTTTTTTCCAGCCTGTTGAGAGCCGCAGCCCTGGGCCCTCCCCCTCCGGCTCCTCCCCCTCCGGCTCCTCCCCCTCTGGCTCCTCCCCCTCGGGCTCCTCCCCCTCGGGCTCCTCCGTGCCCCCTCGTGCTGGTGCACAGGTAAGTCGAATGTTTCTCTGCATGAAACGATGTGCCATAGTTGATTGTTCAAGTCTTAAATTCAAGGAAACCTTTTCTGTTTTTAAAAGCGCTCCAGGAGCCACCGCCCTCGACCCCCCACTTCAGGGTCCCAGGCCCCTCGTGACCTGGTGAGTGTCCACATTTCCCTATGGCAGTGTAGTGTGCTTTGTGTTTAACGTGTGTGTGTGTTGTTGGAGCAGCCTGGAGACCTGCAGCTGTCCCTCCCTCTCTGGCTCCATGTGTGGGACGAGGCCCGCTTCCAGGAGGTATGCAACCCCCCTACTGTTGATCACATGTCAAATGGACACACAATACTATAAGGTGACTGTGCTCTCTTTCAGCTCCTTGGGCCCATGCTTCCCAACCTGCACCACATGGAGCAGGAGGTTTGGATGTTCGTCTCTGGTCCGGACACCATGCTGGTGACTCCCCCCTGGACGTCTGCCTCCACTGTCCGTGAGGTTGAGGAGATCATGGCGTTCAGATTCAGGTTCAACTACCCGCCCTACAGCAGCGAACTGTAAGTGCCTAAGCTGTGGGGTTTAACTGTTCACTTTGTTTTACTGTGACAGGTATTGGTAGGTACTGTAACACGGTCTCAGCTTAGTAACATTGTGTTTTTTTACTTGTCATTTGTCATTATGTCATTTTGAGTTCAAGGTTTGCAACACTCTACTACACACTGCTGCCCAGTCGTCATGTGTGAAGCGCTGGGACGCCATAGTTTACAGAATGGATTTATTCACTACATGCAGATGTTCCAGATGTTACAGGATGTTACAGGAAAACGGAGACCAGAGGGATGCATGGATAAAGTGCTTACCTCGGTGCCTCAGGTAAGCAAATCCTCAGTGCAACTATTCATCATGTAGGTGTCCCACAGTGCTTTCATTTGATCCTTAAATCTTCAATCTAATGCAGTATACAAGTGGACTGTACTGCCACCTGCTGGAGATGCCCGTGTCGCTAAAACAGGATGGAGATGATGGAACCAAACTGTTGTCCTCACGATGCTCACGCTGGAACAGATGTCTGGTAGGTTTAGTGGCAGTGGCCCAAAATGTTCTTTGGTTTTATTGCCTTTTAAAAAATGATTAAAGCTGTGGTCAAAAGTAATACAGTAAAAATGTTGAGATCGAGTGGTTTTTAGTTTAATAATGTTCATTATGTTTTCTTAGTAAAAAGTATCTTTGATGATGGCTGATAGACGATGACCGGTCCGTCGAGCTGACCACGCCGGGGACAGCGAGGCCTGTCAGAGTTCATCTGTCTGAGCCGATATAGATAACAGACGTGTGTGAGTGACTGAGCACGCCTGGGAAGAATCACTGTGTGACACGTCACAGCAGCCATCATGAGACGCGTCTGACAAACACTGAAGGTACCATCGAAACATAAGAGAATACATTATCATCTCTTATCTATATTTTCTGATATGAATGAACAACTAAATGTAAATGATACTGTTTTTTTTCTTCAACAGATACCGTTCGCAAGAGGAGCAGAAACCAACACAATTGTGACCATTTACAAGAACCTGTACGTCATTTTAAGACATTCTGTTTTACAACGTTATCGTCGTCGTTATCACATTGCCACTACTAGACTGATGTAAAAGGGCATTCGCCACGAGAGCGGTGCCATCGGGTCGGTGTGAATTCCGCAGCCACATTCTGGACCACAGCAAGCTGTGACCAGGGACGGGAGCGCGTGAGTGTTCACGGGGCTCTGTGTGCATGAAACGTGTTGTCTTCAGCAGTCAACTAATGTGTGTGTGTGTGTGTGTGTGTGTGTGGGTGTGTGTGTGTGTGGGTGTGTGTGTGCGTGTGTGTGTGTGTGTGAACAAGACTGACCCAAAAGTGAAAAAACCAGAACTAAATCTAGTGCGCGCTGGGGTCGGTCCACAGAGCACAGTAACATGTGAGAAAATACCTGTCTTAACATTTCTCTGTGTTTTTTTCAGCGTAGATCAATTCTGGATGGTTCTGGACAGGAGAGAGAGATTCCTCCATAAGAATGCTACAAGGTTTGTTGGGTAGCTCTTTAAAGTAGAATTTAATAGAATTCTCTCATGCTCGTTCCTAACAGCTTAAAATTGAATTTGTGTTCATAGATTGATGAAACAGAACATGTACCATCCTGTCATCATGAATGAAGAAATAAGAAGAAAACTGTGCCCTCTGCTGTGTTCCAAGTGTATTGCAGAGTATGTCCCCTACAGTAAAGCTCCAATATTCCGAATTGCTTATAAAGGTCGAGAATATTTGAACTAAAATCATGTTTTTTTCCCCAGCTCATCCAGCGCATTCATTTGAAAAAATGAACTCTACTGCTACCTGCTGGAGATGCCCTGAAGCTAAATCCCAATGAAGATGAAGAACCAAACTGTTGCCGTCACGATGCAAATGCTTCCATCAGAAGGAACTATCAGATGTCTGGTAGGTTTAGTGGCAGTTTCCCAAAATGCTCTTTGGTTTTGTAGCCTTTAACAAATAATCAAAGCTGCATTTTTTTATTGACATTTGTGCAGTAATCTGTAATTGATGCTGTTTTAAGATGATTCATAGTCATAGTGTTTTGCTGCAATATAATTTGGTTGTTGATTTTATCAAAC
The DNA here is from genome assembly GCA_029959045.1 of Taenioides sp. WSHXM2023. Taxonomy (NCBI): domain Eukaryota; kingdom Metazoa; phylum Chordata; class Actinopteri; order Gobiiformes; family Gobiidae; genus Taenioides; species Taenioides sp. WSHXM2023. The sequence goes on from CM057092.1 coordinate 4,897,516, forward strand.
AGTGTAGATCCGAGATGTCTTACTGACCGCGGCTGGGAAGAACCGCTGTTAAGACGCCACCCAAAGACTGTCTGAAGTTACTGTGGAAACATGTCAAGGTAATGCATCATCATGATCATCATATCTATATTGTCTAATATACATTAACAGCTAATTATACTGACATATTAATCATGTGGAGTCTTTTTTTTTACCACACTTTAAACATTTATTGTGTTTTGTTTGATTTCAGCATTGATGGCAAAGCAAGTTGACCGTGATGAAGAGAAGATCTTGATGTCCGTTAAGATTTCTGTGCAAGACAGCCAGGTGGACAAAATGGACCAGAGTGAGCCCTACCTGATAGAATGTGTTAAAATATGACCTGAAGTGGCATTATAAGAACGGCAAATAAACAGATCCCCTCAGACTTCGATTACACTGAGGATGGTTATGGACAGAAGAGTGAGATGCCTCCAGAACAAAGACCCCAGGTTTGTTGTAACTCTTAACACAATCTAATATGTGTTAACTCCAGAGCGATTCAAACTGAATTTCTGTTCATAGATTCTTGAACCAGAACCATGTTGCGCCCTCTACTGTCTTCCAAGTATATTGCAGAGGATGCCCCTCACGGAAAAGGTGAAATATTCGAAATTGCTTATAAAGGTCAGCAATAATTTCAAATCTGAAATCATGTCTTGTTTTTTCCCAGCTCCTTCTGGCAAGAGCCAACTTGGAATAAAAGACAACTACAGTAAAAAGGCTCATGGATGAATTTCACGGGGGGCTGCTCTAAGGAGAGGCATCAATACTGCCAAAAAACAACACAAGAGGCATATTGAGAGCAGGTTTAACACCACCACAAAACTTAGGCAGGACTGGGAGGGCATCAGGGCCATCACAGACTATAAGAGGAACTCACCACCTCCCTCAGCTCACTGTCCCACCTCAGCTGAGGAACACGCGAGGTGCGTGTTCAGGACTGGCTCTACAGCGTCAACATCAGACCAGACCGACTGGTGGGTCTTCTACTCCAACACGTCCCTGTCCACGTCATGGGTCCCGGTCTGCTTGCGAGCAGTCATACCCCCCGTGTCCAAACAGTCCATCGCCACGTGTCTAAACGACTACAGACGTGTGGCGCTCAATAAAAATCTTTGGAAATTTTCATCAAATTTCTTTGACACGTTTTTTTGTCATTTCAGATTTTGCAAAGTGAAATTTAATATTTTCTGAAAAAAAAATATCTTTTTGTACTAACTTTTACTACTTGTAAAAATGTGTTGGAGGATTTTGGACATCAGTATCACAGATACAAAAATATGAATAGGCCTAACTGACAATACAGTAAACAGATTTATCTTCCTACTCAACTCAGGGGGTACTTGGAGTCTTAGTGTCGATAGATGTACTCGATATTCTTCTAGCCTATTGCATATTGAACAGTTGCTATATTATAAATCATTCTACTGTATATCTCTACATTTGAGTGGAAACAAAAAAACATTCATAATGTACATAATGGGTGGCTGAATCAGGACAAAAAGAGACAAAAGACAAAAATGGTTAGATAAACCTCAAGAGTTACGAAGCAAGCAGTGTTGCTGATGATGAAGGTGTCTATTCAGAGCGTGACAGACAAGCTCCACATGTGGTTTGGAATCATTGAACTGATTTTACTTTTACTGAGGCAAATACTCATGCATAGCACTTTTAAGGCAGTCTTATTTTGTGCTAATACAATATTGAAGATATCAGCAGAAGTGATAAAATGACATTAAACAAGAGTTTCGACTTTTGAGCTCCAAACCAGGTTCACTATTAGCTCTTGAATCCCAGTCTAATTGACTGGATTACTCTAGCATTAGCATGTTGGGAGAAACACATCCTGAATGCAGTATAGTGAAACAACTTTATTCTAACCTTATGTAATTGTTCAGATTAGGAGCTCCACTCACACTCAGTAGTGGCGAGACACTTCTGTAGCAACAGGCACAGTTTCTCTGAAGCAGGGTCGGGCCTGGTTACTACTTGGATGGCAAATAAGGATAGTAAAGGATGGCAATACTAACCACAGCACAATAACTATTATTGTTATTACCACCCCAACCACCATTATCATTGTACTAATAGGTAAAAAATAAGATGATAAAAGAACCTGCTGTTCATGTCTGTACGTTTATAAAGTCTAATAGGGGATTCCATAGCTTTTCCCATTCATGCAGATTGACCAAATCAAATTGTTTTGACTGATGTTTTGATTGAGCCCTTGCTTAAACTGAGTTGTAGTAGACAAATAGAAATTGCAGCAGTAGCAGCAAACAAGTGAATTTGTTATTTTTACTTTCTTTTATTTATTTATTTATTTATTTATTTTCAACCTTATTGTCACAGTTTGCTCTATTGCATGTGATGGAGTTAAATTATGAAGAAAATCCAACAAACAGAACTGATGAACCCAGTACTGTAAGGCCAAGAGCTGCGCCTGAGAGAGTTTGAAATGTAGAAAACAGGACAGCTCCCTCTTGTGGTCATATTGGAGTAGTGCAGTAGTAAGTCACAGTAACATTTGTACTAAGAACATCAGAGTGCATCATGTAAAGGCGCAGGTGTTTCTTTTCACTCCTGTTTAAAAAAGCAATATTTTTAAATGATAGTTTTAAAAAGAGAAGAGAGAGAAAAGCTTACAGCACCTGGTATTCCCAGGCGGTCTCCCATCCAAGTACTAACCAGGCCCGACCCTGCTTAGCTTCCGAGATCAGACGAGATCGGGCGTGTTCAGGGTGGTATGGCCGTAAGCGAGGGACACAGAGGAGGGTATTGTATTTATATTTATATTTATATGTACTTTATACCAGTAGTTTACAATGTTTATGGAGATTATGTATAGTATAAATATAAGTGAATGTTTGGAGAGAGATTTACTGGTTTTGCTGTTTCTCATTTTTAGCTGCAGTTCAGCACTTTTATTTTGATTCTGTTCTTTTTTATTCTGTGTGTTATTAAGGTAAAGGTAAAAATACTTTACTGAAGGCTGTGGGGAAATGCATCCTCTGTATTTGATCCAAGGTTATTGAACATGTTTAAAACTAAAGGAAGTTCTATTCATAGACCTAAATGTAGATATAAAAACAGTGTTCATATCCCAGTCTCTCGCTTACGGCCATACCACCCTGAACACGCCTGATCTCGTCTGATCTCGGAAGCTAAGCAGGGTCGGGCCTGGTTAGTACTTGGATGGGAGACCGCCTGGGAATACCAGGTGCTGTAAGCTTTTCATTGTTCTTCTCTTTTGAACATGATTACAAGTGGAATTATTTCTGTAAACACAAAAAGAGACATAAACTCTGGCGTAAACATGACTCAAGACTCCCCGTGTTCTCATTGTTTTAGAATTTGATCATTGTTCAACATCAAGCACAAGATGGAGCCAGTTGTACACTTGTGTTGATTACTATCCACTTTACTGACCCTGATCGAGTTGACTGCAGTTAACCGCATGGAAAGGTAATAAAAAATAGAAAAAAATAGTGTCTGCTTTACAGATGAGACTGTATACATGTATCTGTAACATTATATATATACTACTTCTACAATAGTTCATAACACATCTAAATAGTAGGCTAAACAAATACCTAGGCTATGTTCAATTTTTTCATTCATTTTTAAATTCTTATTTTAAATTTGATTCATTATTTTAAAATCTATGCTCCAGATTTTCAAATGAGGAAAGTAAAACAAAAACTAAGTAAGATGTTATTAGCCTATTTATTAAAATAGTATTTTTCTTACATTCTGCAGGTAAGAGTCAGGTTTGTGGAGATGTAAGCCATTTTTCAGTGCAATAAAAACATCTAGAATTAAAGATCATGCTTATGTTTTTAAACTATTCTTTAATAAAAAGGTTACATACGGGGTTTTAAGTGCAATTTTTATCTGTTACATCTATAGGCTAAGTAGCCTACATTTTACAGTGGATACTTTTTACTTTCACTTCACACTTGACAACAGATATCTGTACTTTAACAATGTTCGTTTTAGGTGCCCCCATCTATCTTAAATATTACTGAATATTGAATGGGATCTCATCTAAAACCCCTAATTCAGTGACTGGTCCATATAAAAGGAATAACACAAAACCAACTCTACTTTAAAACAACAACAAACATTGGCGTGATTATGACATAAGAAACATTCAGATACATTGTTGGTTTTTACACCACCAAATCAAACTGTAAGTAACATAATCCTCAATTGTTTCTGCAAATATATGAGTACATGTAAAATGACTAGAGTAATACAGATAAACTAATCACATGGTTTACCAAACGTAGGCTGTAGGGCCGTATGCCTTTAGTCGTTAAGCCGATTCATCACTATTTATTTTTGGTATTTATATGTAAAAAGGCAGACTGAACTCACGATTCACAAGTTTAACCTGTCTTTATATAAATACATTTCTTCCTATAATTTCCCTTCATAAATTGTAGTTCAGTCCGATACACAGAGACACTTAATGGTTTTGAGAGCTTTGGCCACGCCCCCTTTTGAGTCGACCAATTGCTGAGCAGGACGTGTCTTTAGTCGACTAAGAATTTGTTAAGTCGACTACAGCCCTATTGCCAATATTTTACACGTTTTGTATTTAGCCGCCGTAACTTCCGCTGTAGCCATCAAAGTAGCTTCCACCGTTTTTCATCGAATGTACAAGCTGAGCAATCTAAGTGTACATATATATGAGGACTATAATGAAGATGACGACGGAGAGACAGAAAAACACAGTGGAAATGATGTTGAGAGTCTGAGCGCACGATCCGTGTCTGTGGGCGCCTTCTATGTCCCCCAGCACCTTCCTGTCCCGAGCCTGGAGAGAGGACAAAAGAAATTCATCCATTCATTAATTGGGGCTCTGTGCTTAATAGCGCCCGGCAACCGCACTGTTAGCGTCACTACTTCCTGTCCAATTGTCACTACTTCCTGTCCAATTGTGTCTCTATGGGGCTTTTGCCGAGTCGTGCTACAATTAGGGTGACCAGATTTTTTTAAAATTCAAAACGGGGACAAACCCGGGTTGGGATGGTTGGTATAAATAACATTGTGAAAAGAGCATGTAACATTGTCCATTCTTGACTCATTTGTGGGTCATAATGTGAGGGACTTCTGTTGTTGTATTTTTTTGCCTTACAGTCATTTTCACGCACGGTTTCATGTATTTGAGTTAAACAAATGACAATATCTTGACTGTTGGTGGGCATCAAATGGGTCAAAAATGGGGACGATTGGGAGATTTATTGTATAAAACTGGGACAAATCAATTGTTTTGGGTAAATCTGCTGGGACAGGGGACACAGGGCTTTAAACTGAGACTGTCCCGGGTAAAAAGGGACGTCTGGTCACCCTCGCTAAAGTGAATAAAGATTTAAAGATAAAGGTAAGAACAGGGAGCTGTGGGTGGACGTCACTGACAACATGTTAAAAAGTACACAAATAAAACGAGACTTGACTTTTCTGGTCCAGGTCCTTCTTGATTCCATGGAGATGTTTTGAATGTTCCTTGTCATGGCATTTAACGTACAGTATCTCTCTTGTATTTATTCAAGCAGGTGTTACCTTTCCACAGCTCTGGCATGTAACTTGGCTTGCTCACCTGCCTCACCTGTTTGTCTCCATGGAGACAGATAAATGTAATGCCGATCTGTTCACACTTGCACAATCACCACGTCAACAATGGGACTAATCCCGGAACTTACCCGGACTAGACCAGGACTCGAGCAAATCTACATTACGACTCAAACCGAGGCCAGACCAGGACTAAACCAGAACAAGGGTACAAAGCAGTAACATCTCCATGGAGACGAGCATGTGACGGACCCTCCACCAGAAAAGTTACGCAGTGTGCCTTTAAATCTTAGCAGTACTGACCTTGACAGAGTGGATGAGGGCAGCCAGTCCCATGCAGCAGGGGTTATAGTAGAGGAAACACAACAGAGACCAGATGAGGTGGTCTTGAGGCATCTCCTGGGGCACGTTCACTGTTGTGTGTTGGTGAACCGTTACCGCATGTTCCCCATCACTGTAGTACATGTTGGCACGTAATGGGACGTGGTCAGACGCAGAATTCATTTTGTTGTTGCGATAGCCTTGTAATAGGAGAATTTGTAGTAGTAGCAGCAGTAGTAGTAGCAGTAGTAGTAGTAGTAGTAGTAGTAGCAGTAGCAGCAGTAATAGTAGTAGTAGTATGTTCTGTCTCTGATGCAGAGGAAGTACAGGAAGTGTTGTGTTTTCATCTGTTGCACAAGGATTTGGTTTCCATTTCCAATAAAAGGGTGTGTTAGCTGCTTTAAACAAGTGAGCCTCAACTGGAACTTGCTGAGGCTTGATTTCTTCCACAAATCTAAACAACACATACCGGTGGTGTTTAGATGGGGGCAAGGGACAGATTTTTCCCATTTTACATTGTACTTTGTCATGAACAGTGTTGGCAAGTGTCTGAATACATGTAGCCTACTGAAAATACTTAGTTTCAAGATTTTATAAACGCAAGTGAAAAGAAATACACTGGTCTTTACGTGACTGTCATTGTAGAGGCTAATCTTTGACTTCCTTTTCTCCTTGTAATAATTGAACCTCTTCACAAAGAAAACATGACTAATGAGCCTGTCTTACGCGTTTACAACTTCATGTCGTTGCAGCACGGTAAAATGACCGTGTTGCTCCAGCCATCCTTTTCTTTATTTTCAACAAAGTTCAAGTTCAAGTTCAACAACATTTCTTCAAGTTTAAGTACATGAGAATACAACAGACAGGCAGTAGTGCGTCCCCAAATGGGCAAAACATTTCTTTCTTTTAAATCAAACATAACAATCATGTACTGAAACATTTTAGATTACCTTTTAAACAAATAATACAAATTAATTATTATGAACTACTAATTATTGATGCAAATATGTAAACCTTATAAAATGGCGCTTACAGTCATGTTGTTTTGTACAAATGTGTTAGTGACTTACTACTGCACTACTCCAATATGACCACAAGAGGGAGCTGTCCTGTTTTCTACATTTCAAACTCTCTCAGGCGCAGCTCTTGGCCTTACAGTACTGGGTTCATCAGTTCTGTTTGTTGGATTTTTCTTCATAATTTCACTCCATCACATACAATTGAATAAACTGTGACATGGTTTAAAGTAAAGGAAAAAAATTAACTCAACGCAACTCATATTAACAAAATAGTCTCAAAAATGAGCAGAGGTATTTCTGTTATCCAAAAAAAGTAGACATTTTTTAACTGATAAAAGTATTTGCCTACTAATACAAGCATTGGTTTGATCTCATTTAGAGTCTTGTCCAATAGTTTGGTCATCGGCCTCTAAATTCAACTTGCACAGAACAGAGCAGCTGGACTGGCTTTGAACTGCTCCATGAGAGAACATGTACAAGTGTCATGGCGGACAGGAGAACAGAGAATGAGCTGTAAAAAGGCTCAGTTTGTAACAAAGTTATCTCTGTGTGCCTTTACAATGACTCTGGTTAAAGATCGCCATGGTTACCAGACCAGACCCTCAGCGCTGATGCACTTTTCTTTTCTTTCTTTTTCTTTTTTTTTTTTACTAACAGAATGTCTTTAAGTGAAATGAACATGTTTTTGTAATGTACTTTTAAATGTACTTGTCTTGGTGTTTTATGTGGAGCCCAGAAAGAATAGTTATTGCTGTGGTAATAACTAATGGGGATCCAAAATCAACAAATAAACCAAACAAACATGAACAGCAGATTCACTGTAATTTGCAATGCAATGATAATGGTGGCTGGGGTGGGTTATAATAACAACAACAGATTTTGCTGCTGTGGTTAGTAGTACTACCAAAACAAGGCTACTTGAGTGTTCTAAATTGAACATATTAAACAGCCCTCTGCAGAGTGAAAAAAGCTTACAGCACCTGGTATTCCCAGGCGGTCTCCCATCCAAGTACTAACCAGGCCCGACCCTGCTTAGCTTCCGAGATCAGACGAGATCGGGCGTGTTCAGGGTGGTATGGCCGTAAGCGAGAGACTGGGATATGAACACTGTTTTTATATCTACATTTAGGTCTATGAATAGAGCTCTGTTTAGTTTCAAAGATGTTCAATAACCTTGGATCAAATACAGAGGATGCATTTCCCCACAGGATTCAGTAAATTATAGGTACAAATTACCTTAATAACACAGAATAAAAAAGAATAGAATAAAGGAAAAAAGGCTGAATTGCAGCTAAAACTGAGAAACAGCAAAACCACAAAGTGTCTCCAAACAATCACTTCCACTCTGAGCAGTATTTTCTTTAGAATATATATCATGATATGAAATCATAGCACAATGCACCCTTTCATACATTGTAAAAGAAATATTTTTTAAAATAGCAATACATAAAGTGCTAAAAACCCTACACTTGTTTAGACAGTAAAATTATAGTATGGTTTTGAAATTTTGATTAATTATTTAAAGAAAAATTCAGGAACTTTTCTCAGAGAGCGCCTTAAAACCAGCACAATATATACACCAAACTTTATTTAACTCTGCCATTTTTGAATAAATAAAACAGAAAGTGGCTTCTAAAACTAAGTAAGTCCAGTTGTTTTAGTTGAACGCTTTGATAGCCTGTATTTGTGAATCATAAAATTGGGCACTTCTTAGTTGGTTAAAATCCCATGGCAGGATGTTAAAAACTGAGCTCATAAAACAAAAAGTTTCACAATCTGCTCAGTGTGTGAGCCAGCGAGCCACAAGAGCAGCTGTAGGACCAAGTTGTAGTAACAATGTAGTAGACCAGGAATCTTTGGAGAAGAGGGACAAACGTGTCCCCTCCGTTTATTGAGTGAGGACAGGTAGAAAAGACCAGGAACCAGTTCCATTTCTAACACGACATGGGGTCAAGGGGCATGGTTCATGCGCACAAACGCCACAGCCAATTCTATGGCTTACACCGCCAACCACTCCGTTGCCATGGAACCAAAAACAAACAAAGAAACCAAAAAATAAGTTAATAATAATAATAATAATAATAATAATAATAATAATAATAATAAAACAGCTGAGTTTGGCCCAAACCAAGTGTCTAAAGAAGAGTATATAACGCACAGTACTATGTCTGGGACAGTAGTTTGGCCCCTGCTGCTCCAGCCACTGGATTCAAACAAAAACACAAATCTTAGCACCCATTCCATGGTTGCCAATGGTTGCAGATATTTAAAGCACAACATTCGGATGATCTGCCATTTCGCTCTTGTCCTTCGAGAGAGAAGCCATTTGTCTGTTGTCCACAAGCTAAACTCAGCTGTTAATAGCAGTGAAGCTAGCGGCCCGCAGCACTTTTAAACACTGTTTTTTTGTCCAACAACACTTGAACTTGATCAGCCTCCAGAGCGCCACACTTCAACAACTGCATGGTAAACCATTCTGGTCTTTTTCAAAAGCTTTCACCATTATTAGTATACAGAACAACGTTAGTTTTACACTTATTCTAGCGAGGATTTACAACTTGTACTTGGTGTGAGGAACATGAACAAAGTCATTTGCAGTTAGCACTTACGAGCTAAAACTCACTGAAATCTGAAATCTAGACTTCTGTTATCTCCGTGTTTAAAGCTCATTAGGCCATAGATGGTTCAATATTAAAAGGACAAAACTTTGAACACAGTTTAATATAATTTAGCGACACATTTACGTCTAAAACCTTGTTTGATTGTGCCAAAAATGATTGTATGCTAACGCTCCCTGTACTGTACTTGTACAAAATGACTGAATCCTCAGTGGAGTTACATGTACGTTTGGAATCATTCAAAGGGCTTTGCTTTGTAAAGATTTCATCAGAGGGCAAAATCTCTACTGCACTATTGTTGTGAGTTTGTTGCTAAATCTAAATCTTTTCTGTTCGTTCACTTAACACAGTCCAGAGCATTTGATTTGATGTTGCTTACTTTAAATAAGCATTATGTTTGATTGATTTCTGTTTTCCCTCACTTTGTGTTCATCCACATGACTCTAGTTTCTGCATGTCCAACAAAAAAGTTTGATTGATACTCATATCCATTTGATGATGTTTATCTTTTGTCCAACAGGGCGGCAGGAAGAGGAAGAGGTCTCCGGCGCCTGTCCCTCGGACCACGCGAGCCCGCCGCGGTGGTCCTTCGGCGAGGGGCAGCTCTCCACCCTCCTCTTCCGCTCCGGTAGGCCTGTTCACATCTGCACTTTTCTCTTGTTCCAATGTTGTTGTAAAGACGTTTGTGTTAACCTGTGTGTTTGTGATGTTCCAGCTCCAGAGAGGGGACAGCCCAGGGCCCTCCACCGCTGGGACACCCGCGGCTCCTCAGCAGGTAAGACTCATGTAGATGTGGTTGGAGATTCACATGTTTAATATATTTTACATTTTTTCTTCCTTTTAACCAAAATTGTATTTTTGTAGGCTGCCAGCAGCAGAAGCCCTCTGCCTCGGCAGACCGGTCCTTCTGCTCATGTGCCGGTGAGTTTAACCTTAAATATTCAGTGACACAAGTGTATGAAATGTCAAATGGGTCATGGTCTATTGTTTTCCCAGCCTGTTGAGAGCCGCAGCCCTGGACCCTCCCCCTCGGGCTCCTCCCCCTCGGGCTCCTCCCCCTCCGGCTCCTCCCCCTCGGGGTCCTCCGTGCCCCCTCGCCCTGGTGCACAGGTAAGTCGAATGTTTCTCTGCATGAAACGATGTGCCATAGTTGATTGTTCAAGTCTTAAATTCAAGGAAACCTTTTCTGTTTTTAAAAGCCCTCCAGGAGCCACCGCCCTCGACCCCCCACTTCAGGGTCCCAGGGCCCTCGTGACCTGGTGAGTGTCCACATTTCCCTATGGCAGTGTAGTGTGCTTTGTGTTTAACGTGTGTGTGTGTTGTTGGAGCAGCCTGGAGACCTGCAGCTGTCCCTCCCTCTCTGGCTCCATGTGTGGGACGAGGCCCGCTTCCAGGAGGTGTGCAACCCCCCTACTGTTGATCACATGTCAAATGGACACACAATACTATAAGGTGACTGTGCTCTCTTTCAGCTCCTTGGGCCCATGCTTCCCAACCTGCACCACATGGAGCAGGAGGTTTGGATGTTCGTCTCTGGCCCGGACACCATGCTGGTGACTCCCCCCTGGACGTCTGCCTCCACTGTCCGTGAGGTTGAGGAGATCATGGCGTTCAGATTCAGGTTCAACTACCCGCCCTACAGCAGCGAACTGTAAGTGCCTAAGCTGTGGGGTTTAACTGTTCACTTTGTTTTACTGTGACAGGTATTGGTAGGTACTGTAACACGGTCTCAGCTTAGTAACATTGTGTTTTTTTACTTGTCATTTGTCATTATGTCATTTTGAGTTCAAGGTTTGCAACACTCTACTACACACTGCTGCCCAGTCGTCATGTGTGAAGCGCTGGGACGCCATAGTTTACAGAATGGATTTATTCACTACATGCAGATGTTCCAGATGTTACAGGATGTTACAGGAAAACGGAGACCAGAGGGATGCATGGATAAAGTGCTTACCTCGGTGCCTCAGGTAAGCAAATCCTCAGTGCAACTATTCATCATGTAGGTGTCCCACAGTGCTTTCATTTGATCCTTAAATCTTCAATCTAATGCAGTATACAAGTGGACTGTACTGCCACCTGCTGGAGATGCCCGTGTCGCTAAAACAGGATGGAGATGATGGAACCAAACTGTTGTCCTCACGATGCTCACGCTGGAACAGATGTCTGGTAGGTTTAGTGGCAGTGGCCCAAAATGTTCTTTGGTTTTATTGCCTTTTAAAAAATGATTAAAGCTGTGGTCAAAAGTAATACAGTAAAAATGTTGAGATCGAGTGGTTTTTAGTTTAATAATGTTCATTATGTTTTCTTAGTAAAAAGTATCTTTGATGATGGCTGATAGACGATGACCGGTCCGTCGAGCTGACCACGCCGGGGACAGCGAGGCCTGTCAGAGTTCATCTGTCTGAGCCGATATAGATAACAGACGTGTGTGAGTGACTGAGCACGCCTGGGAAGAATCACTGTGTGACACGTCACAGCAGCCATCATGAGACGCGTCTGACAAACACTGAAGGTACCATCGAAACATAAGAGAATACATTATCATCTCTTATCTATATTTTCTGATATGAATGAACAACTAAATGTAAATGATACTGTTTTTTTTCTTCAACAGATACCGTTCGCAAGAGGAGCAGAAACCAACACAATTGTGACCATTTACAAGAACCTGTACGTCATTTTAAGACATTCTGTTTTACAACGTTATCGTCGTCGTTATCACATTGCCACTACTAGACTGATGTAAAAGGGCATTCGCCACGAGAGCGGTGCCATCGGGTCGGTGTGAATTCCGCAGCCACATTCTGGACCACAGCAAGCTGTGACCAGGGACGGGAGCGCGTGAGTGTTCACGGGGCTCTGTGTGCATGAAACGTGTTGTCTTCAGCAGTCAACTAATGTGTGTGTGTGTGTGTGTGTGTGTGTGGGTGTGTGTGTGTGTGGGTGTGTGTGTGCGTGTGTGTGTGTGTGTGAACAAGACTGACCCAAAAGTGAAAAAACCAGAACTAAATCTAGTGCGCGCTGGGGTCGGTCCACAGAGCACAGTAACATGTGAGAAAATACCTGTCTTAACATTTCTCTGTGTTTTTTTCAGCGTAGATCAATTCTGGATGGTTCTGGACAGGAGAGAGAGATTCCTCCATAAGAATGCTACAAGGTTTGTTGGGTAGCTCTTTAAAGTAGAATTTAATAGAATTCTCTCATGCTCGTTCCTAACAGCTTAAAATTGAATTTGTGTTCATAGATTGATGAAACAGAACATGTACCATCCTGTCATCATGAATGAAGAAATAAGAAGAAAACTGTGCCCTCTGCTGTGTTCCAAGTGTATTGCAGAGTATGTCCCCTACAGTAAAGCTCCAATATTCCGAATTGCTTATAAAGGTCGAGAATATTTGAACTAAAATCATGTTTTTTTCCCCAGCTCATCCAGCGCATTCATTTGAAAAAATGAACTCTACTGCTACCTGCTGGAGATGCCCTGAAGCTAAATGAAGATGAAGAACCAAACTGTTGTCGTCACGATGCAAATGCTTCCATCAGAAGGAACTATCAGATGTCTGGTAGGTTTAGTGGCAGTTTCCCAAAATGCTCTTTGGTTTTGTAGCTTTTAACAAATAATCAAAGCTGCATTTTTTTATTGACATTTGTGCAGTAATCTGTAATTGATGCTGTTTTAAGATGATTCATATTCATAGTGTTTTGCTGCAATATAATTTGGTTGTTGATTTTATCAAACAGTGTAGATCCGAGATGTCTTACTGGGAAGAACCGCTGTTAAGACGCCACCCAAAGACTGTCTGAAGTTACTGTGGAAACATGTCAAGGTAATGCATCATCATCATCATCATCATCATCATCATCATCATCATCATCATCATATCTATATTGTCTAATATACATTAACAGCTAATTATACTGACATATTAATCATGTTTTGTTTTTGTTTTTTTACCACACTTTAAACATTTATTGTGTTTTGTTTGTTTTTCAGCATTGATGGTAAAGCAAGTTGACCGTGATGAAGAGAAGATCTTGATGTCCGTTAAGATTTCTGTGCAAGACAGCCAGGTGGACAAAATGGACCAGAGTGAGCCCTACCTGATAGAATGTGTTAAAATATGACCTGAAGTGGCATTATAAGAACGGCAAATAAACAGATCCCCTCAGACTTCGATTACACTGAGGATGGTTATGGACAGAAGAGTGAGATGCCTCCAGAACAAAGACCCCAGGTTTGTTGTAACTCTTAACACAATCTAATATGTGTTAACTCCAGAGCGATTCAAACTGAATTTCTGTTCATAGATTCTTGAACCAGAACCATGCTGTCATCGTGAGTGAAGAAATGAGAAAAACACATTGCGCCCTCTACTGTCTTCCAAGTATTTTGCAGAGGATGCCCCTCACGGAAAAGGTGAAATATTCGAAATTGCTTATAAAGGTCAGCAATATTTTCAAATCTGAAATCATGCGTTGTTTTTTCCCAGCTCCTTCTGGCAAGAGCCAACTTGTAAGAAAAGACAACTACAGTAAAAAGGCTCATGGATGAATTTCACGGGGGGCTGCTCTAAGGAGAGGCATCAATACTGCCAAAAAACAACACAAGAGGCATATTGAGAGCAGGTTTAACACCACCACAAAACTTAGGCAGGACTGGGAGGGCATCAGGGCCATCACAGACTATAAGAGGAACTCACCACCTCCCTCAGCTCACTGTCCCACCTCAGCTGAGGAACACGCGAGGTGCGTGTTCAGGACTGGCTCTACAGCGTCAACATCAGACCAGACCGACTGGTGGGTCTTCTACTCCAACACGTCCCTGTCCACGTCATGGGTCCCGGTCTGCTTGCGAGCAGTCATACCCCCCGTGTCCAAACAGTCCATCGCCACGTGTCTAAACGACTACAGACGTGTGGCGCTCAATAAAAATCTTTGGAAATTTTCATCAAATTTCTTTGACACGTTTTTTTGTCATTTCAGATTTTGCAAAGTGAAATTTAATATTTTCTGAAAAAAAATATCTTTTTGTACTAACTTTTACTACTTGTAAAAATGTGTTGGAGGATTTTGGACATCAGTATCACAGATACAAAAATATGAATAGGCCTAACTGACAATACAGTAAACAGATTTATCTTCCTACTCAACTCAGGGGGTACTTGGAGTCTTAGTGTCGATAGATGTACTCGATATTCTTCTAGCCTATTGCATATTGAACAGTTGCTATATTATAAATCATTCTACTGTATATCTCTACATTTGAGTGGAAACAAAAAAACATTCATAATGTACATAATGGGTGGCTGAATCAGGACAAAAAGAGACAAAAGACAAAAATGGTTAGATAAACCTCAAGAGTTACGAAGCAAGCAGTGTTGCTGATGATGAAGGTGTCTATTCAGAGCGTGACAGACAAGCTCCACATGTGGTTTGGAATCATTGAACTGATTTTACTTTTACTGAGGCAAATACTCATGCGTAGCACTTTTAAGGCAGTCTTATTTTGTGCTAATACAATATTGAAGATATCAGCAGAAGTGATAAAATGACATTAAACAAGAGTTTCGACTTTTGAGCTCCAAACCAGGTTCACTATTAGCTCCTGAATCCCAGTCTAATTGATTGGATTACTCTAGCATTAGCATGTTGGGAGAAACAAATCCTGAATGCAGTATAGTGTAACAACTTTATTCTAACCTTATGTAATTGTTCAGATTAGGAGCTCCACTCACACTCAGTAGTGGCGAGCCACTTCTGTAGCAACAGGCACAGTTTCTCTGAAGCAGGGTCGGGCCTGGTTACTACTTGGATGGGAGACCGCCTGGGAATACCAGGTGCTGTAAGCTTTTCATTCTGCAGAGGACAGTTTCATATGTTCAGTTTTACTGTTTCAAAACTGTAGAGCAGTCAGGTAGCCTGGTTTCGATAGTTAAAGTTGTGATAGTTAATTAAATAGATAAAAAGGATGGCAATACTAACCACAGCACAATAACTATTATTGTTATTACCACCCCAACCACCATTATCATTGCACTAATAGGTAAAAAAATAAGATGATAAAAGAACCTGCTGTTCATGTCTGTACGTTTATAAAGTCTAATAGGGGATTCCATAGCTTTTCCCATTCATGCAGATTGACCAAATCAAATTGTTTTGACTGATGTTTTGATTGAGCCCTTGCTTAAACTGAGTTGTAGTAGACAAATAGAAATTGCAGCAGTAGCAGCAAACAAGTGAATTAGTTATTTTTACTTTCTTTCTTTTATTTATGTATTTATTTATTTATTTTCAACCTTATTGTCACAATTTGCTCTATTGCATGTGATGGAGTTAAATTATGAAGAAAAATCCAACAAACAGAACTGATGAACCCAGTACTGTAAGGCCAAGAGCTGCGCCTGAGAGAGTTTGAAATGTAGAAAACAGGACAGCTCCCTCTTGTGGTCATATTGGAGTAGTGCAGTAGTAAGTCACAGTAACATTTGTACTAAGAACATCAGAGTGCATCATGTAAAGGCGCAGGTGTTTCTTTTCACTCCTGTTTAAAAAAGCAATATTTTTAAATGATAGTTTTAAAAAGAGAAGAGAGAGAAAAGCTTACAGCACCTGGTATTCCCAGGCGGTCTCCCATCCAAGTACTAACCAGGCCCGACCCTGCTTAGCTTCCGAGATCAGACGAGATCGGGCGTGTTCAGGGTGGTATGGCCGTAAGCGAGAGACACACAGGAGGGTATTGTATTTATATTTACTTTATAGTTGTCTACAGTTACAGATGTTTATTCAGATCATGAAATTAAATTTAAATGAATATTTGGAGAAACACTTTGCTCTCTCAGTTTAGTTCTGCTTTTGGTTTGGTTATAAAATTCCACAGTATGGAATAAAACGTATATATTCGTGGAGAATGTTCTGAAGTATTAAACCGAAGATGTTCATATTGTCTTCTTATGTACTTTAAACTTCTTGGGTTTAAAGTACATGTCAACAAGGTAAATACACGTTACTGTATTGTCTTAAAAAAGAACCCAAGAAGTTTAAAGTTAATGTGCATGTTTGGAGTTAAATCAAGCTTTATTCAAAGACTTACAGATTTAAAAAGTGTTTCTCGCTTACGGTCATACCACCCTGAACACGCCCGATCTCGTCTGATCTCGGAAGCTAAGCAGGGTCGGGCCTGGTTAGTACTTGGATGGGAGACCGCCTGGGAATACCAGGTGCTGTAAGCTTTTCTTTCTGCAGAGGGCTGAGTAATACATTTGATTTTATTCTTTTAAAGCTGGTTATGACACACAATTGTTTAAAATATGTATTTGCCAAAAGTCGTTTCTCTCTCCTGTTCCTCTCTGGTCTGTTGGACTCAGAACATGGTCTCCCCTCCCCCCCATTGCCTCACGTGGTCCTCCCCCTCCTCCCCTAACCCGCACTTCACCACTTAACCACTAGGGGACGTGTTGGCAAGGCTTAAAAAGCAAGCAGCCTCTGCTTCACTCCAGTTAACTGAGAAAGACCAGTTTATCATATGAGTTATAATTATATCAGAAAAATATAGAGCCAATGGATTTTTATTAAAGACAGCAAAGCCCCCTCTGCAAAAGCTAAAAGCTTACAGCACCTGGTTTTTGATGAGTTTAACCAGCCTTTTACATACAATATTTTTTCATCATATACAGTGCGCTTGTAGTCGTGTGAGTTGCACGGTCAGATCATAGTGATACCACAGCCCTTACGTGAACCTGCCTTGTCCTTGGCCTCCTGTATCTTCAGAGGCAGAGTGTTGATAGCCTCCTGTGTTTTTTTTGGCCGTCTCGATGGTGTTCTGGCTCAGGGTAACGATGCCATCGCACTCTGGACCTCCACATTTTCTTCCAAAGAACCAGGTCAGACACAGAGCTCCTCCACAGTCAGCGCAGTTCAGACCAGAACCTCCACAGATCTGCAACAACCAACCACACGATCAATGAATCTATGCCTTTTTATCCATTATCATGTTAACTGTCATCCAATACAACCTAGTGAAAACCTTTTTCCTGTTAACCAGATCTAGAACTAAATTGTACTTTTCAGAGTACTTTTCTAACGGGATAGTTTTACTCCTACTTCAATAATATTTTTGTTTAAACTAATAATATTCTTACTTGAGTAAAGGTTTAGGTTACTCTTCCCACTGTGAGTAAGTCTACAAGTGACTTGATGTTGACAATATGAAATGATTTGTGTTTCTTGTACCGCATTTTTGTGTCTGTCCTTTGAAAATACCAGCTTTTGTGCATTATTTGTTTTGTCCTTCCAGTTACATTAAATTTAAATTATAAACTTACTTACGATAGTTACTCTTGAAGTTACTCTTATTTGAGTTGTAGTTTTCCCAAACACTTTTTTACTATTACTTGAGTCATTTCTTGGACCACTACTTTGTACTTCTACTTGAGTAATATTACTTTATTTTTGACTACCTCTGTCACTAACTGGTGTGTTTTAAATGCCTTATCTATGTATGTCTAGATGCACTTGTAATACAAAATTGTGCCACTAGAGAGCGCACATGTGCCCCTGTACAACTCTGGCATCTCTGGGAGTTTGTTCACCTCAAGTAATAATGTCTTTTACTAAAATTAAACATACATGTTTTGTTTGACATGGATCTCATGTTAAATACTGTACCAGAAAAGTTACACAGTGCACCTTTAAATGCCTGTACCTACAAAACATCAGATTACTGCTGTTTGTTTCACCTGTTTGTTGAAGTTGACGACGCTCAGAGCTTTGACCTTCTTCTACTGCACTAGAGGCATTTCTCACACGACTCTCCTCAGCCTGGAATGACCTAAAGTTCTTCTTTATGTCCTCCAGTAGATCTGCAGTACAACACAGCAGAATGAAAGATATATTCTACTGCACTCATTTAATATCTTAAGTGCAGGGGTCTCAAACTGCAGCCCCTGACATGGTTTCTACAGCCGTGTCATGATTTATCATTTGTATTATTAGTGCACATAGCTTTAATGCACATAACAATTGAACTACAGTTCCCAAAATGCAATGCAACCGACTGCTGACACAACCTTTACCCTACACTGCTGAGCGGCAGAGGAAAGACAGAACTTTCCCCAACAACCAAACCGACACAGGACACACGCTGAGAGAAGAAGCTTCTGGAACAGGTGGAAGTGACTGTCAAAGCGCATGGACTAGTTACTTCCATTACTACAGAGGTCAATGAATTAGAAAATGAATAAAATACAACAAGATTTGAGAAATGCTGATTCAGTAGAGTCACAGTTAATCTTTTTGATAAATGATTTTCACATACAAACATTTTTCAACATTCCTGGAGCTCTGAGTGGGTCAGGAGGCCCAGGGACATCTGGGACAATCTTACCCACAGATAGAGGCCTATCAGTGGATACACTTTTCAACATCTGCTCATTCCTGTGCCTCTGTCTCTAACACACTTTGGATCTCCACCTTTACTGTATTGTATTTCAAAGAAAACACGCACAAAAAAACAGCACTTAAAGGGTTAACAAGAAGCTCAGAAGAAGCGTGACAGCTCCCTCTTCTGGTCTTATTCCAACAAAAAGGTTTGGTCTTAAAATCATATTCACTATTTTTACGTTTCACAAATATTTAAACAAATAATGCTGTTTTTAGATAACAGTGTTTCAAAAAAAAGAAAGTGAAAAAGCTTACAGCACCTGGTATTCCCAGGCGGTCTCCCATCCAAGTACTAACCAGGCCCGACCCTGCTTAGCTTCCGAGATCAGACGAGATCGGGCGTGTTCAGGGTGGTATGGCCGTAAGCGAGAGACACACAGGAGGGTATTGTATTTATATTTACTTTATACCAGTAGTTTTACAATGTTTACGGAGATCGTGTATAGTATAAAAATAAGTGAATGTTTGGAGAGAGATTTACTGGTTTTGCTGTTTCTCATTTTTAGCTGCAGTTCAGCACTTTTATTTTGATTCTGTTCTTTTTTATTCTATGTATTATTAAGGTAAAGGTAAAAATACTTTACTGAAGGCTGTGGGGAAGTGCATACTCTGTATTTTCAATTCAATTCAATTCAATTTATTTTTGTATAGCCCAAAATCACAACAACAGTTATCTCGGCGGACTTCACAAAATTGTTGATTTAGCAGACAGACGGATATGTCAGAGAATAAAGCAGAATAAGAAACATTCATAAATCAAAAATACAGAATGTCCAACAACAAGCAGGCAAATGGATAATTGTCCCAGCATCTCCTGTCCTTAGACCCTCCTTCTCGGCAAGGAAAAACTCAGAAAAACCCAATGGGAAAACGGAGAAACCTCGAGGAGAACCACAGTGAAGGAGAGATCCACTCCTATGGACGGACAGGCAGATGAAACTACTAATCTAGCAGGACAAGGACAGTTAATCCAGGACAGGGAAGGAGAGGAAGGGTCCAGGTCCTCGACACTAGGGGGCAGCAGCGGTCCAAACTGGAACAGCAGCATCTGAAACAGTTACACTCCCCAAAAGGGGAGTGGGACAAGGGACAACATGTGAATAGCAAAGAACAGACTACGAATGATCTAGTAATTGAATATTCTTAAAAGTAGGAGAAGAAAAAGTAGGAGAAACCAGAGGACAGTGCTCAAGTTGCCATACTTTGCCCAGTAATATATCTCCTAGAGCAGCTTAACTAGGCCTATGGGTTAAGTTTCTGTTCCTAACTGACCTGACCATAAGCTGATTCAAAGAGGAACGTTTTGAGCCTAATCTTAAATGTAGAGACTGTGTCAGCTTCTTTGACATGAGCAGGGAGCTGATTCCACAACAAGGGTGCTTGGTACCTAAAAGCTCTACCTCCTAAAGTACTTTTAGCTACTCTAGGAACCACCAATAGTGCAGCATTTTGAGAGCGGAGTGAACGGTTAGGATGATAAGGTACAATTTCATCTTTAATGTAGGAAGGGGCCATGTCATTTACAGCTTTATAGGTTAGAAGAAGAATTTTAAATTTTACTCTAAACTCAACCGGAAGCCAATGAAGATTTTTTAATACTGGAGTAATGTGCTCTCGTTTTTTAGTACCTGTTAGTATTCTTGCTGCTGCATTTTGAACCAATTGAAGGCTTTTTATAGAGCTTTTAGGGCAAGCTGCAAGCAGGGAGTTACAGTAGTCTAACCTCGAAGTGACAAAAGCATGGACAAGTTTTTCAGCATCATTTTTTGGCAGTACATTTCTAATTTTGGCTATATTGCGTAAATGAAAATAAGCCGTTTTACAGGCATGGCTTATGTGTGCTTTAAATGAGAGCTCTTGATCAAATAGGACTCCAAGGTTTCTTACAGTGGAGCTGGAGGCTACACTGACATTGTCCAATGTGATTATCTGCTCATTTAGAGAGTCAAACTTTACATCGAGCCCAGCTGCAGGCCGGGACAAAACCACAATAGAGTCTCATAGGTGTTTAGGGCCTAATAGAATGACTTCAGTTTTTTCAGGGTTAAGAAGTAAATAATTAAAGGTCATCCATGTTTTTATGTCCCTCACACAGTCACTAAGCCTTTCAATTTGATTAGTCTGATCAGGTTTCATTGATAGGTACAGCTGGGTGTCATCTGCATAACAGTGGAAATCGATACCATGCTTTCGGATGATATTACCTAACGGTAGCATGTAAAGGGTAAACAGAACTGGACCCAGAACTGAACCCTGTGGCACACCGTAGGCTACTTTAGAGCACTGTGAGGAGCTCTGGTTTACATTTACAAACTGGTACCTATCGGATAAATAGGATTTAAACCAGCTGAGGGCAGTTCCTCTGACGCCTACATCACATTCTAACCTCTGCAGTAAAATGTTGTGGTCGATTGTGTCAAAAGCTGTGCTGAGGTCCAACAGAACCAGTATTGAGACCTGACCATTGTCAGCAGCTAATAACAAATCATTTGTTACTTTAAGTAGGGCTGTTTCAGTGCTATGATGAGTTCTGAATCCAGATTGAAAATTTTCAAATAAATTATTCTCCTGTAGATGGCGACAAAGCTGTTTAACTACAATTCTCTCCAGAATTTTAGAAATAAACGGAAGATTTGAAATAGGTCTGTAATTGGCTAACAGGTCAGGATCTAGATTAGGCTTTTTTAGGAGCGGCTTAATTACTGCATATTTAAAGGACTGAGGAACATAACCACTTTCCAGTGAAGTATTTATTATATTAAGAATAGGATCTATAATTAGAGGGAGAATTTCTTTAAAAAGTCTACTTGGGATTGGGTCTAAGATACAGGTTGAGGGTTTAGAGGACATAAAGGCTGAAGTTAATTCTGCATGATTTAGAGTAGCAAACTTCTCTAAAACTGGACCAACTGAGGATAATTCAGATCCCATCAAAACTGAACATGAGTTTAATTGAGACCCTACTCTTACAGCTTGAACTTGCTCAGAGTTAAAAGTAGGGGCAATTTCATTTATTTTATTTCTTATAGTAATGATCTTATTATTAAAAAATGTCAGGAAATCCTCAGAACTGAGAGTAATTGGGATTGAAGGTTCTACTGCGCTGTGGCAGTTTGTCAGCCTGGCTACAGTGCTGAATAAGAACCTAGGATTATTTTTGTTTACTTCTATTAGATTGGAATAGTAACTGGTTTGGGCCGCACGCAACGCCTGCTTATAGGACAGAAGGCAGGTTTTCCATGCTTCTAAAGACTGCTCTGAGTGTAACTTTTCTCAATTCTCCTAACCTTTTGTTTGTGTGCACGCAGTTCTTCATTATACCATGGAGCAGATCGCCTTGGCCTGACAACTTTCTGTTTTAGTGGAGCTACTGCATCAAGGGCAGTTTTCAAAGAATCCATGGTCTTATCAACAAATTGGTCACTTTTGATGGGATTTAAACCATCCCCAGCTGGGTCACATGACATATCATTAAATATTGGCCCAATTATTTCTATGAAATTAGTAACAGCTTTTTCAGAAATTGTTCTTTTAGTTATTATTTTATTCTGGTGAACAGAGAAATCTTTAAAAATAAACTGAAAGGTAATTAAAAAATGATCTGATAGTATAGGATTTTGTGGGAGGACTTTTAGATCACTGATCTCTATGCCATATGTTAGAACAAGATCCAATGTGTGCTTATGACTGTGTGTGGGCTGATTTACACTTTGAGTAAAACCGATGTCATTCAAAAGAGCGCTAAAGGCTTTGTTTAGACAATCATCTGTCAGGTCGGTTTTTATGTTAAAATCTCCAAGTATTATAATTTTGTCCCAGTCCACAACCAAGCCCGACACAAAATCCGAGAACTCTGTTAAAAACTCTGAATAAGGACCAGGAGGTCGGTAAATTATTATAAATAAAACACCTTTTTGGTTTTTCCATTTATGGCAGGTTATTGATAGACTGAGGCTTTCAAACGAGCTGAACACTTTATTAGTTTTAGGACAAAGCAATGAACTAGAATGAGAAATGGCTGCAACACCACCACCTCGA
Organism: Taenioides sp. WSHXM2023; assembly: GCA_029959045.1. Lineage (NCBI taxonomy): Eukaryota > Metazoa > Chordata > Actinopteri > Gobiiformes > Gobiidae > Taenioides > Taenioides sp. WSHXM2023. The sequence continues at coordinate 4,920,551 of CM057092.1, forward strand.
CCTGTGCTCCTGGCACTCAGAAAGTTGACATGACTTGGAGGTGTGGACTCATTTAATCTCACAAAATCACCAGGTTGAAGCCAAATTTCAGTCAGAGCCAAAATATCAATGTTATGGTCCTGAATTAATTCATTGACTAAAAAGGATTTAGAAGAAATCGACCTAATGTTTAGCAGTCCACACTTTACACACTTATTTAGAGGCTGACTAGTATCACGAGTTGGTATTTGTATTAAGTTTTTTGGTCTTTTAAATGTATTTTTATTTTTATTTTTTCGAGGGACAGACACAGTCTCTATCTGGCTAGGTTCTGAATACTTGATTTTTGATATTTGAGCCAAGGACTCTGGTTATTGAACATGTTTAAAACTAAAGGAAGTTCTATTCATAGACCTAAATGTAGATATAAAAACAGTGTTCATATCCCAGTTTCTCGCTCACGGCCATACCACCCTGAACACGCCCGATCTCGTCTGATCTCGGAAGCTAAGCAGGGTCGGGCCTGGTTAGTACTTGGATGGGAGACCGCCTGGGAATACCAGGTGCTGTAAGCTTTTTATTGTTCTTCTCTTTTGAACATGATTACAAGTGGAATTATTTCTGTAAATACAAAAAGAGACATAAACTCTGGCGTAAACATGACTCAAGACTCCACGTGTTCTTATTGTTTTAGAATTTGATCATTGTTCAACATCAAGCACTGTCCGCTGTTAGCCCAATAACAAGCCTTGGATCACCAGCCAGCTGAAGGATCTACTTAATAAGAAGAAGCGGGCCTTCAACTCTGGTGATAAGGACGAGGTGAAGAGGGTGCAACAGCAGCTGAAGATCCAGCTCAGACTAGGGCAAAAAGCGAGCCCCCTTTTGGATCGTCTCTGTTCATCGCGCATGCGCAGCCGACGAGGCGGTGACGTCGTCTGGGGGATCCGCCAATGAGCGGGACGGATTTTCGACCAATGAGTTGAATGAGTTGTCGATGACGTTCCCCAATGAGTTGAACGGATTTGTCGATGACGTTTTCGGCGAAGGACGTACCGGGGAAAGGACAGCTCGGACAGTAACTAATGAACAGTATAATCGGGCGATCGAAGAAGTATTTAAAGGAACTGTATCGCGTATTATGTTTATGTTTTACGCGTAGTGCTGTTTTATTACATGTATGAAACTTTAATTAGATTAAAGGTACTCGCTGAAGCGAAAAATCTGATTGTCATGTACTATTCTGGATAATAAATGTTTATACATACAGGCACTGAATTACTGAATATAGATTGATGATGAGAAAGTATAATGCGTTTGTTAAAAGTTAAATTTATTTGTCACATACATTATTATAGCACTGTATAATTGCAGTAAAGACATCAAATCAAACATACCAATAAAATATCTGTCAATTACAAACTGTCAATTACAGCAGACAGAACATGCACATCACAGAACATGTAAGTCATCACATTTCTTATCAGTCGTCAATCACAGCAGACAGTGAAATGTGTGTAAAAATTATGACATAGATCTTTTCAATGTCATAAAGCACAGCGGACAGTAGAATGTGTGTAAAAATCATCATTGCATCACATGTCTTGTCAATGTCAGTGAAAACTGTGACTCGCTACAGATATCCAGGTGAGTGTGGACCGGTGTTGGTGGTAAGCCTCCACACCACGTCAAGGTCCCGGTCCCGGTGGAGGGGAACTATTTGCACACACGAACTACACAGAAACAAACTACACCATCTGCCCCCAGAGCAGGAGGGTGTAAGCAGTTCTGGGAGCTCAACCCGGGTTCTTCTCCTGCTTCTCTCTCTGCCTGTCGTCTCTCCTGGAGCACACGTAGGTCCGCCCGTGGCGGAAGTGTCCGGTCTCCTTCCGCCGAGGCTGGCCGCACTGGGTGCACCTGGGGGCTTCCCTGGTCGGTGTCGGGGGGGGCGGTGCGGCAGCGGGCGGACTGCGTGCAGGCAGGGCTGCTGACGGGAGGGGACGCTGTCTCGATGGCAATGTCGGAGAGAGAGCAAGGAGGGGGGGAGGGACGGGGAGCTGCCTCACCCTCTGCTGGGGCAGTGAGAGGCCCGGGAGAGGCTCTGTGGCCCGGGGCAAAGGTCCTGCTGCAGCTGCTGGAGGTGCGGCCAGGATAAAATACAGCGGCGGTGGCGGTGATTTAGGCAGAATGGGTTGCTTTCCTGGTGCCGCCTGGCCAGTGCGCACCACCGCTGGTGCTGCCGCTGGTGGACCCACTCTGTGCACCAGCACTGGTGCCGGCGGTGGTGGTGGTGGTGGTGGCCGGCTGCTCCTTGTCCCTCCACTCAATGTATTTTTTGGCGGCGTCCATCGTGGTCCCACGCATGGGTGAGCTCCGTCTCAGCCAGTTGACATAGCTGCAGGACAAACACTGAGTTAATAAACAAAAGCACATGCAAAACCACACAGGCTTCAAGCAAATGTCTTTTTACCTCTTCCTCTCAGGGTCGCTGGCTTCGTACAGGTCCTTCAGCGTGTCCCTTCGGTATACACCGAAGCCAACAAGGGCCTCGCCCTCTTGCCCGGGCTGACTGGCACGCTCCCAGGCCTCCACCTGCGCTTTATGGAAGTCCAGCAACTCCTGGACTTCACTGTAAGCGCAGGCATACTGGGCAAGCGCGTCCTTGTTGGCCATGAGAGGGCTGACGGACACGCTCCTCTCCCGCTCCCGCTGGTGCTTGTCCACCAGCTGGACAACATAGCCCACGTCATTCTCCAAAAGCCATTTGAAGGTTTGACCCTGGTACTGGCCAAACTGGATACTGTGACGACTCAGCACCACAGTGGGGTTCCCAGGGTCTCCGCCCTCGGAGATGACGCGGGCCTGCGCCTCCTTCTCCACTTCCTCCGGCTTCTTCGCACGTGCTGTGCTTGAGGGCTTACCGCGAGCCCTGGCGGCCTCAATCAGCTGCTTGGCTGCAGCTGAGGGCCCCACAATTAGCTGCGGTGGCTGCTGCTGCTGCTGTCGCTGCTTCTTCTGGGGAAGCCAGCGAATGTTGGGGTTCTCCATCTACAAAGACATAAAACGACACACAAATGCATCATTAAAATGTGCTAAACAAGTATGCATGCATAAATGCATACACAGAGGTTTATGAAGGAAAATCAGGTGCAACACGCGCAAAAACAGCACACATGCTTTATAAATATACCCCAAAGTACACAGGAGTACAGAGAGTACACACAGTGGACAAGAGTATAAAAAGTGTTACGTACCAGTAAAATCATAATGCTGCACTAAACCAGAACTACATCAGGACTAAACCAGTACTAACACAGGACTAAAGGGGGTGGTACTTGGACTCTGAGGTTGTACTAGTTGTAGTTGTACTAGTACTAGCAGTAGCAGTAGTTGTAGTTGTAGTTGTAGTAGTAGTAATAGTACTAGTTGTAATAGAAGTAATAGTTGTAGTTTCTATAGTGTTAGTAGTTGTTATAGTAGTTATAGTACTGGAGCACTCCGCAGTTTTAACAGTGGGTGTCATTAGAAACATTTGTTACAGTTTAAAAAGAGTAACATTTTGCTGTATGTGTGTATGTCTGTGTGTGTCAGTGTGTGTCTGTGTATACGTTTGTGTCTGTGTGCGGTTAGCACGAACTTCGTGCTTCGTGTTCCCTCTGACACGGGGCTTCGAACCACGCCCCAAAACTCGACAGGGTTTTTTTCTGAAGCACTGCTCCGGAGCTTGCTTCGAGTCACGTGACTGATGACGTTTGAACCAATTCACTGCTTCATTCAGACTGAATCAGCTGACTGCTTTGGTTCAATGGGCGGGGCTTTGAAAATCTGGCAGGTCTCAGTTGCGTTTAAAGTGGCTGAAACAACGCGATGCGTTGCCTATCTGGTCAATACCATTTGGACTGATTTGATTAGCGTTTGTAGTTCTTTCGGTTTACTTTCTTATTACTTTGCAATGGAACCAACCAGGAAGAGATCTCAAGTCTGGGAGCATTTTGAAATGGTGCTGCCGAACAAGGTTATTTGTTAACATATTTTTCAACTCTTATTCACACAAAAGAATAAATAAAATAAAATACAAGAATAAAACACACACACATCTTATTTTTAATTTGCAGGTGAAGTGTTTGCTTTGTTCCCGGCATCTGGCCTACAATAATAACACGTCATCAATGATGAGGCATTACCGTGCCAAACATGAGGATGGAGCCAGTAGTGCGAGTAACGATCTTGTCACCTTTTCATGCTGCCACTGTAGAGCTCTCACAAGAAAAGAGAGTGTCAGGATCAAAAATAATACCTATGATAAAAATGCTCAAGTATTCTTTAACTGAGGTGATTGCACAGAACACAAATGAAATGGCGAAACACCTTGGCATAAACCTAAATAGAATTTTGAATGACAAACTCAGTGGAATAGAGACCACAAGTGTCTTCTCTTTAGCGTCATTACTTGATCCAAGATTTAAAACACTCGGATTCCAAAGCTCTGCAAATGCCGAGTCAGCTGTGCGCCGGTTAAAATCGGAGTGTGCTGCAGTGTTGCAGAATGTGTCCCGTGAAGAGGAGCCATCATCATCTTCAAGAGCACAGCCAGAACCAGCTGCATCTTCCCAATCCCAACGTACAAAAACTATAGAATGTGGAGAAATTTATTGGCATTTATTCATGTTCTGACTAAACTTAACTTTATGTATTGTTTAATTTTCAGCCATTGACCTGTGGAAGCTGTTGGACAGGGAAGTTGGAGAAGCAAGAGCATCCAGGAATGCCACTGCTGATGCCATAGTGGAGGTGCAGCGTTATTTATCAGCCCCTCCACTTCAACGTTCAGAGGACCCTCTGCTGTACTGGATGACACACAAAGCCCAGTACCCAAACCTGTACCACCTGGCAAACCAGTACCTGGCAACACCAGCATCCTCTGTGCCCTGCGAGAGGGTGTTTTCTAAAGCTGGGGAAATTATTTCTAAAAAGAGAAGCCGGCTCAGACCCTCTACTGTGGAGAAACTGTTGTTTTTAAATAAAAATGCATAAGCACCCCAGTTCACCTAAGCACCACCACCACCATAAAACATGTAGAATATACATACATGAACTCATAACTGTCAGAATCATTAGGTCAATATTCTATTTTTATTTGCATATTCACCTATTCTTTAATGGTTCATTTATTTCATGCTGACCAGAGGACAACATTTCATTCTTCATGTTTTTAACATTGGTGGATGACAATTAAGTGAACCATCTACATATTGGTAGGATGGAGCAAGAAGGAAAAGCAACACATGAACTGAAGTGTGCTTCAGTTTTATTTAGAAATATATACTTTATTGATCCTCAAGAGGGGGAAATTATTGTCTTCATTGGCAAACATACATACAAAGACAAAGAGAAACAAAGAGGCATACAATACAGAGGAAAAGTTACCAACTCTGGTAACTAACAAAAGTGCACAAATACAGTGAAACTCAAAGTGCACACTTGCAGGGCCATCAACCTTTTGCAGGCTGCAGTACAACCAATGCGCCAGCAGATGACACCCACGTTCAAATCAGTGAAGCTTCGAGTAATGAACCAAATTCCAACACAATAGTCCCAAAGGGTTCAAAGCCCCATGAAGCCTCATTTGGACATCACTAGCACGAAGTAGCAACACTCGCTAGCGCTGTTGTCAGCGCACTAAAACAAGTTTATCACCGTGTGACAAAATAAGTCAAGATGCTAAACCAACAGCAGTGAGTGCATTAAATCTTACCTGATCGATAAAAGTAGCCTAGCCTCCGGAAAATCAGTTTTAATCTGCCGAGATTCGCGAACCAAGACTGGATAGCGACTGTTTCTGCAGGAGACACGCGCAGTAGAGCACGAGGTACGTCATCGACAAATTCGCTCGCCGTTGGTAGTCTGTCGATGTCGTCACCGAAAACTCGCGGTCTCATTGGAAGTTGTCGATGACGACTTCGACAAATGCCGTGCTACGATAGGTCGGCATACAGAGACTAAGGCGCTGCATATAGAAGCCGTGTCTCATTTCAGGGTCTGCATCCTCCGAGGCCAGGTGCCTCCAAGGCCGTGAAGGCTGCAGCCTTCGAACCAGCCTCCGAGGACAGCATTTCCGTTGGCGAAATGGGACAGGTCCAGCCCACGGAGCTGCTCCCGTCGCCCAGCAACCAAGACACGCTGCTAACGCTAATGCTAACGCTAATGCTAACAACACGCACCACGCAGATTACGCACACGGATCAATAACAAAGATTACGCGTGGGTAATTGAACTATCGGATTTTGAGACCAAGTTATTCTAATAATTCTCATCCAAATCTTGAGGCTGAAATTAAAACGTTTAACTTTTGCAAAACAAAACTGTTATATTTCTGGGATAGATCTGAAATAGGCTAAATTACCTTAAAGTTTCAAATACAGTGATGAGATATTCATTATTAAATATTATTATCATTATTAAATATTTCTATATTGACCAAGGATTACATTTATACAGGGAATGCATTTAAATCAGTTTATAAAGAAAGACACCTCTCCTTTGAGAAAAGATGGTTTATTAAACATTCAAAGGAACTTCTGGAAATACTTTATCTTGATGTGAAAAGTCAAACATTGAACCCATTACACACACACAATGCAATAATAGGTGAGTAAAAACAGCTGTATGTCAGTGAACTCTCAAATCCTGTTCCCTTGTTGCTGAAGCAGGTGACAGTCCAAAATGAACAAATTATCTTTGTAAAATATGATCATGTGGATTACCACTGCTTAACTGCAGTACAATAGTACATTCTTATAGTACATGTAATTAATTACTGTCAAAAGAGACATCAAATAAGTGGCACATTTTACCATGATTCAAATGTCAGTATAGACTGAAAAACATTCAAATAAACATATGAGCAAATTATATGTTTTCAGTTTTGTCTCACACTTGTTAAGTTCATATAAGTCCACATTTATCATGGGACACTTCCTCAGTGATTAAGCTGTTTAGGTGCTCCTCTGCTAAGATGCAAAGAAACTACCATGTGACTACTTTACTTCAGCAGGAAATTAGAAGTTAAACCTAAACATCACTATTAGGACACATTAGGGACAGCAGCAGCACGTGCAGGAGGGAGGCCTGATGCAACCAGAGACCCCACAGGTCTTCTACAGTCAGCATGGACAGTGGAGACATGACCCAGTGCACTTGGACCACTCAGTGTGATGTAGCTCGTCTTCTGGAGGAGGAAGAGCAGAATGGGCCTTATGTCTGACTGATCAAAGTCCTGTCCTGCAGAGTGAAAACCTGTAATGACACACACATTAAGAAAACTACAAAACTATTACAGGAACATTTGGTTCAGTGTATATACATTCAGATCCAAAGGCCGTTTAGATAAATCGAAACATCTTAATTATTAGAGGAATCCCACACATATTTTCACAATTTAGATTTCAATATGAGCATGATTCATTTGCAGCCCTTATTATTGCAGGCCTAACTTCTCCAGTATTGTCCTGAGTCAAACAGAACATAAACATTCACATTTACATAATAATAAATACAGTACATTTATAATTATATTATATATAATATGAAATCTGTTACAGATCTCCTAGTGTTACTGCAAACATTTGTTCAGTAACTGTGCAGCACACGCTGTCCTTTCATTTATGTAGTTAATTATGTCTTTTTAATTACAGTTTTCAAGATGCTTTTGTAAGGGAGATATAATGGATAATAACACTTAATAAGTCCAGCTTATTTGTGAACAACTGTCTACTGACAAATAGGTAGGTTTAGTTCTCCATTGTGATATTACTACATTACTACACATGATAGTACTACATTGTGTAGTATACTTTTCAGATCACCAGCTTCCCGGCCATCATTTAGTAATCACAGAAGTACAGGCTGTGGAGAACATAGGAAATAAATGGGGAAACCCAGGTTAATTCACAACTACTCACATATGTACAAATGAAAAAGGTTTTCAAATCGCAGTAATGCCAGCGCTGATATAGTTTTCATGGCTGATGTTATATTATCTAACAGGAGTATATAGCACTGTTTTAATACTTACCTCCAAGCCATGTTCACGGAGAACTTAGCCCCGGTGAACAGGTGGTCGTTCTCCCGCCTCAGCTCAGTTAGTCGGGTGGTCTGCTCCTTGTTCCCTGAAGACAAGAATATTCTTACATACTGGAGAATATCCAACATTACAACAGCTAAGCTAATAAACAAGTGTAAGGGATAACGCTACTAACCGCTAATACAATAGTTTACTTAGTTTACAATAGTTTACTTAGTTTACTTAGTTTACAATATCCGTAAACTAAGCCATAACAACTACCTTCATACATATGTTTAATTTAACATCTTAAGTTCTACTTAAGTGAACTTGTTTATGAACAGTTTCATGTAGCGAGTCACTTAGAATTAATTGTAGGCGAGGTAAACCAATACTTACATTTAAAAGTAAAATTGCAGCTGGTAGGGGACGCAGCCGCGGACTCCATTTTTTACCGTAGAAGAAGTCGCGTGCGGTGCATGCTGGGGATTATAAGGCCGCGAAGGATACATTTTCACGGCCTTCGTTCACGCCCTGATCTCCATGGAAACGAGGCCGGTTTTCAGGCTGCATCCTCGGAGGCTGCATGAAATGGGACAGGCCTTGTCGCGCCGGAAGTGGCGTATGCGGCCTGAAAACCGGCCTCGGAGGATGCAGACCCTGAAATGAGACACGGCTAGAGTGTATGCAGTTGACGTCACAGGTCCCCCCCGATCCACTTCCGGCGGTCCAGATCTCCGTAGGCCGCCATATTAAACACGCTGTCCAAACCGAAATTACGAGTCAGAAAGTTCCAAAATGCCCGAGAAATGTTGTGCTTATCAGTGTTCCCAGACAAGGGACAAAGATAAAAACATTCAGCTGTACAGGATTCCTGCTGAGTCTGATCCTGACCGCAGAAGTAGGTGGATTGCTGCGATTAGACGAGCCCATCATAAAACTGCTGACAAGCCCTGGGAACCAACCAAACACTCCAGGCTTTGTAGCAGACACTTCATATCAGGTGTGGTTTGATTTTATCTTTACAATTTTACTAGTAGGTCAATCACATTGAGTGGTTTCACATTTGTAAGCAAGAAGACTTAATTAATATTAATACAGTGCAACTAGCAGATGTTGCAGTGTTTTTGTATGTTTTTGCACATAGCTATCACTTTATTGGTCTTTATTCACAAAGTTTCAACATATCATTTATGTTTGTATTATATATTTATTTATTTATTTATTTATTATTCATTTAATGGTTAATAATTAGCCATATGTAAACTATACATTTATACCATATTTATTCACCTTGCAGGTCAAAAGAGTGATGACCCCCTCAACCCAGACTACATCCCCACTCTGTTTTCCTTCACAAAGACCCCTGAAAAAAGGAGAAGGCAGCATGCCATGGATTCCCATAAGAGGAGAGAGGAGTCCAAAAGAAAGAGAACAGAGAATCAAGAGAAAGTGGAAACAGCAAGAACCCTCCTTGACTTCTCTAGGTGTGTTGAGCCTGAGCCATGGCATGAGCCAGAGCCAGATGTCACATGTGACTCCCCTTCTAATGAAGACCAGCCTTCACCCCCCACACAGCATTGTGGCAGCCCTCAATGTGAACAATACTTCAAAGGTTTAGAACAAGTTAATCAGGCATTGAGAACTGAAGTGTTGATGTTACGAGAAAAGTGTGAAAATCAGTCTTTTGATGAAATGTCCTTTAAGAATAATAATTACTGTATTCAATATGATCAAACTGTTCCTTTTAAAAAATGCTGATTTATCATTCTTTCAGCAATTTCTATTGTTTCTAATGAAAATTAGGTTAGACTTGTCAAATGACTTCTTAGGTTTCTTTTTTAATGTTAGTTCATCCACAGTAAGTCGCCTCTTCAGCCACACCCTGGAAGTGATGTATGTAAGAATTGTTCCTGTATTAGTGAAATGGCCAGAGAGGTCTGAGCTTAGATTGACATTACCATATGCATTTAGAAAAAGCCCCTTCAACAAATGTGTTTGTATCATTGATTGTTTTGAAATATTTATTAGTAGACCATCTAATCTTAGAGCAAGGGCGTTGACATATTCTAGCTATAAGTCTCACAATACAATAAAGTATCTTATTGGTATAACCCCACAAGGAACTATTTCATTTATATCCAATGGCTGGGGTGGCAGAACAAGTGACCAGCATATCACAGAAAATAGTGGATTCTTAAGCAACATTTTACCCCAAGATTTAATCTTAGCCGACCGAGGTTTTAATATGGGACAGACGATAGGTTTGTACAATGCAGAACTTAAAACTAAAGGCAAGAAACAACTTGATCCTGTAGATTTAGAAAATACCAGAGGTTTAGCATCACTTAGAATTCATGTGGAAAGAGTTATTGGTATGACACGTCAAAAATACAGGATTATGAGTGGAACTGTAACAACAAATTTATTAGAATGTTTGCAAGATGATGTTATGCCGTTGGACAAAATTGTCCATGTATGTTGTGCCTTGACAAATGTCTGTGAGTCAATTGTAAAATTTGAGTAATGTCAAGTAAAAACATACAAGATAATGTATAGAATGGAAAAATGATTGCTTCTTTTATCCCATTCAAGCTTTATTGATGCATAGTATTCTGTTGTACTAGTACATATTATACACAAAAGTTAATATACACATTATTTTGCATTTTCTACAGACTAAATATAGAATTTGATCAAAAGTGATTGTCATTTTATTTCACATTGTCCTGTTGCTTTTGAAGCTTTTCCATTGCTCTCCTCTTTTTATTTTTCATCTTCACACAGGTTGGGCATGTGTAGCTCCTGGGTTTCTTTGCAATTTTCATGCATGTCATGTGGAACTGTTCGACCTCACAAAAACCCGACTTACAGACAAGTACCTCTCCTGATGGCGGTTGTTTACAAAAACAAATGTCTGCAGCATTGGATTCTACACTAATCACTGGTGCTACAATCACCTTTGCCAACAAATTAGGCAAAATAACCTTCACAAAGAACTCTTTTGCCTCATCTAAATGTTCAGTAAAAAACTCTGCATTTGGAAAAATTCTTTCAATGTGGAGATTTCCTTTGGATGACCACACTACAAAGTCACAAAATGCCGCCTGGCAAACAAACAGTTGCATTTGCACTTGATAGTGATGCTTATGGTCATACTTTAGATGGTGCTTGCCATCTGCACTTTTCCCGAGACAAAAGTCACCTTTATTTTCCATGTCAGCGATGGATTTTTCTTTCAGACACCATGGGCACTTAATTTCTACCAAACCTGGAGGGCAACAGAAACAGGAGACCAGGCCATCAGGAGACGCACCTACATAGGGCATGTCTGGATTGATTCTGAACCCTGCTGCCTCCAGAGTGAACCCTTGATGATGCGACTTCATATAGCTGATATAAGTTGTCTTAGCATCTTCCTCATGTTTACAGCCATAACTGAAAATATATAAGACATTATACTTAATTACATAGAATATAGTTCAACGTAAATTTTTATTCATTTGTCAGTAACACATCTATGTTTCCAGAAACTCAAGCAATAGCAAAACAACTAATCACTCATTTACCACAGAATCATAAACACCAGTGCCTTTATCAGTTTCAGATTATCACCTGAGCAATAATAATAGTGAGCAATAAATCTATTATGAGGAATGTGAGTTTCACGTAGCTGCTAATGACATGCACTGATCACTGTAATAATGAGATGCTGTTACCTGGTGGGTTCTGAGGTGAACTTTGTGTCCTTGGGATAACAGATCTTGGAGACAAGGGACTTTGATGGCTGTGTCAGTGGGGTTCTTGTTGCCTCACGGAAGTTGCTGGCAGTTATTCTCCCAGCCCTCTGCTGATACCAGACTTCTGTCTTATATTGTTCCTTTGTCTCCTCTTCAATTGTGTCAGACTGGAAAGTGGATGGATTAATGATAAGCATTCTTTCCTTTACAAACATGGTGTAATGTACTCTATCATTACGTTTTGATATTTGCACTAAATTACATAGATCATTATTATAAACTTAAGTTAGTGCTAATAAATACCTGTTCTTGAGTAATGATAATTGACTTGAATGCCTCTTCACACTTTGCCATCAGCTCATCATTTGTCAGGTTTCTGTTATCATTTGAGTAGAACTCTGTCAGTGGTGGGGGGAGATTCAATGTTGTGACTTTCGGAATGTATCGTGTTGCATGACCAGGGATGATGGAAAGGATTGATGATTTCACTTTCATGCGTTCATCATTTTCACTGGCTTCTAACGCTGCGTAAAATTGCTGGGTTTCGAACGTCGTCATTCGGGGAATTTTTGTGATTTGGGGGGTATTTATGGTCTCTCTTTTTCTTTTCTGGCTGTTTGTGAAGGTGATGTTTCTCCCTTCGGCCGCTTCCACTTCACTCACAGATCCCAGACTGGACACGGACCACTTGCACTTTACTGAAGTGCAAGATGTGTTGCTGAGTTGTGTGACTCTAGTCTGTACGGCAAACAATAGCGCTGCTATGTGGGAGCAACATTCATCCAAGCCTGCCATACAGGTGCAGTGGGCTGTGCTGATTATGCCATCATCTGCCACTACAACCCAGGGGCGAAGGGGGGCATCATTCAGCCTTTGAGAATGCTTTACCTGACACAACATTTTATGATTTTTGCTATTACATAGGAACAACTGATATATATGTGATTACCTCCGCCAAGGAGGTTATGTTTTCGCCTGAGTCTGTTTGTTTGTTTGTTTGTTTGTTTGTTTGCTTGCTTGCTTGCTTGCTTGTTTGTTTGTTTGTTTGTTTGTTTGTTAGCAAGATAACTCAAACAGTTATGGATGGATCTTGATGTAATCACTTTTAAAACTGACCTGCTTGGCGGAGGTCTGCGCTCCCTGAGTGCTTTTCTAGTTACCTTTGCAATGTAAACATAGAGCTTCTTGTTCTCAAGCTTCCACCCCATGGGGTCCATGACCCACCCGGATTGAAGATAGGTGTAAGCCTGTGTGCTTTTCTATGCCTTCAAACACTTCCCGGTGAAGTGTGATGGGAAATTAATTAAGTAGTTGTAAATATCTGGCCACTGAAGGTCTGGGACAGAATCTACCGCTGTTAGGGCTGTAAAAAGGACCTGGGGCACACTGTAGGGGTCCGATATGTTCAAATTGGCAAGCTTGTCCTCATATCTTTTCTTCTGATTACCGTCTAGGTGATTAGTGCAGTCAGTATGCGTAAAAGACGGCTTTCTGTTGCCATTAGAGCACTGGCGATCAGACATGATTAGACCGTCAATATGGCGGATTGACAACTTCCTGTCATGTGACTGCATACCCTCTATAGCGCAAAAAGCGTACGGAAGCGTACGGGAAAAGGCTTGAGGCAAAACTCCAGCAGAATAACATCAGGGAAGTGTGGCAAGGCATGAAGGCCATTACTGGCTTCAGCCCTCGATCTAAGATGCAGGACAATAGCCCAGACAGAGCAAACCTGCTCAATCTGCATTTTAATCGCTTCTCATCCCCTGGCACCCCCATCTCTACACCTCCCGGACGCCCAATTCACACCTCACCACAGACCACCCAGACGACCATTCATCAGCCCATCACCTCTGCTCCGACACCTGCTCCCACCCCCACGGAGGAACTCAGCTCCTTGTGTTTGTCACCTGCGCAGGTGAAAAGGCAGTTGGATAAAATTCATCATAACAAGTCTCCTGGACCAGACCAAGTCAACCCCCGCGTGCTGAGGACATGTGCAGCTCAGCTCACTGGGATCCTGCACTTTCTCTACACACTGAGCCTGAAGCTTGAGAGGATACGGGTGCTATGGAAGACCTCCTGCATTGTGCCAGTGTCCAAGAAGCCTATTCCATCTGGACTTAATGACTTCAGACCAGTGGCTTTGACATCTCATGTCATGAAAGTGTTTGAGAGACTTGTTCTGGCTCAGCTCAGACCCCTGGTGGCACCATCCCTGGATCCTGTACAGTTTGCCTATCAGTCCCACATTAGTGTGGATGATGCTGTAATCTATCTTTTGCAGCGGGCTCACTCTCACCTGGATAGCGTTGGGGGCTCTGTGAGGATATTGTTCTTCGATTTCTCCAGTGCTTTTAACACTATCCAGCCGTTTCTGATGAGTGAGAAGCTGCTCAGGATGGGTGTCAGCTCCTCCATTGTCTCCTGGATTAATAACTACCTGTCAGGCAGGCCTCAGTACGTGCAACTGGGGACCACCCTGTCTGACACGGTGGTCAGTAATGTAGGAGCCCCCCAGGGTACAGTCCTGTCTCCGTTCCTGTTCACTCTGTACACCTCTGATTTCCAGTACAGTTACGGGTCCTGCCATCTGCAGAAGTTCTCTGATGACTCTGCAGTGGTCGGGTGTATCAGGGATGGACAGGAGCTGGAGTACAGGACACTGATTACAAACTTTGTGGAGTGGTCCCAGGCAAACCATCTGCTCCTGAACATTGACAAAACCAAGGAACTGGTGATTGACTTTAGGAGAAAGAGGACACCTGTTGAGCCCATTACCATCCAGGGCCAGGACGTGGAAATAGTGGACTGCTACAAGTACCTTGGCGTACAGGTGAATAACAGACTTCACTGGAGGGACAACTGTAATGCTGTGTACAAGAAGGGCATGAGCAGACTCTACTTCCTGAGAAAGCTCAGGTCTTTCAATGTGTGCAGCAAGTTACTGGAGATCTTCTACCAGTCTGTGGAGGCCAGCGCCCTGTACTTCGCGGTGGTCTGCTGGGGGAGCGGACAGACTGATCCGTAAAGCTGGACACGTGATCGGCTGTGAGCTGGAGACATTTGTCACAGTGAGGGACAGGAGGACACTGGACAAACTGCTCTCCATCATGGACACTCCTGCTCACCCACTGCACCAGACTATAGAGGGACAGAGGAGATAATACTCCCTACAACTGTAGAACAACTCACCCACTGCATCAGACTATAGAGGGACAGAGGAGATAATACTCCCTACAACTGTACAACAACTCACCCACTGCACCAGACTATAGAGGGACAGAGGAGATAATACTCCCTACAACTGTACAACAACTCACCCACTGCACCAGACTATAGAGGGACAGAGGAGATAATACTCCCTACAACTGTACAACAACTCACCCACTGCACCAGACTATAGAGGGACAGAGGAGATAATACTCCCTACAACTGTACAACAACTCACCCACTGCACCAGACTATAGAGGGACAGAGGAGATAATACTCCCTACAACTGTACAACAACTCACCCACTGCACCAGACTATAGAGGGACAGAGGAGATAATACTCCCTACAGCTGTACAACAACTCACCCACTGCACCAGACTATAGAGGGACAGAGATCATACTCCCTACAACTGTACAACAACTCACCCACTGCACCAGACTATAGAGGGACAGAGGAGATAATACTCCCTACAACTGTACAACAACTCACCCACTGCACCAGACTATAGAGGGACAGAGGAGATAATACTCCCTACAACTGTACAACAACTCACCCACTGCACCAGACTATAGAGGGACAGAGGAGATAATACTCCCTACAGCTGTACAACAACTCACCCACTGCACCCGACTATAGAGGGACAGAGGAGCTCATTCTCCAACAGGCTCCTACAGCTCCGCTCAAACAGTGAGAGATTCAGGACTACATTCATACCATACTCCATACAGTTGTACAACAACTCACCCTTATGTAACAGATAATACTCCCTACAACTGTACTACAAGTTAATCCCAAGTAACGGATAACCTCATGCCCTGTCAATCAGCAGAGTATTTGCACTGTCGTTCTTGTCTCTTGTATATAGCTGTGACTATATAGTTTATTACTTTATTACTTATATTTCTATTTTATTTTGACTTGTACATATACATTTTTATAAATATGTCTCATTTGACACGTGTCTCTTGCTCTTTTTGCTATACCATCTATTTTTGTTACTCTCTGTTATTATATTATATTGTGATGTTGGAGCGACTGTATCCAAATAATTTCCCTTGTGGATCAATAAAGTTTGTCTAAGTCTAAGTCTAAGTCTAAGCACAAGATGGAGCCAGTTGTACACTTGTGTTGATTACTATCCACTTTACTGACCCTGATCGAGTTTACAAGTCTGTCTCTGTCCCCCATAGTAATACACTTTATTCAGGTCACAGTAGTCGATTTTCTATATTTGACGTTGGCTGCAGACAGTTAACCGCATGGAAAGGTAATAAAATAATAATAATAATAATAATAATAATAATAATAATAATAATAATAATAATAATAATAATCATAAAGGTGTCTGCTTTATTGATGAGACTGTACACATGCATCTGTAACAGAATGATCTGTGGGTAAACCTATTAAAACATTCTATGGAAAACAGTTAGAGGATGGTTCGATCCATTGACCTCTGGGTGTAATATAGGACCTTTAAAATTAATTTCTAGTTTACTTCTAAACAAATGATAATATTTTCCCCTCTTGACTGTTGGTGGGCATCAAATGGGTCAAAAAAATGGGGACGACTGGGAGGTTTATTGTATAAAACTGGGACAAATCAATTGTTTTGGGTAAATCTGCTGGGACAGGGGACACAGGGCTTAAAACTGAGACTGTCCCGGGTAAAAAGGGACGTCTGGTCACCCTCGCTAAAGTGAATAAAGATTTAAAAAATAGAAAAGCACTCAGAGAGCGCAGACCTCCGCCAAGCAGCTCAGTTTTCAAAGTGATCCAGAATCCAGGATTTCTTCTGGATCATCACCAAAATTTAATCATCTGTTGGATTTACCATTAGGAACATTTCCTGAAAATTTCATCAAGATCCGTCCATAACTTTTTGAGTTATCTTGCTAATTAACAAACTAACAAACAAACAAACAAACAAACAAACAAACAGACAGACTCAGGCGAAAACATAACCTCCTTGGCGGAGGTAATAAAGGAGTGAACAGGGAGCTGTGGGTGGACGTCACTGACAACATGTTAAAAAGTACACAAATGAAACAAGTCCTTGAGCAGAGGACACTTCTGTGTTTAGAAAGAGACACATTTGTACCTCAGTGGTAACACTAATGGTAATTTTGAGGCATAATAAATATTACAACGACACCACAAACAAACCAAAGTAATCTACGCATCAAAACAACCGGGTAGTCTTAACTTAACTTCATCTGAATAGTAGTAGTTCATAACACATCTAAATATTAGGGTAAACAAATGCCTATGCTATGTTTTGGCCAATTTCTTTCATCCACTTTTGTATTTTCATTTTTATTGATTCTTGAGCTTGGCGCAGTTTTGAAACAAGAGTTCACTGTCCCCATCTCATCCATCAGCTACTGGACTGACTCCACGACTGTGTTGAGCTGGCTGCACTCTTTCATGTCTCTACAAAGTGTCTGTCCGTGCCAGAGTAGCAGACATCCAGGAGTTCACTGAGTGCAGCTCATGGCACTATGTCCACTCCAGTAAGAACCCCGCTGATGACATCACGCACAGACTGACCCTCTCACAGATCTATTGTCGCAGCCGCTGGAGCAACAGCACCACCCTCCTTCATGAGAGTGAATCATCATGGCCTCCCCGTCCAGACATATCCTGCCCTGATGATCCAGGTGAGCTGCAGAAAGCAAGGTTCTGTGGCCTCATCAGTACTCCCTCACACTCTTCTCCGTCTGAGACCAGCCACTTCAACACCTACAGAGAGATACTAGAGACTACAGTCAGAACACATCCAGGGGCAGCTGCAGACCCCAAGCCTGTCGCTGGATCGTTCAGACAAGCGGAACTGTCCCTCTTCAGACAGTTGCAAAGTGGCTGTCCAGAAGAGTTGTCTCTCCTTTACTCCCAAAAGCCCATTCTGTCCAGCAGCAGACTCCTCACTTCAGCATCAGAATATGATCCAGAGACTGGGGGCGACTAAGACGCTGTGGCTCCCTCAGCTCAGAGACATTACACCCTAGTGTTCTTGACCTTCACCATCCAATCACCAAGTTGATCATTGCAGATTATGACAGCAAACTGGCCTGTCCATGTCCAGATGGAGTGTTTCGGCCCTTTTCTCATCAAGACTGGGAGGCGTAATGAGAAAAGATAACAGATGACAGTGACAGATTTTAACTACTTTTACATTTGTAACGAACAGTGCTGGGAAGTAACTGAATACATGTACCGAAAATACTGTATTCTGAATACTAATTTGAAGTATTCAGAATACAGTTACTTTCCCAAATTAAACTCATTAATTAAAGGAATACATAGTGGTACTTTAACATGTAAATTTGGCTTCGAACTGCACAGTATTAGTGAGAAAAATAATTCTTGTGAGTGTGAGGCATGTGCGATTTTTCATCTCTAATTAGAATAACACACTGCAACAAAAATAAAGCTCTTTGTGATTGTAGATCATGTTTTTCACTCTATGATATAACGCAACTCGGTGTAAAAGTATTCAGAGTATTCAGCACTCTAGACCATGTAACAGAATAAAAAATACAAAACACTTTAATTTGGGTATTTGTATTTGACCCATTTTAAAGGTTAAAGTATTAAAGTTGGAATGCTATTTTTATTATCAGTGATGAAAACAAAACACTTTTTTAGTTGATCAATTTCCTATTTGAGGAAATTCAAATAAAAATACTTTTACTTAGGCCTAACATCAAGATGACACAAATGATTATTGATTAAAGCATAATTAAACCACAACCACAAAAGAAATCAACAGGAGTACGCAATCATTTAAAGGTCCTGTATTCCACCAAATTGATTCTTGTGAGCTTCAAGTCGTGTTATAACGTTGTTCTCTCCTCAAAAACAAAGCTTTGAGTTGTGTTTTGTTTCATTCACACGTTTGAGTAACCCTCCAAAACTCCAAATGCTCAGTTCCACCTTGTGATGTCATGAAGCGGTACTTTTCAGTTTAACAGCTGCATTTTACCTTTAGTTCACCTTTAGCCAATTCCAAACTGAAATCATCCAAATGATTCTAGTGAAGGTGTATGGAGTTTAAAAACACAGTGGAGCACTTCCTGTATCACCACATGACATCACAAGGTGGAACAGAGGGTTTTCAGTTTGAGAAAAGTTTGTGTTAAACATGTGTTACCAGCTTGGCTAGTCCCTTTAAGAGCAGGGTATTGTGGGTAGCTCCTGGGCCATTTTGTTTTGTGTTTTTTTGGCACCCTCTTCTGTCCCCGGCTGCCTGCAGCATGGCCCCTGTATGTACTGCTCACTGTACATATGCAATACATTTTGTGTTGCTAACGGGTCAAATGTGTGTTCAACCTCTGTACTACAGTCAGGAGAATACTGAGAGGAAGACAGTGACACATGTATGAAACAAAACATAACTCCAGGTCTGTTTGTGACGAGGAAACATTAGAACAGATCAGAAAATAGTCTGCTATGGGCCCTGTAAATCACTAAGTTGGCTTTTTTTTTTTTTTTTACCAACAGCGTGGTTAAAAAAAAACATAATGGGGAATTTTATTAGTGTAAAAGTATTACTTTATTTCAAAACAACATTATGCAAGTTGAAGAAAATAGGAGCTCAAGTATAGGCTATAAATCACATGATCAAAACACTGTTGATTCTGCACTTCAAAATAAGTTAAAAAAAAAAAACAAAACAAAAAAACACAGCATAACAATTTCTTTAGCATTTTTTTGCAGAAGAGTAATTTCTGTTGTATTTAGCCCCTGTAGTTATAATTATTATTATAGCTTCTGTAATGTATTATATGTGGCAACACGGTAACTGAGTAGACTATAATAAAGAGAACAGTGATACATGTAATGACAGTGGCAATGATGTTCAGAGTCCGGGCTGTGGATCCGTGACTGCGCGCACCTTCGATGTCTCTCACCACCTTCCTGTCCCGCGCCTGGAGAGAGGAACACCAAAGATCAACAGTCAGTAAGTAAGATTAATGTGACAATATATGAAAAGAAACATTACAAGCATGCATGGGCAAAAACACGTTAAATCTAAAAGAGTACCTTTCATATGAGGTCATTAAAATCAAACTTGAATGAAAAAGTAATGTTACTTAAAGCCACACTATGTAATGTTTTGCTAAAAAAACAGACTAAAATAAAAGCATGTTTTTGCTTATTGCAATGAAAAACATATAGAACCATGCACCTTTACACAGGGCGGCCTTGTATCTCCAGACCTGACTTTATCTGGAGGACGGCCTCATGAGCTTGTTTCCATGGAAATGTTGTTCCTTTGGCCATAATCAGTATGGCATAAAACATATTTATCTCCATGGAGAATGTGCCAAAGTATAGTTTTAACTTTCTTTTTCCATAGAATCATGCAGGTGACATGACACCTCCAGAATGTTACATACTGTAGCTTTAAAGCATTTTAAATGCACATTTGTTCATATATCATATAATGTTAATATTTCTACTCATTTCAGTACATAAACTGCCATAAATAAATAAAGATATGTGTGAATTTACACTGGTAAGTGACAAAATATAATTTAATCTGTTTTTAAAAAGAAAAGTAAAATATCATGTATGAATATAATGTATGAATCACTGTAGGTTTACTGATTGGAGCTCAAGAATACAGCATCTTTTTGTGTGCGGGTCATATTCAGACTTAGATAATGTTCACATTCAAGTCATCAATACTTCGTTCTTAAATGTGAGCAGTACTGACCTTGACAGAGTAGATGAGGGCAGCCAGTCCCAGGCAAAAGGGGTTGCAGTAGATGAAAGACCAAAGAGACCAGACCAAGTGGTCCCGGGGCATCTCCTGGGGCATCGCCTGGTTCACATTCACTGCTGTGTATTGGACTGAAGCGTGTGCCACATTAGGCTGGACTTGTCCCCCCTGTAATTGGAAATTCTGAGGTGGGACATGGGACATTTTGTAGCAGTAGTAGTAGCAGTAGTAGTAGCTGTTGTATCTTCTCCCTCTGCGCAGGTCTGAGAGAAAGTACAGGAACTGTTCATTTATTAGACCTCATACATGGTTTCTGTGTTCTCTGAAAGGGCTGGGTCTGTGTGGTGATCCTTGCAGTGACATCACGCTTGGTCACACTGTCAAACATATTATCAAACATTGTCAAAAAAAAAAGAAAAAGAAAAAAGTAAGATAGTAAAAAAAGAACAAGAAAAAGCAAAACTGATTTAAAGAACACACTTTCAGGAGCCTGTGAGCAATATGAGTGTTCATGGTCCTGCTTAGGAGTTTGATTTTCATCAGAAATGGTAAAAATAACTGCAAAGTACCAATATGAATGTTTTATACTAAGCAATACATAATGAAATGCACGGTAAACATGAAAAGATTAACTATTGATTTGGACACATATGTAATACACAGAAAGAAGTACAAATGTCACTTGTTATTCATTATGATTAAACACGATTAATCGCATTGCACACTTTCATGTTGAAATTTAAACTTTCAAATTTGAAGCATTATTTCTTTATTTATTAACAAAAATATCTTATTTAATTATTCCACAAATCTGAATTAATTTTTTTAAAGACCAACGGGCTGGCAAAAAAAGTCTATAAATTGTATTGTATTTGCGTGGTCTGTTTATAGTCCAACGTCAGCATAACGTGTGCACATATGCCACAGTCACTACAGTCACTATAGCAACCATAGACATTTTTATGCAGCAGCAACCATTTTATAAAAAAGTAAGAGAAATAGAGCAGAGGCCTTTAATTAGAAATGATTTGATAGAAGCACTAAATACACGTCATTTTCAGTATAAAACATTGGTTACAATAATAACAGTAGCCAAACCATTTGATTTTTACATTTAGCAAAATGTTACACAAATATTCTTATCTTTATTATTAAGGATGCAATGAAAGTCTGTAACCACAATGTTATCTTTGAAATTTGTTTTTTAAAGAATTGTTTTAATCGCCAGTATTGAAGTGACTTATTTTGGTGAACTGAAAGTAATGATGATTGAATATATTAATCCTCGAAAAAACAAACAAACAAAAAACTGAAAAGGATGAATCAAGGCATACACTGTACAAGTTATAGTCCAGTGGTATTAGATTAGGACCATGAACCCGGCCGGGGCTAAACCGGGTCTCATTTTAAAAGGTGCACTACAGTTTTCTGACAGGGAGGTCCACAACTAGATTATCTCCATGGAGACGTAATTTCTTTGCTTTGGACAGTCCACATTTTTTATTATTTATTATTTATTATGTATTATTTATTATTATTTTTATTTTTTTTACACACTTATTTTTTAGTTTTGGTCATTTGAGTAAAAAATGTTTCAGTCAGAATTCAATCATTTTCAGACATTACTTTTAGTTTTAGTAAATGAAAATGCCCCGCTACTTTAGTTGACCAAAATCTGAAAATATATTTTTTATTATAAGTTGGAGAATTTATTTTGCCTGTCGACCAAACTGACAAAGCAGGCACAAGCAGACCAGGAAAACACCACTTGGGAGCTTGGGTAATTTTGCCTGACAAAATATCTGACCCATTAACTAAAGGACCATTTTCTATAGTAATCTTTGTCAGTGGTCTTAGCATAATATATAATACATAATACATAATACATAATACATAATACATATAATCAGCAGATATAAAATACTTTGTTGTAGCAGTTATTTGACAGTCTTAAAACTTAAATGATTCAGTGTGAGTTTTGTCTAGCAGTATTAGAGTATAGGGTAGAAGTACTTGTTGCCATCATGTTAAGTGCAGTTTGTGGTAAATGCAGAAGTCTTCACATCTTTGAAGAGGCAGCGATGGCTCCAGGGCGACTGTACACATGAACATTGTGGCTCTGAAAAAACAAATCAATTAAAAAAAGAATAATGGAGCATATACATGTGCTGTGAGCTTTCGACACGTTTGTGATTCATTTTATAGAGCTTTCACATTTAATAATACATTTTGGCTTCACAAATGTCCTCAGCTTTTGAATGTTGCTTTAATATTAGTCTTAATTACAAATGTTAGCCAGGCTATGTGCGCTCCTGATGCTGTATACAGCAGGGTTTAGATAAAACTTGTTCACCGGCTACAAGTTATATACAGAAATATTTGCAAAGTTATATGATTTAGTTTTAGGAATTAAACTCCATCATATCACAAATGTATGCTTTTAAACCAACAGTGAGTCACAGGAACTTAAACCACTGTATTTAAAAAAACAACAACAAAAAAAAAAAAACCCGACACCTTCTTTACCACACTGTAGGTCACAACCACGATGGAGTTTCAGTCTAGTGGTTTGAGTATTTGTGCACCTGAGTTGCCCTTGGTATCCATAAAGTGGATTCTTTTGAGCTTTAAGCCATGTTAGAATGCCGTTTCCTCCTCAAAAAACATACCTGAAGTTGTGTTTTGTTTTCACACGTTTGAGTAATCCTTTATTACTACATCCCCAAAGCTTAAAATGCTCTGTTCCACCTTGTGATACATGACATCACAAGGTGGAACAGAGCATTTTGGCAAGTTAACGACTACCTTTTACCTTTTGTTCAGTAGAGATAGGAAATTCCAGGGCTGAAATCTTCATAACGATTTTAGTGAAGTTGTAGTTTAAAAACACAGTGGAGCATTTCCCATATTACCACATGACATCATAAGGTGGAACCAAGTGTTTTCTGTTTTCCGAGAAGAACTCAGCCTAAATATGCAGGGTTTGTGTGCTAAAAGTGTGAATGAAACAAACCATACCTCCGCATGTTTTTGATAAGGATACAACATTATAACATAGATCTGAAAGTAGCTTAAAGTAGGCCCTTTAATATTACTCCATTCAGTCTTCATTACAAAAACATACCTTTTTGGGCTCCTGGTTGAACTTGTTGAGATAGGACTGGACTCTATTGGCATAGTCGGGATGAACAGCCTTGAGGGTCTCCACCTAATTTAAAAAGTGAAGAATGTTAAATATGCTTTATAAACATTCCAAATGACAGCATTCAAATTTATTTTGTATTTGTGAAAAAAGCCAGCGTCAACAGTTTTTAGGAGGTTTTTCGTGGATTAGGATCACAAGAGATTTTGAAAGATGTGGAGTTAATATGATTAACTTAGATTCAGGAGCTGGACCACGCCTCAACCTCCTCACCAGGTAACCACAGCTCATCTCGACCACGCCTTCAATTACCCAGAAGCCCTATTTATACAGCCTATCCCGACAACAACAACTCAGTATCAGCTCTCTCAACCCGGGCTCCTAACAACCCATCAGATTCAAACACCGACCTGTCACATGTTTCCTAGTTCCTTCCAGTTCGCCAATTCCTCATGCCGCGACAGATCCCACAAGGATCCCATCCAGGGATCTGCAGCCGGAGGCTCTTCTATCGCATGTCCACTCCACGGTAGGAACTGCCGGCCGGCGTTCCAGCCCACGGCTACTCAGCGGACCTCCGCCTCCAAGGAGTGCTGTGTGTCCACCATCAATATCTCTGTAGCTGGCGGTATCTACGGGTTATCCACCTTGTCCTCCTAGTCCATCTCCCCCTCCTCGTTTAGGCGTTCGGTACAGCCCGGCTCCCAGCGACCACAGCATTTGGCTGTCTCTACACCCACTCTCTGCTATTCCGATATTGAGCACCCGTCGACTCACATCGCTCACTCTATTCCAGCTCGCGCCTCTCATGCAATTTTGACGTACGCTACCTGTCTTTACACCTGCTCGCCATTAACTCATATTCCGGCCCTTGCTGTCTCACGCTATTATAGCTTGTGTGGCTCATCTCATTCATTACATGCAAACTTAAGCAGCCAGTAACCACGTGTCATGCTATACAGCCCCTCCCAGCTCTGTCCTCACCCTGGGTTACGCGCCCCAAAACACCATCTCAGCTCACCACCTCTTACCCGATCGAGAATTCTGAAATCGATGTCAGCTCACAAATTCTCCACTGTTCTATCCTTACACGCCTCCTCAGTGATGCTCTTGCCATCTCGTTCTCACCTCCCCCGCTCATGCTACGTCATCGCAGTCCTTCATCATTCTCTGCGCTCATGTCGCGACAACTAATACCGTCTCTACATTCGCCCTCTCTCATCCATCCAGCGTTCAACCCGTAGCCGCCCCGCGAACACCCCCAGCATGCACCTCCACCCTCAGGTCCTCAGCCAAACCTCAGGTCTTCAGCCCTCCCACAGATTCCGAGCCGACTGACCCACGACGGGTCTCCCTCCCTCTCTCCTGACCCACGACGGGTCAGTCACTCATCTTAATCCATCTTTTGGGGGTTCCGAATCAGCTGGGTGACCATTTTGGATTGGAGACAGAGTCCCCACCCTGAGTCTCCCCCCAGCCATCACATCTACTCACTGTTAATAAATATCTTATCGTATTTCATTGTCATGGCATGGTCCTTGCTAGTGGAGTTAATATGATTAACTTAGATTCAGGAGGTGGACCACGCCTCAACCTCCTCACCAGGTAACCACAGCTCATCTCGACCACACCTTCAATTACCCAGAAGCCCTATTTACACAGCCTATCCCGACAACACCGTCAGTGTCAGCTCTCGACTCCCTCCCTCCCACCCCGTGTCGCTCTTCCATCCTTCAGCCTGAAGACACCATCTTTAAGGAGGGGGGGTTCCAAATCAGCTGGGTGACCATTTTGGGTTGGAGACGGAGCCCCCACCCTGAGTCTCTCCTCAGCCATCACATCTACCCATCGTCTATAAATATCTTTATCGTATTCCATTGTCGTGGTGTGGTCCTTGCAAATGAATGAAATATAAAGACTTCTGAAAATAAAATACATTTTTGTGCACTGGCTGAAGAACAAATGTTAGGATAATCTGATATAAGAAACACTTGCATTTCAGAGCATGTTTGTGTAGAGGTATAAACTACTTTTGGCAATTGTGATGGTTCTAATTCCAATTCTGAGCTGCAGAGGAAATCAGCATAAAGCCAGTCTGTTGCTTTCTGTGGTTTAGTCTACAGAACATCATGGGCCTCTAGTTTCTGAGAAGCTCCTGACAGTTCACCACACTGTCAAAACCACGATGATGGTTTTGACAGTTTTGTTCTCGTGGTTTGAGTATTTGCACGCCATTTGTCATTAGTTTGTTTTTAATTTAAATTTCTTATAATGATGTTTTTTCCCCAGTTCCACGTTACAACAATACAATAGCCTGTACTTTGTAACTCACATGTCCTTTAGTCACACAATTTAATAGCCAAATTTAGATTATGTGATCAAGTAATCCAAATCTCCCTTGTTGTGTCCCTTGGGCTGTCAAACATGGTTCACATGCTTCTGAAAAGTGTTCACGTACCATTCGTTTCTGGATGAAAAGTTGTGCTTCCTTTAAGGCCCCCGCCAGGTTCTTACAAAGCCTCTGTCGCTCCTCCTCGTTCAGCACTTGAGTGTAGAAAATACGGACCTGCAAAGACATCATCTTCAAATGATACTTTCACTATAAAGGTTTTAGCTTCAATACTTCCACTATCTAACTCTATCCTTCATGCACACTATTTAACTTGGATAATCTCCTCTTTATCTTCACAACCTATTCATAATTGGTGTGTCTTCGTAAAGTCTACAAGGTTATGCTTGGACTACTGCCTCCCTACATTTGGACTTGAATCACGCAGAGAAGTGCTGACTCGTAGTCCTTGCGATCTAATGATCAGCTGTTGTTTTCTGTTCCCTGTGCCCGCACAGAGCTGGGGAGAAAACCTTTGTCCACTCTGCTCCTCTTGCTTGGAACTTGTTGCAGAAAGACTGGAAACTGACTGAGCTCTTGTCCTTAAATACTTTTAAATCTAAGATGAAAGGCTGCCTCAATACTGTGCACTTGTTTTTCCTCATTTGTGACTATGTCCTTTTATTGTTGTTTGTATGTATAGTAAAGAGTTAAATGGAAAGAAAGTTAACTTATAAATGAAGTTTTAACATTTTAGGAAAATGACTGAGCAGTTTGCATCTTCACAAACCTGATTTACTTGGCACCAGTTTATTTAAATATACTCCCATTGAGTGTGACTTCCTCTTTAACAGTCCCCCTCTCTCTGTCACTTTCATCTTGCTGCTGCTACTACTACTGCTACTGCTACTGCTACAGTATTTGAGATTAGACTGAAATTATAATTTAGAATTCCAAATGACCTGTGTGACATTATCCTCATCGGCACTGTTATAGCGGGCCACATCCGGAGAAACCTGAAATTTGGACTCCACAAACTGAGGCTGGGACTCTGGAGCACTGAAGCTGTTGGGATAGTAGTTTGGAGCGCCACCTGCAGGACAAAAGCAAAATGTACAAGTGAGACGAGAAATTACATTAAAAGGGATACATTATTTAGGACTGTGGGGGGAAATAAAATAAAAATAAAAATTATCTTGTATCTAATTTTTATTTTGTTCAAATCTGATTTAAGTATTAAGCGCAAGTGTCAAAGTTTATATATAGTCACGTGGCTCAGGAATGTCAGCCTTATCCTTATGAAAGTTTCCCTTGGATAGATGAGCAAATGCCTAAATTAACTGACAGCTAGATCCTACCTGCTCAAACTGTGTACAGTTTTGTATGATGATTTTGCATATTTCTGGTGAATTATCGTGTGGGAGCATGGGTGACGTAGGCTTGCACAGAATCTTACAGCAACCCTCTTCAGTTCACTTGCCTCCTTGACACCTTGAATCCTTAGGTGTGAACATAGACTAAGGGACCTAAGACTTGCCATATTGATCTTACGTCTAACCTAGGTTCATTCATACTGACAGATATATGAAGATGTTGATCTTTGTGCCAGTTTCATGTGCATAGGCCCAGTAATTGCAGAGATATTACCAGAAATGAGGTCAACAAATCTGCAGTGTGACAGTTGAACGGCAAATTGAACCACAGAATCCTGACCTGGGATTTTGGAAAGCTGAGATGTCATATGAATGAACACAACCCATCGGCTGTCTTTTCATTAGGAGTTAATAGCGGTTGTGTTGGCGTGTGAGGATGCGGACAGTGGGTTCTGTAGCTGTGACTTGCCCTGGTTGTCAAACATGCACATGGGGCCGTCCCGTTGGTAGTTGGCGACTCTGGTTCTGTAGGGACAGTTGACTGGCAGCTGCAGGTAGTTTGCCCCAAGTCTGTGGCGATGTGTGTCCGGATATGCAAAGAGACGGCCCTGTACACAATGATTTACAGTTTACTTTAACCAGAAAAAAAATATATATATATAGTATTGGTAGAATGTAGTCCTGAAGTTAAAAGGAACTGAATGCGGCCTGTGCTTTTGCAGTTTTAAAAAGTAAAAAAGTAATGTAATCAACTGAGATTAGGTAGTGCCTTAACCTGCAGATAGAGGACACATCCGAGTTTGTGTCATTCTCAGTATATGGACAGCATATGGCAACAGCAGAGACACTGATGCATGATTGGCTTCTCACCTGCAGCATCTTGTCGGGGCTAGGCTCGATCCCTGGGGGCATGTTACTGGGGTCGAAGGCCATCTGCTCCACCTCTGCAAAGTAATTCACCGGGTTTCTGTTCAGCACCATCTTCCCCACTGGGATCAGAGGGTACTCCTTATGAGGCCACACCTGAGAACAGTAAATGGGGTATGTGTATTTATATGAAATGAACTTTAACCTTAAAAGGTGCACTATGTAACTTTTCGGTTGGGGGTCCGTCACCTACTTGTTTCTATAGAGATGTCATTGCTCTGCTTCGACTGTTCCACAGTATGACATTAAACAGCTCTACTTTATATTTATTCAATTACAGGTGGATTTATTGCTCAAAAATACTTAGAAAACAGACAGTCTGACTGAGCGGGGTCGCCTCTCCACAGATCTGACCTGTAACTTGGTCAGGTTTGGTCTCCATATTGATAGAAAGGTTTAATACCATACTGTGAAACATTCCAGACAAAGCAATAACATCTCCATGGAGAAAAACATTTGACTGACTCTCCACCAGAAAAGTTACACAATGCCCCTTTAACACAATGTGCTTTTAAAAAGGTGATACAAAAAGAAAAAAAAAATATATTTAAAACAGCACGATTTAGAAAGAACAATACTACTTTAAATGGCAATACCTGATGTAATAAAATAAAAAATGTTTTCCTCCAGAACAGACATGATGTAAAAGCACAGGTTAAAGTGAGGCCACTGTGTGCTGTCTGTATTCAGTTATAAAGCATTCAATGGTCCGAGGATCAGTGGGCCATTCACACACTAGTTGTTAGCTTCAGCAAGATGACAAAATGTTGTGAAATGCACTTATAAACTCATGGTGGTGAATAATAGGAAGCTAGGAATGGATGAGGAAAGTGAGGAATAACTTTGGACCACTGCAAACTGTTCACAATTAACCGTTTTCTTTTTACATCAGAAAACAAAATCAGTTACAGAGGTTTTAGCTACTGTATTATTATGCACCAAAAAGAAAAGAGAT